>CM050170.1:5742958-6167958 GCA_027410445.1 Discoglossus pictus
AATGTGAGTCCCTGACACTCTTAACCTTTTTGTTATCTACAAAGAAGTACAACAATTATATATATACTAGCGACTTGCCCGTCAAAAAATGAAGGCAATGAGATGTGTATGTTTGGAAAGTTTTTTAGTTATTAATATATATATGTGACAGTTGTATTGTGATATTAAAACATGTTTAGTTTTGTAAAATGTTGTCTTGGTGAACAATAATTCTTAAAGCATTTTGTATTAACATTTGAATGTAAGAATAGTGGAACTTGAAATTAATAATTATTGTAAAGTTTAGGCAATCGTTTCTTAACATGCAATTTGTATGTGAAGTATTGTTAACTTCAATATACATGAAATCCAGAGGAAAGCAAACAGTAAAAAGGCTTGTTGAAACATACACAATTTTAACCTGAACTTTGTAATATATGTAAGTAAGAAACTTGAAAGTATATTTTTTGAAACTTTAACTTTATTATTTGTGTAACTTTGGAACTTGACAAAACATTTTTATAACTTTGAACATTATGAACATTAACATAGTGAATACATTTTTTAACATAATTTTGTATTAAAAGTAATAACATTTGAATGTAAAAACAGTTTAACTTTAAACTAATAATTATTTTAAACTTAAGTTTATGATTTTTTAACATACAATTTCTATCTGAAGAATTGTTAACTTCAATATTATACATTTAATCCAGAGGAAACAAACAGTAAAAAACCCTCCTTGAAAAGTACCCAATTTTAACATGAACTTTGTAATATATTTAAGTAAAAAACTTGACATATTATGTTTTTAAACTTCAAGTTTCTTATATGTGTAACTTTTGAACTGTAAAAAACATTTTTACAACTTGAAACATTATAAACAGTAACATAGTGAATTAATATTTTAACATAATTTTGTATTAAAAGTATTAACATTTGAATGTAAAAACAGTTTAAGTTTAAAGTAATAAATATTGTAAACTTGAGGCAATGGTTTTTTGACATGCAATTTCTATCCGAATAATTGTTAACTTCAATATACATTGAATGCAGAGTAAGGAAAACAGTAAAAACGCTCTTTAAAATGTAGCCAATGAAATAAATTCCTTCCTGACCACATGAACTGTTGATAAACCTTAATACAGGGAGTAATCTTAACATAACAGACAATATTTACATTTTGTCTTAAAACGTGGTTGATCTCTTAAAATGTAGCCAATGAAATAAATTCCTTCCTGACCACATGAACTGTTGATAAACCTTAATACAGGGAGTAATCTTAACATAACAGAATATATATACACATTTTGTCTTAAAACGTGGTTGATCTCTTAAAATAAACTTTGTAATATGTTGAAGTAAAGAACTTTAAAATATTGTTTTCCAACTTGTAACATTAGAAACAGTAACATAGTTAATTAACATTTTAACATAATTTGTATAAATAATGCAAGGCAAGTGTTTTGTGAGGCAAATCATCCATAAAGAGTCCTTCCATAAATTATGACTGAAATTGTTTATTGTTTAGTATTTTTGAATGCTTTTAAATTTGTTTTGCTTGTGTTTTATTTCTTTACTAAAAACTAGTTATAGTACTTCATAGTAGACAATGTTTTTAGTAAAAAATACGTCCATCTTCTAATAATTTAACCTTGACTTTCATTCTTTTCAATGTAAACTTTAATAGCCTGTGGATTTTTGCACCGTGACAACGCAACGTACAATTGACAATGTGCAAATAGATTTGAACGTTTGACCTTGTGATTTATTAATGGTCATGGCAAATGCCATAATAATGGGAAATTGTCTTCTTTGAAGTATAAAAGGTAGACTACTTTCACTTGGTGCTAAATCTATTCTTGGTATGAAAACTCTCTCTCCTTTATGGGTGCCAGTTAAAATTTCAGCATCTATAAAATGGTCCTTTAATTGTTGAACAATTAATCTTGTCCCATTGCATAGGCCTTTTTTGGGGTTCATATTTCGCAGTAACATGATAATTGCACCTTTCTTTAGCTGCAAAATATGTGGTGGCATTCCAGAAGGAGTTAGTGAGTTTATGAATTCAGTAGAAAAGTTAGCCTGACTTTCATTGTCATCAGCAAGTACAGAATCAGCACTGTGATAATTTCTTTGTGGTGCATTAATTTTTTTAAAGATTTCATTATTGAGTATTAATGCATCCTTATTTTTACACGTTAGTATGACTTGGTTGGCAAGCTCGGAATATTCTTCGTTATTTATGCTCCCTTCAAATATAGCCGATATAATATCTTGGTGACAAATCATATGAGGTGGGATCTCTACAGTGTCGTCAGCTAAATGTAGTATTTTTTCTGTTCTGCCTTCTCTAATTTTAATAAGCCAATCATTGAAATCCGTTTGGCCTTCTGATCTCATATTTTGTTGCAGTTGAAGATGGGTAAAATGTCTCCATACTGTGCTTGACTTGATACAGGTTTCGATAATGTCAGTTCGATTTCCATGTACAACGACAGGTAATGTTTGTCTAAAATCGCCACCTAACAACTTTACCTTTCCACCAAATGGAAAAGTATTATCCTTGACTTCACTAAGCAAACGGTCAATACATTAGAGGGCATAGCATGACATCATTGTGGCCTCATCTATTATAATTAATTTACATTTCTTCAATTTCTTTGCTTGTAATGATGTCATGCGAATATCTGACACAGAAGTTTCTAAAATATGCACTGGCAGTTTAAATCCACTATGAACAGTTCTTCCACCTTCTAACAAAAGTGCAGCAATTCCAGTAGTGGCAAACGCCATTGCTATTTGACCTTGTGCTCGTACTGAACTCATTAATAAATTATACAGATAGGTTTTTCCTGATCCGCCAGGTCCATCAAGATAGAAATAACGCTCTGTCACCATGTCATCATCTATTGCATTTTTAAAGGCATGAAATGCTTGCAATTGTAATGTACTTAAAGTTGCAAGTCTTTCTTCTGTTCTTTCTGCTTGTAGTTGAATGTCATAGTCTTCAAAGTTTATGTCATCTATAAGACCTGGATCAGGCAAATATAAACTTGCACAACTTAATCCATGAGTTAAAAATACTTCTTGGATTTCCATTAACGCTTTTAAGTGTGCAATGGGTTCATTGTATCGTCGCATAAAGTCTTCAGCCATATTACTTTTAAAAGTCTCCCACAAAGCTAATGCATTTGGAGCATTTGAGAAGATACAAATAAAAGCAAATTGTTCTCTCATCTGTCGTGGCATTTGACATTGTGCTGCTTCTTCTTAACATCTTTCCCATTCTGTATCATCAGATAGTAAGTTTCTATGTCTTGCAGCTAAATGGAAGGATTCATATACAATGTCATTAACAGTTCTTAAGTGTTCAAAACTTTGTGCTCCAGGAACATTTAAAAGAAATATCCGTAAGCAAAAACGTTCAACATCTCTTGGACTGACTGTGTAAATTCTTGGAAATATTTTATTGCCTCTGATTTTTCTTGGTCTCCATAATCCATTCACAAAAACATAGTGATATGGAATTTCAATATATAAGTATTGTGTTGCTTCTGAATCAGTGGATTTTAATTCAAACCATGCAGTTAGTGTAGTGTGACGATCTTCACTTTGGGCCAATGCATTCATTTCATTTCCAGCATGGAAATAGACCAAATGTCAAATGTACTGCTAATCTATATACTGCATGTGATCTATCATGCATTTCAAATTTTAAAAGCCGCCATATAGCTTCTGGTGCACTGACATAGCGAGCATCTACATGAGATGCAAGTTCATCATGTACTAACTCACTACATTCAGGGTTGTCTGCACTTTTGACGACTACAGTAGCTGAATCGTAGCCTTTGTAAATATATTTTAAGACATATTTAATGGATTTGATGGAAGTGCAGGCTTCTACGTTGATGTGGGCGTTGTACTTCATGAGTAAATGCGGATTGTAGGGTACTACATATCTATTGTCCACTTTTTTCCACGAATAATGGCACTATCTCCTTCTCTTCTTTTATAAAGTGGATATCGATCACAATTGGCATAGGTTTTGTGTCTATAATCTTTTGGAAATTCTTTGGAACATTTATTATTTTCCATACATGGGCCCTCATTCAATTGCAATTTGGCCAATTGAATAGGGCTCTAAAAAAGCACATAACATATATTTTTGAAAGAAGTTTTTTGTTAGCAAGCATCTATCCAAAAGCAAGGTTTTCACTAACTAAAAACTTATTTAAAAAAAATATGCTATGAGCTTATTTAGAGCCCTATTCAATTGGCCAAATCGCAATTGAATGAGGGCCATGGTGATTATGGATTAAGGGCACCACAGGGTCCATGAATCATGCGATGAGTAACAATCTCATATAGTCTACCATATAGTTCTGGATCTGGTAGTTCAGCAACAATGACTGCATCCACTTTGTCCGAAGTATCTAATTTATCTTTTTCTTGAAGTATTATTAGAAGATGTGCATGTGGAAGGCCTCTTTTTTGAAATTCAATGGTATATACATAATCAAGACATTTGACAAATAACTGATTTATAATGAAGTCACGTATTAATTCATTTAATTTAATCTTAAAAACTCTGGCTACTAAATCTGGTCGATCTGAAGCACTTTGTCCAAGAAGTAGATTTTGTGTAATTTCTGGCCATTGTAGATTACATGTAAATGTCAGAAATAAATCGGGTTTGCCAAATTTGGTGACAATAGCCATAGCATCATTGTATCTTTCTCTCATATTTCGAGGAGATCCTTGAAAGGAAGATGGTAAAATGATGGCTTTGCCAGCTGTCATGTCTCTGCTTGTAGCCACGTCAGCAACATAGTCCATTAGTCCAGAATATTGTTCTACACGTAGTTTATCTTGTTGATATTTTATAAAGTTAAAATTATTTGCCTCAACTTGCAAATAGGAATCAATAATCCATTGTTGTGTTAGTTTTCCACCACATAAAATTGGATTAAATGTATTGCGAATGGCAATTTGAGCTACTTTAAATTCAAGCATAGAAACATTATTTCGGATTCTGGCTTTAGCATTTGGGTTAATTTTGGTTGCCAACCTGCTTCTCCATGTGGGAAAAAGATGGGATATGTCATTGGATCTAAATTTGGACTTAAGATACTCATATTAATGAATGGTTGCTCCTCATTTCTGGGATATATTCTAATGTCTCTTTGAAATGGTGGTTCTCCTTCATCATTCTGAAACACCATTGCAACCTCATTTGATGTTGGCAAGTTATAACGGCGTTTATCAGTATGTCTGTCTCTTTGAAGCACCATATTAACCTTCGGCATTGGTAATTGATGTCTTTGTGCATGAAGTAGTTGTTCATTTTCTACTTCTGCCAATTTTATATAAGCTTTAGTGTAGGGGTTATTGTCCATAATGTTATTTAGCTCTATAAAAACACTGTGTAAGCATTTTTTATTTTCTTCCATCTGCATACGTTGGTCAACAGCTTCCATTGTATCTAGGACATATAGTTGAGCGAATTTTCTGTGATGTCCTTCCTCTGGATGTAAATGGGAAGTGCAATGATAAATTTGTCCTTGGTACATTAGCAGCTAATGTTGCCCCCATAGATGCAAAGGATATGGCACTTTTGTAGGATCTTATGTTTGTCTTAAAATGTTTGTAGTTTGGAAAAGTTGGTTCAGTCATAATATTTTGTAAATAGATTGGGAATTGTTTTCTTTCTGGAAGTTTGACCTTGCCTTTTTGACAGCAACTAATAAATTGTCCATCTCTGGGTCTCTCCTGTTTAAAACGATAAGCCTCACAAAACTGACATTGAGTATTCATGCCCCCACAATTATGAACCTCTACTGCTAAAGAGTTGAGTAAAGAACAATTTGCAAAGCATATATTAGTTTCATTTTCAAATTCATCAGTTGAAATTTCATGTGATGTTTCAGGAACAGGTTCTAAATGCTTTGTTTTTTGGTGGCTTTTTTTGGTGTATCTTTAATTTTTGCAGGTGATAGTCTTTTGCTTGCAATTCTTTTGTGTTTTTTTTTCCGTTAAATTTCATTCTGCTCTGGGGTCTGCTGGTTGGCCCATCTCTGTTGTCGTTCTCTAGCTTGACGTCTTATCTTTTCTTGTTTGCTATCGTTATCAGCCATGTTAATCTGTAAAAGAAAATAATGTATAATTAGTTTAGTTTGAGATGTTAAGTTTGTTTTTTTAATTTTTTATTATCAACAGTTTCTTTCTATGTGATTGTAGTTCATTGTAGCGGTACTTTCTTTGTATTGTTAAATAAGTGTTTTTTTTCGTAGGTTGTAATTTTTGCCTTACATGCATAGCACACTCAAGGTAATTACACTATAGCTGCTTCTAGATGTAGTAGGTGTATAGTGTTAATTAAAATCGATATTTTTTATGGTTTGGTAATTTATTTTTTTGTTGTACTTCTGGCTTATATGCATAGTAGAGGGCAGAAATGAGTCTTTGTAATTTATCGTACAGGGGATTGTTGTAACAGTATTTTTATATTTTATTTAAAGGCTTATATGTTGGGGCTGTGAAAATGTTTCTATTGTTGTTTATTGGGTGTTAGTACTATTTGTTGTAGTATTGTATTTTATGTGTGTGGATAGGATTTATGCTGATTATTGTACATTAGGACTGGTAATTGAGAATGAAAAATGTTATTTAGTCTGTGTTTTGACACTTTTGTGGACTATGCTGTTTTCTGTTGTTTTGTTTTTTTGGCTAGATTGAAGTTTGGGTTTACTGTTAAACATTGTTGTCTGTAAAAGACAAATAAGAGTTAAATGAGAAATGTGTCAGTAATATTTTGGTAAAGGTTATAGTTAGTGGTTGTTATTGTTGTTTTTGTTTTGTTTTTCTTCTGTTGACATGGATGCAGAGCAAACATGTTTATTTAGTTTTCTCTTTTATTACTTGTTATACTGTACCTTGGTTGAAGTGTGATTTCAAGCAGAATCTTTGTTAGTCCGCTGTTGTAAGTCTTCGTCCGATGCTCTTCACGCAGTGTCTGTTGTAAAAGAAAAAGTAAAATGTTATTTTATTTTAATGTATTTGTAATGAATAGCATATTTCATTGTTTTAGTCTGTTCTCTATCTGTTATGGTGAATTTTTCTGCTATGCTGTTTTTTGTGCAACCTTTTCAAAATACTTTAATTGTATTTGTATATTACAGTTATCTTTTTTTTAAATGTAATTATTAATGTTTTTCCTATTTTGGAAATGATCACAATGTTTTTAGCATGATCCTGTTTTGTGTCCACCACTTTTGGTATGCTTATTTAGGCTTCTTTGTAATGCTTATAGGTTCTTAAACAGTAAAGAAGAATATTAATTTACTTTTCTATCTGTTTGTATGATTTTTGGTACAATCCTGTTTTGTGTCCACCATATTTTGCATACTTTCTTTGCTTAATTAGTCTTCTTTATTAAAAGTATTAAATGTTGTTGGACAGTAAAAATGAATGTTAATTGCCTTTTCTATATCATGTTGGGCTATATTGTTCTATCCTGTTTTATGTTCACCACTTTTTTGTTGCTGCATTTGGCTTGTGGGTGATGGTCGGAGGTTATTTTACAGTAAGTAGGAGGAATACTTTTGTTTTATGTATGTTACTAATGTTTCGGATGCTATCCTGTTTTGTGGCCACCTCTTTTTTTGGGGGTTTCTCTGAAACTGTCTGTCTTCATAAATTGTATAGGTTTTTGTGAAGTTTGTTGAACTGTGTTATTTTGTTCTTTATTGAATTTGTTTTTTTTTGTTGTTTTTTTTTACTTCAAATTTTTATATTGGCGGCCATTAAACATATATAGTTCCTTTTTTTTTCTACTTTTTTTATTATTCTTTGATTGAAGTGTTTTTCTTGTCTGAATGACAGAGTCCCCACCT
This sequence comes from Discoglossus pictus, assembly GCA_027410445.1. NCBI lineage: Eukaryota > Metazoa > Chordata > Amphibia > Anura > Alytidae > Discoglossus > Discoglossus pictus. Next base: position 5,750,833 of record CM050170.1, read on the forward strand.
GCCAATCTTAATCCGCCAGTCTTCTTGTAGCGTCTGTTTAAAAAATAAATTTAAATTGTTAATTGTATATTTGATTTTTTTGATTTTGCAAAGCATGCTGTTTTTCAGCATGTTATGTATTTTTCTATCTTACCTCTTCTTCTTTCTTTTTGTTCTTTAAAAGTGATTCTCTTTCACAGTCCACAGTGAAAATTCTTGAGTGACGCTGTTGATGCAGAGGTGTTTGAATAGTGAAAAAAAGGGCAAAGATTCAGCTTCAGGTTACATATGTATTAGTGTCATATTATTTTTTGCTATGATTTGCAGTAAATTAATGTCATTTAAATATACTTGTTTAATTAGTTTGCGTTAACATTAGTTTGTTGTAGGGCCTATACACATAAATGTGCGTCACATGTCACTATACATGAATCCCATTTTCATAGTTAAAGTTTGCATTTTTTTTGTATTTTTTTTTTGCTGTCTTAGTAATAAAATGTAATATATTATAGCTTACCTCTCAGTTGTAATTCAGCAGTTACATATCCAGTCACACCACGCATCACCTGAGTAGAAATGTAGAATTTTCTGGAAAGTAGGCAGTATTTATAAACTTTGAGGTGCCTGAGACCGTTAGAACGCAATACGAATGCACTATTTGCGTTCCAGCGTACAATTTGCATTCCATCCGCCATTTTATGCGTAGTAGTTGTCAAAATGGTGGTTAATATCAGTGTGGTACGTGCCGCATAGTATGTGTTGCGTACCTCGTAAAGTTGACTGTAGTGTTGTTTCAGTTTTGCGAGTCACTGTAGTATTGTTGCATCTGTAGCCTCATTTTCGTTTTGTTCGGCTGCCATTTTTTCTCTCGCTTAGTTGATTTTCGGCACCCTAAACTCGCTTTTTTGGACTTAAATGGTCGTGGAAATTCACTTTTCGAGGTGCTGGATGCCCCCCCCCCCCTTGCTGTAAGTAAGCTTTTTCTGTGTTCGTTGTCTTTATTTATTGTGTTTCTGATGTTTTCATGCGCGCCGTTTTTGGACGTTTTTTGCGTGTTCGGAATGGGTGGTTGCGCGTCACGTATTTTTTTTGCGAGGGCCGCAGTTGCTGACAAGCGGTCAGTACCAGCGACTGCGGCCCTCGCTTTGCGTTAGCAACAACTCGCATGCTCACAAATATGTATGTGATATAAAAAAAAATGCCTTCAATCTAAACAAAAAACACCATGCATATCATTTTTTTTTCCTAGGGACTTGAGGCCAGCCTGTCTCCTTCCCCTGTAGGTTCCCAATGTCCTTTTTATCAGAAATCTCTGGCCGGATCTTGGCACAGCATGGGTTCATTTGGTAGTGTAGCTGCTGGACACATAGTATATGGGCGAGGGGTCTTCGTCTTTAACCAATGTGGGGAACCGTGAACCTGGGGTGCGTAAGGTTTAAATTACTACGGACAGAAGCTCCGCTATGTGATAATCTAGGAGATGGTAGTTGTGTTGGTAAGCAGGATTGGGGTACCTCCTGAGTGGGGAGGCAATAGTGGTAGAGCCTGGTGACTCAAGAGGACTATGTAGTTGGATTTATACGCTCCCTACCCGACCTCCTCATGGATGGAGATAAATTTATTGAGTCAGAGGGGAGTCGGCTAAGGGACATGTGGCGGTGTATTCACGTTTTGGGGGCAACCAGAAATTCTAGACATTCAGGCTCCTATTAGAATGAATGGGGTCAAGAACAATGACTAGGGTCAAGTACTTAATTTGTGCTTAACCACAAGACAAAGGGTCAAAGGGGTATCACTTGCAGAGCGTTTGACACCACTAAACCTTTATCTATTGAAACAAGTGTTTCTTTTGCTGTTTTGAAAACCTTGTTAATTATACTTTATGGCTCAGTCGTGTTCTTGAATATCCCACAGAAGTCTATGGAGCCTAATCTACCACTTGACTTGAGTATGAAACTCGGCTAGGAACAAAAGCAACAACATAACTGTAAAAGTGTCATAGTCCCTTTAAGCAACTCTTATGGCCACGAGAATAGCCCCTGAGTTTGGTAGTAACTTGTGAAAGTGTCCATTCATGACCGGATGAGAATCCAGGTGACCACTTCCATATTGTTTCTTCTAAAGTAAACACAGCACAGCCACCAGCTTCCTATTGGTCCACATAGTCATATGGTGTAGCTTGAACTGGTAAATAATGAAGCTGCTCTTTTTTGCTAGTTCATTTAATATAACTAATTAACTCTCATGGTGGGTGATAAGCCATGTTGGTATGCCATATGGTGTATTTAAGAACAATGGCAAAGGCTTAGATGGTTTGTGGGCTCTGTCATTATGTTATATATACATGATGAGCACCAAGTAATGACTTACAGATACAGAAAGATGACGTGTCATCTAATTCCCATCATTATTTATATGTTTTTATCATAACATTACAATAGTACAAAGAAAAGCCTTTAGATATCACTACTTGGTAATTGTACTCAGAATCGGAGATCATGTCCAGTTATAATTATTACTCATTGTTTAGGTGTTGAGCCAAAATAGTTAAAATCATGGACTGGTTGGTCTGTTGGGTTTCTGGCCTTCATGGACTTGCTTCCAATAAACTAATATCATCTCTTGGTTTTTGTACCAACTGGGACATGTCTAAGACTGAAAAAATATAATGAAACCTGTGGGCTTTAGACCCTCTAGAGATATGATTCCAAATGATTAAACCTCCAGTCTTACCAAAGATAGAGAGCTATAAAATGTATGTACCTGTGGATCAGACTCTCTTCTTTTCTACTATTCAAGCTGCCACACAATATCAACACCACCTGTAATACTCTGTGATTTTTCAAAGAAAATATTTTTCAGAGACGTATATAAAATCAAAGAAATTGAAGATATCATTTGTCTGATGGAATATTATTTGTGTATTACTGGTCCTGTGGAAAAGCCAGGGATTTTTTGATAAGATGTTTCCAATGGATATATTCTTCATAGATGCTGTTTATACTTTTTAGAACCTCAACTGTTTCTTCTTCAAGGTTTTTCTAACCCATTGGCAATCTAGAAGATTTCTATTTCTGAAATATATACTCCTGTCATTACTAGACCCTTCATACAAGTAGAAGGCTATACCCCTCTCTACGATACTGAGGAAAAAAGAAAGCCATCAGAGTTTCTAAAGCTCAGTTGATGCTCAAAAAATATCACCTACTACAACCTACATAAGAGAATAATAAATACAGCAACAACCTGAAGATGTGAGTACATATTTCTGTCTCAAGTTATTCAACCATTACACTTTACAGAACATTGTAATACGACAGTGTAGGTGGTAACAATATTGATCAGATACACATTTCAATAATAATAATAATAATAATCAGTTATGTTGGATCTTCTCTCTTGTGTTTATCCATACCACTTCTACTCATAGCATATTATACTTATCTACTACCCTTCCTGTAACAGTGTAGTTTCCATGTTGCCCATGAATCCTCCACTTTATACCTTCAATTCATATCCTCTTCTTCTGAAGGACACTTCCCTCGCTCTAGCACATTAGTAAATCCTCTGATATATTTACAGGATTCTCTCACATCTCCCCACTCATTTCTGTACCGTAAGCTATAAATATTCTGGTCATGAAGTCTTTTATTATAAATATTACTTTGTAGACCATAATAATGTTTTGAATTTTTTCACAATATTTAGACCCATAGAGATATGGAGAAAGAAAACCAGATGGAGGTCCTAAACTTCATACTGATAGGGATTACAGACAATTCAGATCTTCAGACTCCGATATTCCTTGTAATGCTTCTCATTTATCTCTTCACTCTTGGTGGTAACATGACCATTCTTCTACTGGTTTCCCTGGATCCTCATCTGCACACGCCCATGTACTTCTTCTTGGGGAACTTGTCGGTCATAGACATGTCCACCACCACCATCACTCTACATAGGATCTTCTCTTCCTACATATCAGGGGATAACACCATTTCATTCTTTGCTTGCATGACTCAGGTGTTTATGTTTTTATCGTTCACTATTGATGAGTTGCTTATCCTTACGGCCATGAGTTATGACCGATATGTGGCCATATGTAAACCATTATACTATACAATGATCATGAGCTATCAAGTTTGTGTTGCTTTGACCACTGTCTGTTGGTTGCTTGGTTTTGTAGCAGTCACACCTCATCTTGTCATATTGTCCAGTTACACCTGCTATAGATCCAATATCATCAACCACTTCTACTGTGACCTTGTCCCTCTTATGAAGCTCACATGCAATGATACAACTACAATGGAGATAGTAATTGTCATGGAAGGACTGCTTTTAGGTTGCTCTCCATTTTTTCTAACTATGTGCTCCTATATTTTCATTATTACCACCATCCTGAAGATCCGTTTCAGTACCGGGAGACAGAAAGCCTTCCACACATGTTCCTCACATCTCACTGTCATTGTTCTTCTCTTCATAACTCTGTTCTGTTTATACTTTAGACCAACCTCAACAGGAAATATGACATTTACAAAAATATTCTCTCTAATTAACACAGTTGCAGTCCCTGTACTAAATCCTCTAATTTATGGCCATACTTACACCCAGGTGGACACTATGACATAGGACGTCTTATATTTTGTTCAATATATTTGTTAAATATCCCTTGTTTCCAAACAGAGTAAGGCATGTTGGGACAAAGTGTAAGGGTTAATAAACTTTCTATGGAAAATAACTTTGTCAGTTTGTATCCCATCATTTTTGTCAATAATAATGTTATATAGATATGCGGATAAAACACAAAATTACCCGTCAAAAAATTCTGTAAGTTAGTGTTGTAAAATGGCAGCAAATGTGTATGTGGTGCGCGGCTGTGGATGATTTAGCGTCCTTGCTAATAGTGTATCTTGTACCTCGTACGGCTTTTTTGAAAATCCGTATGTGCTTGGTGGTGTTTTGCGTGTTTAGGGTCCTGTGGCCTCGTTTTAATTTTTTTTGGCCGCCATTTTTTCTCTCGCTAAGGAGATTTCTGGTAAGCTTTTTATGTATTTTTTGTCTGTATTTGTTGTGTTTTTAATGTTTTCAGGTGCGCGCAGTTCGGCAGTTAAGGTTGTAATTTTGCAAGTTCATTATGTTTTTTTTGTAAGTACCGCGTCTCGTATTTATTTTGTCGGTAAATTTTGCATTGTAAGAGCCGCAGTTCGTATTTTGCCGCTTTTGTGTGTTTGTAACCGCTTGTGAGGCGCCGTAGAGACTCCACCTCCGTCTCGTATTTTTTTCAGTCCCGCTAAACTGCTCCGGGTTTAACGGCTCACCTCGCTACGCCAGCGATAAGTCGTATGGACCACGCAAACAGCATGACGACGATTCGTAGTTGGACAATTATAATATGTGATCCGGATAAAACACAAAATCTATACACAAAATGATCTGACAGTATTTGTTATAATGGCTTCAAAATCTTGTTTCAAATAATTAAAAATTGAAAAACATATTTTTTTATTCACAACCTTTCATAATTAATGTAATTACACTGAACACTAAGTCATCTTTCATTATGATAAAGGGTAAGTGTAGAAATCAGTAAAGTTGGAATATAATCACAGATCATTGTCTATACAATTTCAGTGATTAAAATGGGCAATATCTTAGTTAATTCTTTATTAATTTAAACTAACCCACGTGATTTTAATACTCTAGCTGATGGCACACAACAACCTTGGTGACTTCCATGTTCTTTTAGGAGGAGGGTGATTTTTAAAATGGGTTCTTTTTTGTCCTAATTTTCATGTAGTATATTATATTTTATAACAAAACAAAAAAAGGTTCTTGGTGCTTAACACCTGTTAAAATCGTGACCAAAACAAAAAAAAAATGATTGGGCAGTAAATAGGGAAAAATTAGAAAAAATATAGAAATATTTAGTGCAAAGCACAATAATAAAATGTAGTTCCCAGAATCTATTTAATAAATATATTAGTCCTCATATGTCTAAATGAGAAATCATAGGACTAAAGAGTATGAGTACAATTAAAAAAAAAAAAATATATATATATATAAAGAACACTCTATGTACATAAAAAATATAATATACTAGCAGAGAGCGGGACACTAGAGATACCATGGATGGGAGGCCCCATATATACAGAGCTATAGGATCGGCGTATCAGCTCCTATATAAAATCACTGGGGAACAAAAAATCCCCTACTGCAGAGTCAAAAGCAGACCCTTACCTTAATGAAGGTCAAAGTACTCCGAATACTCACGGTAGTCTGTGACCATAAATCTGCCCCCCCAAAAAATATAGAAATGTATAAAAGCCAACCGGTTTCGATAACTTCCTGCTATCTTTATCAAGGCAATTGAATTTTCATAGAGAGTTTAGTAGTTTGAAGGCTTTTTAAACCCTTTACTTCCGCCCACAGGATATTATATTATTTTTAGCCAAAAGAAGACTTAAATTCCAATGTTGAGGCGTGATGATGCTATGTCTATACACTCTGATGTGCCAGCACTTTCATAGTCACCATCCACTTCCCTGTTTAGCGCGGTGACGTCATCTTGTAATATGCTAATGTGTTATTGCTTTACGGAGCTTTGACAAATTAGAGGCTTTGATTCCAACGTTGAAGAGTAATGACATTGTGCCAACACTTTAAGAGTCACCATATACTTCCTTATTTAGCGCAGTGACATCATCTCATAATAAGCTAGCGTGTTATTACTTTCGGAATTTTGTCTAATTAAGCCATGAAGTATGAAATAGGACTTATTTTGTGCCCCTACTACTTTATAATTTTACTAGAAATACCCTATTACTTATTAAAACACTTCCCTACAAATATAACACAGGATATTCTAGATAAAGGGGCCGAAAGTAAAGCCTCAAATGGTATGTAATTACTTTGTGCTCCCATTAAATAGATCCATTTGCATTGCTCTCGCATTAACTTCTTATCCATATCACCTCCTCTTATACTGGTTTTTAATCCTTTTATAACATGGAACTCAAGACATTTCATATCTCCTTGATGGTAGAGTCTCACATGTCTGGAGAATGGGGAATCTAGGCCATTAACAATAGATGATGAATGTTCCAGTATACAGCATTTTAACAGCCTAATAGTTTTCCCAACATATAGCTTTTACAGCTGCATATTATGATGTAAACCACATTAGTGGACAGGCAGTTATAAAATTACTGCAATGGAAACTCCATATTGGTATGAGGATGTCGAAAAGATTTTTCTGGCTTGATGTATTGACAGGCCCGGCAATTGCTGCATTTAAACAAGCCCTTTGTTCTTGTTAGACAATTATTTTTTTATCTTTGCCGTCATTAAGGAGACTTCTTACCATCTTATCCCCCAAATGTGTCCCTCTTCGGTATGTAATTTGAGGACAAGTGGTTAATACAGTTTGTCCTCTCCATACCAATCATATTTTTATAAGCAGATTTAAGTATTCGATTTGGATACCCTCTACTCTTTAGCCTAACTCTTAATTCATCTGCTTTTACTTTGAAGTCTTCCATAGTGTTACAGTTGCAGCGTAATCTGATATATTAGACTATTGGTATTCCAGCTTTTAGGGATCTGAATTGTTGACTCTCCCATGCCAAAATGTTATTAGTGGTATGTAATTTCCCTTCTGATGTTTTCATGATCTTTAAATACGGGAAATTAATTTCGTTTTCATTTGTTTCAGAGGTTAATTTGATATTAATATATTTATTATTTAGTGTCATTATAAACGTAGCAAACTCAGATTTATATCCCTGCCAGCACTTTTTCTGTATTTGTCTGATCACTAAACAACTTTGTGCTTTCCCATATTCCCAGAAAAAGGTTGGCATAGCTAGGGGCACAGCATGTTCCTATTGCCGTGCCCCTAGTCTAACGGTACCATTTACCTTGAAAGACAAAAAAATCCTTGTCAGGACCAATTTTAGAAGGTCGAGGATACATTTGTTTCTCTTCTGATTTTTAATGCTCCTCATAGATAATATTTTACAGCTTCTATCCCTTGATCATTTGGGATACTGCTGTATAGCTGTTCAATATCAGCAGTTGCCAATAGTGCTGAAGGAGGTAGCTCTAAATCCTCAATATTCTTCAACGTAGCAGTTGTATCTTGCAAAAAAGATGGAAGGATCGATACAATATCTTTCAACTCATTATCTATATATTGGCTCATGTGTTCCATCAGACAGTTAGTACTTGCTGTTTATGGATCTTAGGTAAGGCATTGAACGTCGCTACTGTTGGATCTTTTGGTAGCAAATAATCAAAGTTTGCCTTTGTGATAAACTTATCTTCTACAGCTTTTTTACGGAGGGATTCTAACTCCACATAATATTCCCAAGATGGATTTCTAGGGAAAACCTCATATGTGTTGCAATCTTTTAAGAGGGTAAGACACATATCTTGATAGGTGTCCTTTTTAATTACGACTACGTTACCCCTTTATCTGCTTTTTTAAATTTGATATCCATTTTTCTTAATTCTTCTATAGCTCTTCTATCATCTATAGAGATATTATTATTATTTTTTATTTGAAACATTGGCTTTATTCATTTCATCTAAGTATTCGAGATCGTTACACACTAAATTTAAAAAACATTGTCAGGTTACCAAAGTGCTTGAGTTCTGGAGTAAATCTACTTTTCTTCTTAAATGTATCAGACTTATTTTCATTTGAATCTTCTTGATGGAGTAATGTAATTAAATTTTCTAGAGTTTCTTTATCCTCAATTGTAAGCCCCATTTCTTCAATTTTTTTCTTATCTTTTTCATAGAAAATTTTTCTAAGGGCTGACTTCCTAATGAAGAGATTAATATATTTCACTTTCTCAAACCCATTTGTATAATTAGATGGTACACTTTCTGTAAGATTTACTACAGCTTTCCTCTCCTATGGATATTTTCTTTTTCGGTTCTTCAATTGGGTCTAGGCCTATTTTAATATTTATTCCATTTTCCATCGTGGAGGGTTTCTAAGAATTATTCTTTAGTGTCTGTATTTTTTTACTTTTTGTTGGGGTTTTGATTTCTCTTTACCTCTCTGGCGTACTTGTTTTGGGCCTTGCCCCTTCGATAAAAAAGTATCCATAGAGGCTTGGTTAAGGCGTGCTCGAGTGCTTGGAGCTTCCATCCATGAATCCTGAGTGTCACTGTTAATGGGACCTGATTCTATTTCTCCATCTATTTCTGAATATTCAGAGGATAGTTATGTTCGCGAACGGACGAACATCGGCGAACCGATTTCAATGGGCAGGCGAATTTCAAAACCCACAGGGACTCTTTCTGGTCACAATAGTGATGGGAAAGTTGTTTCAAGGGGACTAACACCTGGACTGTGGCATGCCGGAGGGGGATCCATGGCAAAACTCCCACGGAAAATTACATAGTTGATGCAGAGTCTGATTTTAAGCCATAAAGGGCATAAATCACCTAACATTCCTAAATTGTTTGGAATAACATGCTTTAAAACATCAGGTATGATGTTGTATCGATCAGGTAGTGTAAGGGTTACACCCGCTTCACAGTAACAGACCAATCTCCCCGTTTAATGCACCGCAAACAACCGCAAACAGTCCCTTTGCACAACTGCAAACTCCCCATTTGCACAAGGTTGGATACCAAGCTAGCCATGTCCCGTTCCTTGTCCTCACTGATGTCATTGAAGGTCTCTTCCTCCACCCAGCTACCAAGGGTCCCCAAAAGGTGACAACAAGCCCCCTGGGACGCCTGCTGTGTTTGGTCTTCCACCTCCTCAAAGCCACCTTCCTCCTCTGACTCATCTTCTTCAGACTCCCAGAGTCTGGGGGCTTCCACTGCCCAGCATGGAATATTATACACAGGTCAGAGTCTGGGGGCTTCCACTGCCCAGCATGGAATATTATACACAGGTCAGAGTCTGGGGGCTTCCACTGCCCAGCATGGAAGATTATACACAGGTCAGAGTCTGGGGGCTTCCACTGCCCAGCATGGAAGATTATACACAGGTCAGAGTCTGGGGGCTTCCACTGCCCAGCATGGAAGATTATACACAGGTCAGAGTCTGGGGGCTTCCACTGCCCAACATGGAAGATTATACACAGGTCAGAGTCTGGGGGCTTCCACTGCCCAGCATGGAAGATTATACACAGGTCAGAGTCTGGGGGCTTCCACTGCCCAGCATGATATATTATACACAGGTCAGAGTCTGGGGGCTTCCACTGCCCAGCATGGAAGATTATACGCGTTGCCTCTGTCTGCGTTATTATAAGGTGTGCACTGTTAAGTAGTACTATTCCTATCAGTTTAATCCCTGTTACGTCCACTATAAGGGGACGTGTATATGGCATGGATTTTTGGAAGCGGGAGATGGAAAAAGGTGCTTGGTCGGTCCTCCCACTTCAAATTTGAGGCACTGCGCGTGCAATCTAAGGTGCCACCAGATATGAGTGTCACTGTGCAGTGGCAAAAGTTGGCAGAGTAGATGCAATCGGCTTCACACACACGCCTGTAGGCAGGCAACTGATATTCAATCGATTACAGTCAAAAAAGTGTTGTTTTATGTCACTGTACACTACGGTTGCACCAGATGTGACAATAACAATCTGTTGGGAAGAATATTTCTATGTATATATAGTCCACGATTATTTAGCTTACGGTGAACAAAAGAGTGATAGAAGACTCAATCATACACAGTAATGTAAATAAATATTACATTGGCGTTCACATTGGATGTCTAAAAATAAGGTAAAAAAATATATTTTCTGCTCAGAATTTCCAGAAATAGAGTTATTGCACGACACTCTGGGAAACATGGCAGGGCCATGCAAATAAGCCCACAGTGCATTATCAATCTGTAATCCAATACCACTATATACATGGCTCCTTTTAGGCATTTGCTGTATTACACTCCATAGAATAGGGAGGATACCAACAGACAGTGACTGTTTTGATCTATTGGATCTCATCTGTTTGGGGCTGTTTCAATCTATTGGATCTCATCAGTGTGGCACTGTTTCGATCTGTTAGATCTCATCAGTGTGGCGCTGTTTAAATCTATTGGCTCTCATCAGTGTGGCTCTGTTTTGATCTGTTAGATATCATCAGTGTGGCTCTGTTTCAATCTATTGCATCTCATCAGTGTGGCATTGTTTTGATCTATTGGATCTCATCAGTGTGGCGCTGTTTAGATCTATTGGATCTCATCAGTGTGGCACTGTTTCGATCTGTTAGATCTCATCAGTGTGGCACAGTTTTGATCTATTGGCTCTCATCAGTGTGGCACTGTTTCAATTTGTTAGATCTCATCAGTGTGACGCTGTTTTGATCTATTTGCTCTTATCTGTGTGGCACTGTTTCAATCTATTGGCTCTCATCAGTGTGGCATTGTTTCGATCTATTGGATCTCATCTGTTTGGTGCTGTTTCGATCTATCGGCTCTCATCGGTATGTCGCTGTTTCGATCTACCGGCTCTCATCAATGTGGCATTGTTTCGATCTATTGGCTCTTTAATAAGTGTGGCACTGTTTCAATCTATTGGCTCTCATCAGTGTGGCATGGTTTCAATATATTGGATCTCATCTGTTTGGCGCTGTTTCAATCTATTGGCTCTCATTGGTGTGGCACTGTTTCGATCTATCAGCTCTCATCGGTGTGTCGCTGTTTCGATCTACCGGCTCTCATCAGTGTGGCATTGTTTTGATCTATTGGCTATCATCAGTGTGGCATTGTTTCGATCTATTGGCTCTCATGAGTGTGGCATTGTTTTGATCTATCGGCTCTCATCAGTGTGGCACTGTTTTGATCTATTGGATTTCATCAGTCTGGCATTTTTTCGATCCATTGGACCTCATCTGTTTGTCACTGTTTCTGTCTATTGGATCTCATCAGTGTGGCGCTGGTTCCTAACTTGTGCTTTAGATTTTGTGGGGAAGACTATTAACCACAACATTATTTAGCTTATGGTGGGTCTAGCACAGTAAATAAACAAATAGTGTGGGTATGTCCATTAACTTCTCCATAATCTATTCTATTCTATAAATTGAGAATATGACTAAACGGAGCCATGTACAAAGTGGTATTTGGATGAAAGAGCGAGTGCAGTACAATAACTGTATTCATGGAAATTCGGAGCAGAAAATAGGGTTGGGGGAGACACAGGGGGGGGAAGAGATGCATGGGAGGGAGAAGGGGGAAAGAGACACAGGGGAGGGGTTTAGAGACACGAGAAGGAGAGGGAGGTAAAAACACAGGGGGCAGGAGATACAAAGGAGGTAGACGAAGTGGAAGGAGACACAAGGGAGGGAGAGGAGGGGGGAAATAAGACACGAGGTAGGAAGTAGACAGAGGGAGAGACTCGCAATGAGCTCCAAAGGGGCTCATTGCAAGGCCTGTGATGAGCGCCAAAGGCGCTCATCACAAGGCCAGTAAAGTAGAGGCGGAGAGGCTTACATTGTGTGGCAAACAGCATTGCCAGGCTTAAGTTTTTATTGCCGTCATTTTTGACGGGCAAGTCGCTAGTAAATATATATTTAATTACTTATTTAGATTCCTATTTGTAATTAATCTAATTATCACAGCTTCTGACATGTATCAGATGTGGAAATATATTAAGCAATACAACCATACAGAGGAAGTCACAGAAAGAGGAAGCGTCTCAGAGAATTTATGTTTTACGTATTATATTTACATTTTACTCATAGATTGCAAAATCTTGAAAATTTTTGTTTATAGGAATTTGACAAGCCCGTCCATGATTTTGGGCATGTGAGTGTATATATCCTGTTTGATTGTCCTTGTTTTAAAACTTTGATCATTTTTGAAAGAGGAGGATTATTAACATCAGTTAAGTCCTGCTTATGTCCATACATAAACATGTAGTAGATCTCTATGCAGTGACAATGTTTTTAGTAAAAATACGTCCATCTTCTAATAAATCACCTTGACTTTCATTCTTTTCAATGTAAACTTTAATAGCCTGTGGATTTTTGCACCGTGACAATGCAACGTACAATTGATCATGTGCAAATACTGGTTCTTCCAAGAAAATACCCACAGATTTGAACGTTTGACCTTGTGATTTATTAATGGTCAAGGCAAATGCCATAATAATGGGAAATCATTGCTAAATCTATTCTTGGTATGAAAACTCTCTCTCCTTTATGGGTCCCAGTTAAAATTTCAGCATCTATAAAATGGTCCTTTAATTGTTGAACAATTAATCTTGTCCCATTGCATAGGCCTTTTTGGGGGTTCATATTTTGCAGTAACATGATAATTGCACCTTTCTTTAGCTGCAAAATATGTGGTGGCATTCCAGAAGGAGTTAGTGAGTTTATGAATTTAGTAGAAAAGTTAGCCTGACTTTCATTGTCATCAGCAAGTACAGAATCAGCACTGTGATAATTTCTTTGTGGTGCATTAATTTTTTTAAAGATTTCATTATTGAGGATTAATGCATCCTTATTTTTACATGTTATTATGACTTGGTTGGAAAGCTCGGAATATTCCTGGTTATTTATGCTACCTTCAAATATAGACGATATAATATCTTGGTGACAAATCATATGAGGTGGGATCTACAGTGTCGTCCGGTAAATGTGGTATTTTTTCTGTTCTGCCTTCTCCAATTTTAATAAGCCAATCTGTAATGATATAGGAATCACAAAGTTGTGGAGACCAGTAGCCAAGGTCAGCAATAATCTGGTTCAGCAACTTGTAGGTTAAACAGGAACAAGCTTTTATTGAAGGGATCAGGAACCAACAATAATCTGGCAAGGTACATTTGACAGGAAGTGCCTTATATAGGCCAAGGACCAGAAACCTGACCAGACACAGCTGAAGAGACTTAGGTACTGATAACATTTCTAGCAGAGTCAAGCCTATAAGGTCTCAATGGAATTCACAAAAGGCAGGCTGGCGCAGTGGTAGGGAAGAGGTATAGCAGCCTGGGGAGTCAATTCCTCACATTACCCCCGCCTCTATAGGTGCAGCCTCTGGATGCCCTATTACCTGGTTTAGCAGGGTACGGCACATGAAAAGACCGAAGTAGATCAGGAGCGTGAATATTGTCCACTGGTTCCCACGAACTCTCCTCCTCACCATAGCCTTTCCAGCAAACCAGATACTGAAGTTTGTTACGGAAGATCCGGGAGTCAAGAATTTTGTCCACTTCGTACTCATCCTCACCATCCATGAGGACTGGAGGTGGGGCAGGCAGGGCTCGGCCAGGGAAAGTATTTTCATGAACAGGTTTAAGCAGTGCAACGTGAAACACTGGATGTATTTTCATGAAATTCGGGAGTTGCAAACGGAAGGTGACAGCATTGATCTGAGCAATGATCTCAAAAGGTCCCATGAACCTTTGACCAAATTTATGAGAAGGAATCCGAAGCTTAAGATTCTTTGTTGACAGCCACACCTTGTCACCAACGCGATAGACTGGGGCCTCCTTTCTATGCCTATCAGCAGCTCTTTTGTAACATTCCTGAGCCTCCAAAAGAGTCTCTTTCAACAGTGCTTGGGAATCACTTAAGGCGGTTAGCCGGTCAGTGACAGCAGGAATGGAAGTAGTAATTGGGAGACTGACTAGAAAGGTCGGATAGTAACCATAGTTGGCAAAAAATGGGCTCAAAGAAGTGGAGCAGTGTTGGGTATTGTTATAGGCAAACTCCGCCGTTGGTAGAAAATCCAGCCGGTTATCCTGCAGGTAACTAATATATCACCGCAAATATTGCTCCAAAGTCTGGTTGGTTCGCTCAGTCTGTCCATTACTTTGCGGAGGAAAAGCTGACGACAGATTTACATTAATACCTAGATTAGAACAAAAATGTTTCCAAAAACGAGACGTAAACTGCACTCCCCTGTCAGAAACTACTTCATCAGGCACTCCATGCAAGCGAAAAATGTCCCGAATAACCAGGTCAGCCGTCTGTTTAGCTGAAGGGAGACCACGAGCTGGTATGAAATGACCCATCTTAGTTAACCTGTCCACAACAACAAGAATAGTAGTGTGTTCCTTAGAGGGAGGTAGTTCCACAATAAAGTCCATGGATATAGATCCCCAGGGACGATGAGGAATCGGAAGAGGCTAAAGCAAGCCAACAGGGGATGAGCGAGGAGACTTATGTCTGGCACACACATCACAAGAGGACACATACTTCTTAACAACCTCATGATACTTCGGCCACCAAAAGGATCGGGCAAGTAGGTCTTGCGTCTTTCGGATTCCTGGATGACCTGCTGGTTTTGAGTCATGGTAGAGACGTAAAAGGTCCAGTCGCACTGACTCCGGAGCAAACAGACGTCGTTGAAAAATCCAAAACCCATTAAGCATCGTCATATGGAGATCACGAGGAGGATCACGAAGAACTGGGTCTTCAGCGTAGCCCTTTTTAATGCGAGACATCAGATCCGAAGGAAAAGCAACTCCTATAAATATATCCTCCGGCAAGATGGTGGTCTTGGTTACGGTAGCATGGAGGGGGTCAGCTATTCTAGACAAGGCATCCGCCTTACCATTCTTGGAGCCAGGACGGTATGTAACCAAAAAATTAAACCTTGAGAAGAATAGGGACCAGCGTGCTTGTCTGGCGGACAGTCTCTTAGCTGATCGAATATATTCCAGATTTTTGTGATCTGTGAGGACAGTAATTGGATGGGTAGCTCCCTCCAAGAGATGTCTCCATTGGGTGAAGGCAGCTTTTATAGCCAATAGTTCTTTATTCCCTATGTCATAATTTCTTTCTGCTGGCACCATCTGGCGTGAATAGAAGGCACACGGATGTAACAACATCTTAGGTCCAGTCCTTTGAGACAGTATAGCACCAACAGCTGAATCAGAAGCATCAACTTCCACAATAAATGGTAATTCTGGCTGAGGATGTACCAGGACGGGGGCAGATGTAAACAGAGTCTTTATTTGGGAAAATGCGGTATCAGCTTTATCGGACCACTGAAAAGGAGTCCCCTTACGTGTGAGTTCAGTGATCGGTGTAATAACGGCAGAGAAATTCTTAATGAAACGCCTGTAAAAATTGGCAAACCCCACAAATCTCTGGACATCTTTTTCATTCTTGGGGATGGGCCAGTCCAGCACAGCTTTAATTTTACTTGCGTCCATAGTTAAACCTTTAGGAGTTATGACATACCCCAGGAATTGAATTTCTGTTTGTTCAAACTCACATTTTTCTAGTTTAATGTATAGGTGGTGGGTACGAAGGTGCTTCAGAACTATACGGACCTATTTTCTGTGGTTTTCAAGACTATCAGAGAATATTAGGATATCATCCAAATATGCCACAACAAACTGATCCAGGAGATCTCGTAGTACATCATTGATAAGATGCTGGAAAGTTGCAGGGGCATTACAAAGCCCAAATGGCATTACTAGATATTCGTAATGCCCGTACCTGGTTCTGAAAGCTGTTTTCCATTCATCATTTGGTATTATGCGAACCAGATTATATGCCCCACGAAGATCAAGCTTTGTAAATATTTTAGCTGAGCGAAGTCTCTCCAAAAGTTCAGGAATGAGAGGCAAGGGGTAGCGTTTTTTAACAGTGATGTTATTAATGTCCCTGTAATTAACGCATGGCCATAGGCTGCCATCTTTCTTCTCTACAAAGAATATAGGAGCTCCTGCTGGGGAAGTAGATGGTTGAATAAAACCTTTGGCAAGATTTTCTTGTATGTATTCACGAAGAGCTTTCAATTCAGGCTCAGAAAGGGAATATATACGGCCAAATGGGATAGCAGCCCCAGGCAACAGCTCTATTGGGCAATCATAAGGCCTGTTGGGTGGAAGCTGATCAGCATTCTTCTTATCACAGACATCTGCAAAATCCCGATATTGTAGAGGAAGCTTAGTCAAGTTTGTAGCAACCATTTCATTAATTGTTGTGGCAACAGGTGTTACCTTATTGGGTTGACAATTCATTAAGCAGTGTTCTGAAGGAAAGGACAAAGTTCTGATCTCCCAATCAATTTGTGGGTTATGCAGAGCAAGCCAAGGTACCCCCAAAATCACTGGAAACTGTGTTGAGGAAATTAGGTGGAAAGATATAGCCTCATGGTGATTCACTTCCAGAGTCAACTTTAAGGGCACAGTCTCATGTGTAACCAGGCCCGACGTAAGTGGTGAACCGTCCACTGTCTCCATTAACACAGGTGAAGAATTAGGGATAGACTGAATTCTACTTCCTGCTGCAAATGTAATGTCCATAAAGTTTCCGCCTGCTCCAGAATCTATCATAGATGTAGTTGAAATTTTATGATCACCACATTGCAACGTGATAGGCACCACAAAAAGAGGATGTTGAGTCAACATACCCTCTTCACCATGAGCCAGAGAAAACAAGGATTGTGTGACAGAATCCAGTTGATCTGCAATTTGGGATTGGTGTTGAATCTGTGCGCCCTCAGCAGCCATAGCTATTGTTCTTTTGGATTTGCTAGGGCAATTGATGGCATAGTGCCCTGCACTACCACAATACAGGCATAAATTGTGAGTGCGTCGCCACTGTTTTTCTTCATTGGACAATGGCCCTCTTATTAGATTTACCTGCATAGCCTCAGGCTCAGAGTCTGAAGGTGTTTGTGGGGTTGGAGTAGAAATTCTTGAATAGGAAATAGGAGTAGTACTTGGTCTAAAAGAGCCCTGTCTTTCCAATCTTCTTTCAGAAAGTCTCTGATCGATACGGATAGCCAAACTCACAAATGCATCAAAGTCAGGAGGAAGATCAACACGAGCTAGCTCATCTTTTATAGCTTCTGAGAGACCTTTTCTGAAGTGGAACCTCTGAGCTGATTGGTTCCAGGTAGTATCAGCAACCCACTGTCTGAATTCAGCAGCATATTCAGCCACAGAGCGCCTCCCTTCATGCAAATGAAGGAGAGTGGCTTCTGCTGTAGCACATCGATTGGGGTCATCAAAAACTAGGCACATGGCCTCAAGAAAGTCATTTAGATTACCCAAGACTGGACTGTCCTGTTCCAGAAGAGGGGAGCACCAAGTCAGGGCTTCATCTTTGAATAGTGAAAAAATAAATCCCACCTTCTCTCTTTCAGATGGAAATTGGTGAGGTAACATCATGAAGTGCAAACGGCATTGATTTAGGAAACCCCAAAATTGTTTGCGATCTCCTCCAAACTTTTCTGGCAGGGGCAAGCGGGCATCTTGTGCAGGTGTAACAGTAGCAGCCGCAACATCACGTGTCCTGTAGCTGGTATACTCACTGTGCATTGACTGAAATTTATTTTGCAGTTCAGCTACATGGTCCTGCAGCACTTGAATGGTCTGTGCCTGGGTCTCCACAGTTGTTGCAGTAAAAGCAACCTGCTGGGCCAATGCAGAATCTGAACCGGCGGTCTCCATGAAAGGGCCAGATTATTCTGTAATGAGATACGAATCACAAGGTTGTGGAGACCAGTAGCCAAGGTCAGCAATAATCAAGTTCAGAAACTTGTAGGTGAAACAGGAACAAGGTTTATTGAAGGGATCAGGAACCAACAATAATCTGGCAAGGATACAGAGACAGGAAGTGTCTTATATAAGCCAAGAACCAGACAGCTGACCAGACACAGCTAAAGAGAGTTGTCACTGATTTAATTGCTTTTAGAGTCAAGGTATCAGAACTCAGGCAAATCTGCAAGAGGCAGGCTGGCGTTCCGGTAGGGAAGAGGTCCAGCAACATGCAAACCAGGGATTGAATCCCAGCAGAGTCAATTCCTCACATGAACTTTGATTGGCGGTCAGGCAAATATACTTAGATTTAATAAAATAAAATTATTGTTTTTTTAAATGTGGACTGTTGGTACCCCAAATCGATTAAATTAGTTGAAATTGGCACAGTGTATTTTAACATTATGAGAAACATGTTCTGTAAACTAAATAAAAATCATTTTAGGAGGTTGAGAGAAAAAGAAACCGGATGGGGGGATACCGAGCAGAGCACACCATCTATAGCCCACTGGGAGACAAACTCATCCATTCCCCCAGTGGACAAAGCCAGGTGGTACTCTGCCCGGATACGGGAGCGCACCAGCACCCGGAACATGGCCTCAGGTGACAAGGGAACCCCCCCTATCAAACACTGTGTGAGGAATTGACTCTGCTGGGTTTTGAACCGTGGTCCCCAGGATGCTATACCTCTTCCCTACCACTGCGCGAGCCTACCCTTTGTGAATTCCATTGAGACCTTATAAGCTTGACTCTGCTAGCAATAGTATCAGTACCTAAGTCTCTTCAGCTGTGTCTGGTCAGGTGTCTGGTCCTTGGCCTATATAAGGCACTTCCTGTCTCTGTATCCTTGCCAGATTATTGTTGGTTCCTGATCCCTTCAATAAAAGCTTGTTCCTGTTTAACCTACAAGTTGCTGAACCGGATTATTGCTGACCTTGGCTACTGGTCTCCACAACTTTGTGATTCCTATATCATTACAGAATAATCTGGCCCTTTCATGGAGACCGCCGGGACAGATTCTGCATTGGCCCAGCAGGTTGCTTTTACTGCAGGAACTGTGCAGACCCAGGCAAAGACCGTCCAAGTGCTGCAGGACCAGGTAGCTGAACTGCAAAATAAATTTCAGTCAATGCACAGTGAGTACACCAGCTACAGGGCACGTGATGTTTCAGCTGCTACTGTTACACCTGCACAAGATGCCCGCTTGCCCCTGCCAGAAAAGTTTGGAGTAGATCGCAAAAAATGTAGGGGTTTCCTAAATCAATGCCGTTTGCACCTCATGATGTTACCTCACCAATTTCCATCTGAAAGAGAGAAGGTGGGATTTATTTTTTCACTATTCAAAGATGAAGCCCTGGCTTGGGGCTCCCCTCTTCTGGAACAGGACAGTCCAGTCTTGGGTAATCTAAATGACTTTCTTGAGGCCATGTGCCTAGTTTTTGATGACCCCAATCGATGTGCTACAGCAGAAGCCACTCTACTTCATTTGCATCAAGGGAGGCGCTCCGTGGCTGAATATGCTGCTTAATTCAGACAGTGGGTTGCTGATACTACCTGGAACCAATCGGCTCAGAGGTTCCACTTCAGAAAAGGTCTCTTAGAAGCCATAAAAGATGAGCTAGCTCGTGTTGATCTTCCTGCTGACTTTGATGCATTCATGCGTTTGGCTATCCGTATCGATCGGAGACTTTCTGAAAGAAGACTGGAAAGACAGGGCTCTTTTAGACCAAGTTCTACTCTTATTTCCTATTCAATAATTTCTACTCCAACCCCACAAACACCTTCAGACCCTGAGCCTGAGGCTATGCAGGTAAATCTAATAAGAGAGCCATTTTCCAATGAAGAAAAACAGTGGCGACGCACTCACAATTTATGCCTGTATTGTGGTAGTGCAGGGCAGTATGCCATCAATTGCCCTAGCAAATCCAAAAGAACAATAGCTATGGCTGCTGAGGGCGCACAGATTCGACACCAATCCCAGATTGCAGATCAACTGGATTCTGTCACACAACCCTTGTTTTCTCTGGCTCATGGTGAAGAGGGTATGTTGACTCAACATCCTCATTTTGTGGTGCCTATCACATTGCAATGTGGTGATCATAAAATTTCAACTACAGCTATGATAGATTCTGGAGCAGGCGGAAACTTTATGGACATAAAATTTGCAGCAGGAAATGGAATTCAGTCTATCCCTAATTCTTCACCTGTGTTAATGGAGACAGTGGACGGTTCTCCACTTACGTCGGGCCCTGTTACACATGAGACTGTGCCCTTAAAGTTGACTCTGGAAGTGAATCACCATGAGACTATATCTTTTCACCTAATTTCCTCAACACAGTTTCCAGTGATTTTGGGGGTACCTTGACTTGCTCTACATAACCCACAGATTGATTGGAAAATCAGAACTTTGTCCTTTCCTTCAGAACACTGCTTAATGAATTGTCAACCCAATATGGTAACACCTGTTGCCACAACAATTAATGAAATGGTTGCTACAAACTTGGCTAAGCTTCCTCTACAATATCAGGATTTTGCAGATGTCTGTGATAAGAAGAATGCTGATCAGCTTCCACCCCACAGGCCTTATGATTGCCCAATAGAGCTGTTGCCTGAGGCTGCTATCCCATTTGGCCGTATATATTCCCTTTCTGAGCCTGAATTGAAAGCTCTTCGTGAATACATACAAGAAAATCTTGCCAAAGGTTTTATTCGACCATCTACTTCCCCAGCAGGAGCTCTTATATTCTTTGTAGAGAAGAAAGATGGCAGCCTACGGCCATGCGTTGATTACAGGGACATTAATAACATCACTGTTAAAAACCGCTACCCCTTGCCTCTCATTCCTGAACTTTTGGAGAGACTTCGCTCGGCTACAATATTTACAAAGCTTGATCTTCGTGGGGCATATAATCTGGTTCGCATAATACCAAATGATGAATGGAAAACAGCTTTCAGAACCAGGTACGGGCATTACGAATATCTAGTAATGCCATTTGGGCTTTGTAATGCCCCTGCAACTTTCCAGCATCTTATCAATGATGTACTACGAGATCTCCTTGATCAGTTTGTTGTGGCATATTTGGATGATATCCTAATATTCTCTGATAGTCTTGAAAACCACAGAAAACAGGTCCGTATAGTTCTGGAGCGCCTTCGTACCAACCACCTATACATTAAACTAGAAAAATGTGAGTTTGAACAAACAGAAATTCAATTCCTGGGGTATGTCATAACTCCTAAATGTTTAACTATGGACGCAAGTAAAATTAAAGCTGTGCTGGACTGGCCCATCCCCAAGAATGAAAAAGATGTCCAGAGATTTGTGGGGTTTGCCAATTTTTACAGGCGTTTCATTAAGAATTTCTCTGCCGTTATTACACCGATCACTGAACTCACACGTAAGCGGACTCCTTTTCAGTGGTCCTATAAGGCTGATACCGCATTTTCCTGATTAAAGACTCTGTTTACATCTGCCCCCGTCCTGGTACATCTTTAGCCAGAATTACCATTTATTGTGGAAGTTGATGCTTCTGATTCAGCTGTTGGTGCTATACTGTCTCAAAGGACTGGACCTAAGATGCTGTTACATCCGTGTGCCTTCTATTCCCGCCAGATGGTGCCAGCAGAAAGAAACTATGACATAGGGAATAAAGAACTATTGGCTATAAAAGCTGCCTTCACCGAATGGAGACATCTCTTGGAGGGAGCTACCCATCCAATTACTGTCCTCACAGATCACAAAAATCTGGAATGTATTCGATCAGCTAAGAGACTGTCAGCCAGACAAGCACGCTGGTCCCTATTCTTCTCAAGGTTTAATTTTTTGGTTACATACCGTCCTGGCTCCACGAATGGTAAGGCGGATGCCTTGTCTAGAATAGCTGACCCCCCTCCATGCTGCCATAACCAAGACCACCATCTTGCCGGAGGATATATTTATAGGAGTTGCTTTTCCTTCTGATCTGATGTCTCGCATTAAAAAGGGCTACGCTGAAGACCCAGTTCTTTGTGATCCTCCTCATGATCTCCATATGACGATGCTTAATGGGTTTTGGATTTTTCAACGACGTCTTTTTGCTCCGGAGTCAGTGCGACTGGACCTTTTACGTCTCTACCATGACTCAAAACCAGCAGGTCATCCAGGAATCCGAAAGACGCAAGACCTACTTGCCCGATCCTTTTGGTGGCCGAAGTATCATGAGGATGTTAAGAAGTATGTATCCTCTTGTGATGTATGTGCCAGACATAAGACTCCTAACTCATCCCCTGTTGGCTTGCTTCAGCCTCTTCCGATTCCTCATCGTCCCTGGGGATCTATATCCATGGACTTTATTGTGGAACTACCTCCCTCTAAGGAACACACTACCATTCTTGTTGTTGTGGACAGGTTAACTAAGATGGGTCATTTCATACCAGCTCGTGGTTATTCGGGACATTTTTCGCTTGCATGGAGTGCCTGATGAAGTAGTTTCTGACAGGGGAGTGCAGTTTACGTCTCGTTTTTGGAAACATTTTTGTTCTAACCTAGGTATTAATTTAAATCTGTCGTCAGCTTTTCCTCCGCAAAGTAACGGACAGACTGAGCGAACCAACCAGACTTTGGAGCAATATTTGCGGTGCTATATTAGTTACCTGCAGGATGACTGGCTGGATTTTCTACCCACAGCGGAGTTTGCCTATAACAATGCCCAACACTGCTCCACTTCTTTGAGCCCATTTTTTGCCAACTATGGTTACCATCCAACCTTTCTAGTCAGTCTCCCAATTACTACTTCCATTCCTGCTGTCACTGACCGGCTAACCGCCTTACGTTATTCCCAAGCACTGTTGAAAGAGACTCTTTTGGAGGCTCAGGAATGTTACAAAAGAGCTGCTGATAGGCATAGAAAGGAGGCCCCAGTCTATCGCGTTGGTGACAAGGTGTGGCTGTCAACAAAGAATCTTAAGCTTCGGATTCCTTCTCATAAATTGGGTCAAAGGTTCATGGGACCTTTTGAGATCATTGCTCAGATCAATGCTGTCACCTTCCGCTTGCAACTCCCGAATTTCATGAAAATACATCCAGTGTTTCACTTTGCACTGCTTAAACCTGTTCATGAAAATACTTTCCCTGGCCGAGCCCTGCCTGCCCCACCTCCAGTCCTCGTGGATGGTGAGGATGAGTACGAAGTGGACAAAATTCTTGACTCCCGGATCTTCCAAAACAAACTTCAGTATCTGGTTTGCTGGAAAGGCTATGGTGAGGAGGAGAGTTCGTGGGAACCAGTGGACAATATTCACGCTCCTGATCTACTTCAGTCTTTTCATGTGCAGTACCCTGATAAACCAGGTAATAGGCATCCAGAGGCAGCACCTATAGAGGCGGGGGTAATGTGAGGAATTGACTCTGCTGGGTTTTGAACCCTGGTCCCCAGGCTGCTATACCTCTTCCCTACCACTGCGCCAGCCTGCCTTTTGTGAATTCCATTGAGACCTTATAAGCTTGACTCTGCTAGCAATAGTATCAGTACCTAAGTCTCTTCAGCTGTGTCTGGTCAGGTGTCCTTGGCCTATATAAGGCACTTCCTGTCTCTGTATCCTTGCCAGATTATTGTTGGTTCCTGATCCCTTCAATAAAAGCTTGTTCCTGTTTAACCTACAAGTTGCTGAACCGGATTATTGCTGACCTTGGCTACTGGTCTCCACAACTTTGTGATTCCTATATCATTACACACTGCTTCCTGGACTTATATATAGCCAATTTGGGTAATGCCAGGAGCAGGTTGACGAGGAAGTCCCTAGCCTTATTGCCCCGGGACAATGGGCTCCCAAAAATAAAAATGTGAGGGGAGAAATGCAGCCAGAGCTGCAGGAGGAGGCCCCTCAAGAGTGACAAGAGGGGCTGCAGTCTGGCGCAACTAAAATAAATATGATACACGGTCTCTCCCTTGCCACAGAATGGACAAGTGGAGGGTGAGTCCGTGAATTTAGCTAAGTACTCTCCCGTTCTCAGTGCACCATGGAGCACTCTCCAACTCAAGTCCGGTGGGTCGTGGAACTAAATCAGAATAAAGTTCCCTCCACCGGGGCCTCTTGCCCTTGTCAGCTGGTAGGACCCGCCTCCAGATGGTATTGGGATGGGTCACGAGGGCAAGGAAGTGCACTGTATGGAGCACGAGAGAATATAAGCTCTTCCTCGGCATGCCGCGAAAGCATGCCGAGGGTATGTCCCTCAACTTCGAGAGGTTGGGGACAGGAGGAGCCTGAGGGGAAACACGGGGCTTGTGTCCAATGCAAACAGCCGGAGCAGGGGTGTTGAAAGTTGCCTGTGGCACTCCGGCCTGCAAAGCCCCGCGAAGGAAGGTGCAAGCGTAGGGGGAGATGGCATCCCTAATCTCCTGGAGCAAGCGCCCTGAGACTTTGGGCAACACATATCCCAAACGGAGCGCAAGCTCCTGGGGTGACACCCAATCAGAATGCCCGTATTCCAGGAGATCCCCGACTCGGGTCATCCGTGCATGACTAAGGCGGCGGATGATATTGGGGGACTGTAACATTAGAGCCCCCACTGCTGGATTAAATAGCAGGGGCTCCGTGAATATTTCATCCCCCAAAGGCACGCCCTGCCTGGTCACGGAGACAATGCTCCAGGCCTTGAGGGTTTCCTGGTAGTATGCCGGCAACACCAAGAGGTCTCTCCCAAACCCCTCGGGCCTGATCAGAAATAATTGCCGGTCATACCCCAGGTTACGCAACTGGCGATAAAAGCTGGTTGCCAGTGCGCACCACTGCTTAGAGGGATCTGCATATAGGTATCTCTGCAGGTACTGAAGGCGGAAGGTGGACAACTGGGAGCACACACAAACTACTCCCTGTCCACCCTCCACCAAAGGCAGACTTGCCACCCCTGCAGAGACCCAATGCCTTCCCATCCAGAGGAAATCTAACAAATTCCTCTGGATATTGGTGACAAACTCGGGGGTCGGACTCAGACAAATCAGCCGGCGCCAGATCTGAGAAGCAACCAGCTGATTCACCACTAGAGTCCGCCTCCTAAGGGAAAGTATTTTTGCTAGACCCCTCCATCGTCCCAGACGAGAGAGGACACTGCCCTCTAACTCCCTCCAGTTGTCTGGGACGGAAGCGTCCGCAGCGGACAGGTAGACCCCCAGATATTTAATGACATCTGTCTCCCACGTGATGTCACGAAACGTGGGAGGCAAAGAGTCTACCTGTAAATTACCCTCTAAAAGGCCTGTGCATTTGGACCAGTTGATCTGAGCGGAGGAGGCAGCTGAATATACCTCCTGGCACTGTTTTGCCAGCTCAAGATCAACTGGATCCTGGGCCACGAGGAGCACATCGTCAGCATAAGCTGAAAGGACAATCCGCATGTCTGGATCTTTTAGCACCAGCCCTGTGAGCCTTTTCCTCAGTAGGCAGAGGAAAGGCTTGATGGCCAGTGCATATAACTGTCCAGACAAGGGACATCCTTGATGCACCCCTCGTCCAAATACCAAAGGTGCTGTTAGGGACCAATTGATTTTAAGTAAACACTCTGCAGAGGCGTACAGCGTTCTTATAAAGCCCACAAACTGTGGGCCAAAGCCGTACGCTTGCAGAGTGGCTATGAGGTAACCATGGTCCACCCTGTCAAACGCCTTCTCTTGATCTAAAGAGAGAAAGGCGAGTGACAGACCAGTCCTGCGAGAATAATGCAATAGATCCCGGACCAGAAAGATACTATCAAAGATAGTCTGGCCCGGGATCGCATAGGACTGGTCAGGGTGAACCAATTCTGCCAGCACAGACCCAAGTCTAAGCGAGATGGCTTTAGCTACAATATTGTAGTCTGTGCTGAGCAGAGAGACCGGTCGCCAGTTCTTAATAAGCCGGAGATCCCCCTTTTTGGGCAGCAGGGCAAGTACTGCCCTGCGACAAGACAGGGGCATCTCCCCGGTCTCCAGGGCTTCCCCAAGGACCAGATGGAAATCAGGTCCCAGAGTCTCCCAGAAAAATTGGAAAAACTCTACAGTCAGTCCGTCCAGTCCTGGAGACTTCTCACAGGACATGGCACGGAGGGCTTCAGAGAGCTCTTGAAAAGATAGTGGTATATCAAGCCGCTCTCTTACACCCTCACTGACTGTGGGGAGCCCCTCCCATAGCACCCTGCAGGCATCTGGAGATCTTTGCGGTCTAGATATTTGAGAAAACCTAAGCGGCTGCGCACATATGCCCCCTTGGCCTGGTGTCATTCCAGGTCACAGAGGACACCCTTCCTCTCTACATACTCGCTCTGCAGGGATTGGTCCCTACAAGTGAACAGCCTCTGCTCCAGATGGAGTACCTCCCCCCGGAGTGACTCCAACTCAGCTTCGCGCTGCCCACTCGCACCTTTGGTATATTCCTGACACAGAAGTCGCAAATGAACCTTGCCCACGTCCCACCACAGTTTTAATGTGGCAAAGTCTCCCTTGCAACCCCTCCAGTTCGTCCAAAACTCCCAGATCAATGTCACGAGCCCCTGGTCCTTCAACAAAGCATTGTTGAAGTGCCAATAGGCGGCTCGTGGCGCTGTTGGCGTTAGCGCCACCGTCACAGACACACAGTTGTGGTCTGTGAACGGAGCCAGCCTAATGGCACAAGAACCGACTCGTGACATATAGTGACTAGATATATATAGTCTGTCGATCCGGAAGTGGGACACCAGACCGGCTCTCACCCTGATGTAGGTGAAACCGTCTGATGCCCCTGGGTTCTGCTCTCGCCAGATGTCCTCCAGGGAGAAGCGGGCGAGGATCTCCCGCAGGGCTGACGCAGAAGGCGGGTACGGCTCTGGACTATTCCGGTCCAGAGCGTCGAGGGTGCAGTTGAAATCACCCCCGAATGCCAAACACTCATCTGCGTCAACCGTCTCCAAAAACTGGGACAGTCTGGCGAGGAACCTCACTCTCTCGGGCCCTCCAGCAGGGGCATATATATTAACTAGGTTAATGATGCTACCCTGCTCTCGGACCCAGAGGTGGATTAGACGGCCTGGGATAACAGCTTTCACAAGCAGCAGCTCTGGCTGAAAAGACTCTGAGAACAGGGTCACCACTCCACATGACGCCGATGTGAAGTGGCTGAAGAAGACCCTGCCTCTCCACTCCAGTTGCCACGAGGCCTCAGCCTCTGGAGTGGTGTGAGTTTCCTGCAGGAAGCTCACAGAGTACCCTCCCTGATATAAATAGGAGAGTACCTGGAACCTGCGGAAACTGTCTTGACAGCCATTGGTATTTAGCGTGCTGATGTGCAAAGCCATTACTGCGTGTCAGGAATTGTACGTTCCTCAGACCCTTGAGACTGCTGATAGGACACGCACATTTTATAGAATTTCCGGACGCGGAGATGCTCCGCAGTCCCAGAATTCTTGGCCCTAGTGCTGACCACTAGATATTGCTGGAGAGAGTGGAGAATAAACGACATATTCTTCCACCTCTCCAAGGCCAGCCGCACCTTCCTTTTCTTTTGTCCATGAAGGGTGCTCTCAAGGAAAAGATCTATTTCCTTGACAGGGATAACCCACCCAGAATCTGATGTTCCTTCTAGTGGGTCACCCCTGGGCTCCTCTTGGCTGAGGGCTTTTACTCCATCCTCCCCGGCTGGAGTCAGTTTCCTCAGCTTTATTCACAGGGACGCCCTCTTAGATGATACAGAAGGAGTCCCTTTAGCACCCTTCAAGCTAAATAATGGACCCTTGGATTGCTGCTGCACCCCTGTAGCTTCAGGAGTGCATTCAGGGGTAGCTGGCTGGACAGCAGTGGCTGGCATGGCTTCCTTAATGGAATCCTTGGAGGCTTTATATGCCTCCTCTGCCAGTTCCACCGCTGCTTGCTCAGCTTGGATGGCACCGATGTTAAGGTCAGTGGATGGCTGAGGAGGGTAGACAGGCTCTCCCATGATGTTAACAGGAAAACCTGTTTTATCACCCTCCCCCATTTCCACTTCCCCTTGTGCCACATCCCCCCTGACAGACAAATCCATGGGGTCCTGAATGGGGGTCATGCCTATATTCCCCCCTCCAGTAGTGACTCGGCCTGGGGCTCTAACAAAGCCTGAGGTACGTCACTAGAGAGTGACACTGGAGGAGGAGACTGACTGGTGCCCTTGAAGCTCAGCACCTCAGGGACACTGACTACCCATTCAGCAGGGGCTTTGTTGGGTCCCCCCTCAAAGGCCAGAGGCAGAACCTGATCTTTCTTGTCTACCCCTGCCTCACTTGGGAGACCCTCTTGCCCCTGCTTTTCCTCCAGACCCTTTTCCACATTAACCCCTATAGGGTCTGGAGAGAGAGATGTGTGGTCTGGCACCGGCTGGCTGAGCTTAATAACTGGGCCAGACAATGTCACCGGATGAGGAGGAGATGTTTTGTTCCTCTTCTTGCTTTTAGAGGGAGGTGCTCCACTATAGAGCACTTCCCACTTATCAGCAACCTCCCTGTTGGTTTTATGCTTCCTCTTCCTGGGGACGTCACTCCTGGAAGAGGAGCTGCCACTAGCTGCCTCCCCTGCTGAGGGCTTATTATCCCTCTGCTTACACTGTGCCCCCACACTAACTGATGTAATTATGGTGGGGGCAGATTGGGACTTGGGAGATGTAGCTGTGACACTGGGATGACCGGTGACATTCTTCCCCTTTTTCCCCGTGTCTGCAGTCTTGCTGGAGACCACAGACACAGATGGCTTTTTTGGGGAAGAAGGGGGTTTGGAGGCCGTGGTGGTGGCTTGAGGAACGGCCTCCTTGCCTGAGCTCTGTGGGGGGGCTATGACCCTTGAGGTCCCTGCTGTTATGGGCTCAGCGGGGATGGGTGCCGTACTGACGGAGGTGCCATTTGCTGGGGCTGGGGCATGATGC
This sequence comes from Discoglossus pictus, assembly GCA_027410445.1. NCBI lineage: Eukaryota > Metazoa > Chordata > Amphibia > Anura > Alytidae > Discoglossus > Discoglossus pictus. Next base: position 5,780,148 of record CM050170.1, read on the forward strand.
TTTACATTAGGACAATTCCTACGTGTATGCCCCAACCCTTTGCAATGATAGCACTGCACCTCCGTAGTGCTATAAAAAATCCTGTACAGCACCCCCTCAAATGGAACCCCAAAAGACCCCTCTATGTTTTCTGCGCCCTGAGGCAGGCACATTTGTACCTGCCTCTTGAAAGAGAGCACATGACGAAGTGCTCTCTCTCTGCACCCCAGGGGAATTTTAATAAATGGTGTTTTTACTTCCCCTAGGGTTAGCAGGTGGGGGCGCAGGAGGGAGTCTGGTAGGAAGGGGGGCACATTAGAGAGTGTTACTTTTGTGCCCAACCCTTCCAGGGGTTCTATTGGGACATATAATCCCCCCACTGTGATGCCTCTCTGTACAAGAATGTGAGCAGCAGCCAGCGTACGGGTAAAGAAAACTGCTTTCCCGTACATTTTGCTGGCTGCTACTATAACAGAGGGGCTGATGACGTTAGCTGCAGCACGCAGATAGATATCAATGCTGTAGACCCCAGACATCTGACATTTAACCCCATGCTTCCTAGTGATCTGCCCCTCAGCCCCAGCGGTGGTATTACTGGGGCCAGCAGAAACCACCTGTGACCAGGTATTAGCCACAGGGGTAGGTCTGCTGGCAGAACCACCAGGAGCTGGGGCTGCCTTATCTGCCTGGGGCCTATGCTGTGCAGTGCTGCAGCTAGGATTTTCAGGGGCCATTATTCCCCCTTTTGACCCCTGAGGCTTCTTAGTGGTCTTATCCCTCATGTTTAGACCCTTTTTTTTTACTATATTTGTTTTATTTATTTTTATTTTTTGTTTTATGATTTTTTACTGTTTTCTTTTTTTTTAAATATAAAAGTGGGAAAAAGAAACAAAAAGACAAAACTAAGGGAGATAAAACTAAGGGAGAGAGAGAGGTGATGCTTGGCAGTGGAAGGGTTAATGGTCTGTTGCAAGGTGACTAATTGCAACAACACAGAGAGCACAGAGGCTTTTTAACCCCTCTGTGTCTCTGTGTCAGATGTTAAAAAAAAAGCCTTAACAACAAAAAATCTAATTGTTTCCCCCCCCACTGCCTACAAAGATGTTACTTGTCTTCTCTCCCCCAAAACATAAAACCCAACACCAAACAAACAAAACTTCAACAAAACCTAATAAACTTTTTAAAAGAAAAAAAAAGTCAAAGTAACAAAGCTCCAGGAGTGAAGGTGTAGTGCTAAGGGAGGGGTGTGGCAAAGTATCCAGGAGACAGCTCACTCTCCTGGGATAGAGAGTTGAGCCTGACCCCCAGAAAACTAAAACTTAAATTAAACTAAGAAAAAAACCACAAAAACTCAGAAAAATGAACAACATCGTGCACAAAGTGCTTATTAACAAAAAGGTGTTAAAACTTGTATTTGAGGGACTAAGACCCTAAAAAGCCTTTTGTTTGGAGCTCAAGCATGCACACAACATGCTCTCTGGCACAGTACTTGTAAGCAGGACACACACTATGGGTAGCGGTCAAGCAAATGAACTTTGATTGACGGTTATGCAAATGCACTTAGATTTAAGAAAATAAAAGTTTGGGTTTTTTAAATGTGGACTGTTGGTACCCCAACTAGACTGGATTGGTTGAACTTGGCACAGTGTATTTTAAAATGATGAGAAAACATGTTCTGTAAACTAAATAAAAATCATATTAGGAGGTTGAAAGAAAAAGAAACCGGATGGGGGGATATCGAGCAGAGCACACCATCTACAGCCCACTGGGAGACAAACTCATCCATTCCCCCAGTGGACAAAGCCAGGTGGTACTCTGCCCGGATACGGGAGCGCACCAGCACCCGGAACATGGCCTCAGGTGACAAGGGAACCCCCCCTATCAAACACTGCTTCCTGGACTTATATATAGCCAACTTGGCTAATGCCAGGAGCAGGTTGACGAGGAGGTCCCTGGCCTTATTGCCCCGGGACACTGGGCGCCCAAAAATAAAAATGTGAGGGGAGAAATGCAGCCAGAACTGCAGGAGGAGGCCCCTCAAGAGTGACAAGAGGGGCTGCAGTCTGGCGCAACTAAAATAAATATGATACACGGACTCTCCCTTGCCACAGAATGGACAAGTGGAGGGAGAGTCCGTGAATTTAGCTAAGTACTCTCCCGTGCTCAGTGCACCATGGAGCACTCTCCAACTCAAGTCCCCGGTGGGTCGTGGAACTAAATCAGAATAAAGTTCCCTCCACCGGGGCCTCTTGCCCTCGTCAGCTGGTAGGACCCGCCTCCAGATGGTATCGGGACGGGTCACGAGGGCAAGGAAGTGCACTGTATGGAGCACGAGAGAATATAAGCTCTTCCTCGGCATGCCGCGAAAGCATGCCGAGGGTATGTCCCTCAACTTCGAGAGGTTGGGGACAGGAGGAGCCTGAGGGGAAAAACGGGGCTTGTGTCCAATGCAAACAGCCGGAGCAGGGGTGTTGAAAGGTGCATGTGGCACTCCGGCCTGCAAAGCCCCGCGAAGGAAGGTGCGCGAGTCGGGGGAGATGGCATCCCTAATCTCCTGGAGCAAGCGCCCTGAGACTTTGGGCGTCACATATCCCAAACGGAGCGCAAGCTCCTGGGGTGACACCCAATCAGAACGCCCGTATTCCAAGAGATCCCCGACTCGGGTCATCCGTGCGTGACTAAGGCGGCGGATGATACTGGGGGACTGTAACATTGGAGCCCCCACTGCTGGATTAAATAGCAGGGGCTCCGTGAATATTTCATCTCCCAAAGGCACGCCCTGCCTGGTCACGGATACCATGCTCCAGGCCTTGAGGGTTTCCTGGTAGTATGCCGGCAACACAGAGAGGTCTCTCCCAAACCCCTCGGGCCTGATCAGAAATAATTGCCGGTCATACCCCAGGTTGCGCAACTGGCGATAAAAGCTGGATGCCAGTGCGCACCACTGCGGAGAGGGATCTGCATATAGGTATCTCTGCAGGTACTGAAGGCGGAAGGTGGACAACTGGGAGCACACACAAACTACTCCCTGTCCACCCTCCACCAAAGGCAGACTTGCCACCCCTGCAGAGACCCAATGCCTTCCCATCCAGAGGAAATCTAACAAATTCCTCTGGATATTGGTGACAAACTCGGGGGTCGGACTCAGACAAATCAGCCGGTGCCAGATCTGAGAAGCCACCAGCTGATTCACCACTATAGTCCGCCCCCTAAGGGAAAGCATTTTTGCTAGACCCCTCCATCGTCCCAGACGAGAGAGGACACTGCCCTCTAACTCCCTCCAGTTGTCTGGGACGGAAGCGTCCGCAGCGGACAGGTAGACCCCCAGATATTTAATGACATCTGCCTCCCACGTGATGTCACGAAACGTGGGAGGCAAAGAGTCTACCTGTAAATTACCCTCTAAAAGGCCTGTGCATTTGGACCAGTTGATCTGAGCGGAGGAGGCAGCTGAATATACCTCCTGGCACTGTTTTGCCAGCTCAAGATCAACTGGATCCTGGGCCACGAGGAGCACATCGTCAGCATAAGCTGAAAGGACAATCCGCATGTCTGGATCTTTTAGCACCAGCCCTGTGAGCCTTTTCCTCAGTAGGCAGAGGAAAGGCTCAATGGCCAGTGCATATAACTGTCCAGACAAGGGACATCCTTGACGCACCCCTCGTCCAAATACCAAAGGTGCTGTTAGGGACCAATTGATTTTAAGTAAACACTCTGCAGAGGCGTACAGCGTTCTTATAAAGCCCACAAACTGTGGGCCAAAGCCGTACGCTTGCAGAGTGGCTATGAGGTAACCATGGTCCACCCTGTCAAACGCCTTCTCTTGATCTAAAGAGAGAAAGGCGAGTGACAGACCAGTCCTGCGAGAATAATGCAATAGATCCCGGACCAGAAAGATACTATCAAAGATAGCCCGGCCCGGGATCGCATAGGACTGGTCAGGGTGAACCAATTCTGCCAGCACAGACCCAAGTCTAAGCGAGATGGCTTTAGCTACAATCTTGTAGTCCGTGCTGAGCAGAGAGACCGGTCGCCAGTTCTTAATAAGCCGGAGATCCCCCTTTTTGGGCAGCAGGGCAAGTACTGCCCTGCGACAAGACAGGGGCATCTCCCCGGTCTCCAGGGCTTCCCCAAGGACCAGATGGAAATCAGGTCCCAGAGTCTCCCAGAAAAATTGGAAAAACTCTACAGTCAGTCCGTCCAGTCCTGGAGACTTCTCACAGGACATGGCACGGAGGGCTTCAGAGAGCTCTTGAAAAGATAGTGGTATATCAAGCCGCTCTCTTACACCCTCACTGACTGTGGGGAGCCCCTCCCATAGCACCCTGCAGGCGTCTGGAGAAATGGGATCCGGAGAGTAAAGATCTTTATAAAAGTTCCGGGCTCTATCCCGGATACTCTCCGGATCTGTAAGGGGGGCCCCGTCTTCCTCTAGAAGACAGGTGATGTGCCTACTGTTACCCCCCTTTTTCTCCAGTGAGTAGAAGAGGCGCGAGCCGCGGTCTAGATCTTTGAGAAAACCTAAGCGGCTGCGCACGTATGCCCCCTTGGCCTGGTGTCGTTCCAGGTCACAGAGGACACCCTTCCTCTCTACATACTCGCTCTGCAGGGATTGGTCCCTACAAGTGAACAGCCTCTGCTCCAGATGGAGTACCTCCCCCCGGAGTGACTCCAACTCAGCTTCGCGCTGCCCACTCGCACCCTTGGTATATTCCTGACACAGAAGTCGCAAATGAACCTTGCCCACGTCCCACCACAGTTTTAACGTGGCAAAGTCCCCCTTGCAACCCCTCCAGTCCATCCAAAACTCCCGGATCAATGTCACGAGCCCCTGGTCCTTCAACAAAGCATTGTTGAAGTGCCAATAGGCGGCTCGTGGCGCTGTTGGCGTAAGCGCCACTGTCACAGACACACAGTTGTGGTCTGTGAACGGAGCCAGCCTAATGGCACAAGAACCGACTCGTGACATATAGTGACTAGATATATATAGTCTGTCGATCCGGGAGTGGGACACCAGACCGGCTCTCACCCTGACGTAGGTGAAACCGTCTGATGCCCCTGGGTTCTGCTCTCGCCAGATGTCCTCCAGGGAGAAGCGGGCGATGATCTCCCGCAGCGCTGACGCAGAAGGCGGGTACGGCTCTGGACTATTCCGGTCCAGAGCGTCGAGGGTGCAGTTGAAATCACCCCCGAGTACCAAACACTCATCTGCGTCAACCGTCTCCAAAAACTGGGACAGTCTGGCGAGGAACCTCACTCTCTCGGGCCCTCCAGCAGGGGCATATATATTAACTAGGTTAATGATGCTACCCTGCTCTCGGACCCGGAGGTGGATTAGACGGCCTGGGATAACAGCTTTCACAAGCAGCAGCTCTGGCTGAAAAGACTCTGAGAACAGGGTCACCACTCCACATGACGCCGATGTGAAGTGGCTGAAGAAGACCCTGCCTCTCCACTCCAGTTGCCACGAGGCCTCAGCCTCTGGAGTGGTGTGAGTTTCCTGCAGGAAGCTCACAGAGTACCCTCCCTGATATAAATAGGAGAGTACCTGGAACCTGCGGAAACTGTCTTGACAGCCATTGGTATTTAGCGTGCTGATGTGCAAAGCCATTACTGCGTGTCAGGAATTGTGCGTTCCTCAGACCCTTGAGACTGCTGATAGGACACGCACATTTTATAGAATTTCCGGACGCGGAGATGCTCCGCAGTCCCAGAATTCTTGGCCCTAGTGCTGACCACTAGATATTGCTGGAGAGAGTGGAGAATAAACGACATATTCTTCCACCTCTCCAAGGCCAGCCGCACCTTCCTTTTCTTTTGTCCATGAAGGGTGCTCTCAAGGAATAGATCTATTTCCTTGACAGGGATAACCCACCCAGAATCTGATGTTCCTTCTAGTGGGTCACCCCTGGGCTCCTCTTGGCTGAGGGCTTTTACTCCATCCTCCCCGGCTGGAGTCAGTTTCCTCAGCTTTATTCTCAGGGACCCCCTCTTAGATGATACAGAAGGAATCCCTTTAGCACCCTTCAAGGTAAATAATGGACCCTTGGATTGCTGCTGCACCCCTGTAGCTTCAGGAGTGCATTCAGGGGTAGCTGGCTGGACAGCAGTGGCTGGCATGGCTTCCTTAATGGAAGCCTTGGAGGCTTTATATGCCTCCTCTGCCAGTTCCACCGCTGCTTGCTCAGCTTGGATGGCACCGATGTTAGGGTCAGTGGACGGCTGAGGAGGGTAGACAGGCTCTCCCATGATGTTAACAGGAAAACCTGTTTTATCACCCTCCCCCATTTCCACTTCCCCTTGTGCCACATCCCCCCTGACAGACAAATCCATGGGGTCCTGAATGGGGGTCATGCCTATATTCCCCCCCTCCAGTAGTGACTCGGCCTGGGGCTCTAACAAAGCCCGAGGTACGTCACTAGAGAGTGACACTGGAGGAGGAGACTGACTGGTGCCCTTGAAGCTCAGCACCTCAGGGACACTGACTACCCATTCAGCAGGGGCTTTGTTGGGACCCCCCTCAAAGGCCAGAGGCAGAACCTGATCTTTCTTGTCTACCCCTGCCTCACTTGGGAGACCCTCTTGCCCCTGCTTTTCCTCCAGACCCTTTTCCACATTAACCCCTATAGGGTCTGGAGAGAGAGATGTGTGGTCTGGCACCGGCTGGCTGAGCTTAATAACCGGGCCAGACAATGTCACCGGATGAGGAGGAGATGTTTTGTTCCTCTTCTTGCTTTTAGAGGGAGGTGCTCCACTATAGAGCACTTCCCACTTATCAGCAACCTCCCTGTTGGTTTTATGCTTCCTCTTCCTGGGGACGTCACTCCTGGAAGAGGAGCTGCCACTAGCTGCCTCCCCTGCAGAGGGCTTATTATCCCTCTGCTGACACTGTGCCCCCACACTAACTGATGTAATTATGGTGGGGGCAGATTGGGACTTGGGAGATGCAGCTGTGACACTGGGAGGACCGGTGACATTCTTCCCCTTTTTCCCCGTGTCTGCAGTCTTGCTGGAAACCACAGACACAGATGGCTTTTTTGGGGAAGAAGGGGGTTTGGAGGCCGTGGTGGTGGCTTGAGGAACGGCCTCCTTGCCTGAGCTCTGTGGGGGGGCTATGACCCTTGAGGTCCCCGCTGTTATGGGCTCAGCGGGGATGGGTGCTGTACTGACGGAGGTGCCATTTGCTGGGGCTGGGGCATGATGCTTTACATTAGGACAATTCCTACGTGTATGCCCCAACCCTTTGCAATGATAGCACTGCACCTCCGTAGTGCTGTAAAAAATCCTGTACAGCACCCCCTCAAATGGAACCCCAAAAGACCCCTCTATGTTTTCTGTGCCCTGAGGCAGGCACATTTGTACCTGCCTCTTGAAAGAGAGCACATGACGAAGTGCTCTCTCTCTGCACCCCAGGGGAATTTTTATAAATGGTGTTTTTACTTCCCCTAGGGTTAGCAGGTGGGGGCGCAGGAGGGAGTCTGGTAGGAAGGGGGGCACATTAGAGAGTGTTACTTTTGTGCCCAACCCTTCCAGGGGTTCTATTGGGACATATAATCCCCCCACTGTGATGCCTCTCTGTATAAGAATGTGTGCAGCAGCCAGAGTACGGGTAAAAAAAACTGCTTTCCCGTACATTTTGCTGGCTGCTACTATAACAGAGGGGCTGATGACATTAGCTGCAGCACGCAGATAGATATCAATGCTGTAGACCCCAGACATCTGACATTTAACCCCATGCTTCCTGGTGATCTGCCCCTCAGCCCCAGCGGTGGTATTACTGGGGCCAGCAGAAACCACCTGTGACCAGGTATTAGCCACAGGGGTAGGTCTGCTGGCAGAACCACCAGGAGCTGGGGCTGCCTTATCTGCCTGGGGCCTATGCTGTGCAGTGCTGCAGCTAGGATTTTCAGGGGCCATTATTCCCCCTTTTGACCCCTGAGGCTTCTTAATGGTCTTATCCCTCATGTTTAGACCCTTTTTTTTTTTTTTTAGTTTATTTGTTTTATTTATTTATTTTTTTTGTTTTATGATTTTCTACTGTTTTATTTTTTTTTTAAAATATAAAAGTGTGAAAAAGAAACAAAAAGACAAAACTAAGGGAGACAAAAAACTAAGGGAGAGAGAGAGATGATGTTTGGCAGTGGAAGGGTTAAATGCCTGTTGCAAGGTGTTACTAATTGCAACAACACAGAGAACACAGAGGCTTTTTAACCCCTCTGTGTCTCTGTGTCAGATGGTAAAAAAAAGCCTTAACAACAAAAAAAAACTAATTGTTTTCCCCCCCACTGCCTACAAAGATGTTACTTTTCTTCTCTCCCCCAAAACATAAAACCCAACACCAAACAAACAAAACTTCAACAAAACCTAATAAACTTTTTAAAAGAAAAAAAGTCAAAGTAACAAAGCTCCAGGAGTGAAGGTGTAGTGCTAAGGGAGGGGTGTGGCAAAGTATCCAGGAGACAGCTCACTCTCCTGGGATAGAGAGTTGAGCCTGACCCCCAGAAAACTAAAACTTAAATTAAACTAAGAAAAATACCACAAAAACTCCCAAAAATTAACAACACCGTGCACAAAGTGCTTATAAACAGAAAGGTGTTAAAATAAAACTTGTATTTGAGGGACTAAGACCCTAAAAAGCCTTTTGTTTGGAGCTCAAGCATGCACACAACATGCTCTCTGGCACAGTACTTGAAAGCAGGACACACACTATGGGTAGCGGTCAAGCAAATGAACTTTGATTTACGGTTATGCAAATGCACTTAGATTTAAGGAAATAAAAGTTTGGGTTTTTTAAATGTGGACTGTTGGTACCCCAACTAGACTGGATTGGTTGAACTTGGCACAGTACTTGTAAGCAGGACACACACTATGGGAAGCGGTCAAGCAAATGAACTTTGATTGACGGTTATGCAAATGTACTTAGATTTAAGAAAATAAAAGTTTATTTTTTTTAAAAGTTGACAACTAGTAAACAATATTATATTGTATGCGTTGTGCACACACAGTATAAGCTGTGAGCCTGACACACACACTTGCAAGCAGGGGCTAGCAGGGAGACAGGCAAATGAAGTTAGATTACATACTTTGTTCGCCGGGAACAATCAGCCGGCGAACTATTCGCGACATCTCTAATTATCACCTTTCTCTTCTCTGGGCAGTGACCACAACAATCATGAATTACCAACTTCCTTGATTTTGGACAGTGACCACAAGTATCATTATTGAGCACATTCCTTGATGTTGGGCAATGACCACAATTACCCTTGATTATAACCTTTCTCTACCTTGGGCAGTGATCACAGCTATTATTATTTACCACCTTCCTTGATCTTGGGCAGTGACCACAAGTATCCTTGGTTATATACCTTGTCTACCTTGGGCAGGGACCACAAGCATCCTTGATTATAACCTTTCTCTGCCTTTGGCAGTGACCAAAACCCTTACTAATGACCACAGGCTTCAGCCCTGTGAATAATGACTCCTGCAATAATTATTATTATTTGCTTATTCAAACTTAATTTTCCATTAGGCATTAGACACTTTTGAGAAACACCCTGGAGAAGTTGATTTTCTTTCAAGGAATTTTACAAAATGTAATGTGTCTGCAAATAAATATTTTGACACATTTCTCTATCTATTTATCTATCTACCTACTCAATATATTAGTTAATTGCTAATTAACGGTGTATCTGATTTTTTTATTCAATGTAAACAAAGCAAACATCTCAAATTAGACGAGCTGAGCTTTCCGACTCCCCCAAGACATAGTCTCAAGACGACCATGAGCTTATAAAACCCTCAGCCTGGTGTAGATTGCAGCAGATGTTACACATACAAGAAAAGGTAGGAAAGAACTAAACTGCTTTATACTATATATGATCTACATCATGTCTCTGGTTTCGGCTTAGGATGGGGGTCACTTTAAGAAGCTATTTAAACATATCTAATGTATGTGTGAGGACACGCAGTCATCTATCATTGGAGACAGCCCATACTGGTACAGGAAAGAGATCTGGGGGGATGACTGATTGCTGTCATTGGTGTATTTTCTAAAGAATATTATTAAATATTGTGAAAAAATAATATTTTTTTCCCCTCTCTTTACATTCTTCTCTCATCCATTCCAATTCTCTCTATGTTTCAGTCAGGTGGTAAAAAGAGAGGGAGAGAGAGATATAAAAAGAGATATGGAGAGAGGAAGAGAGTGAGGAGGGTAGAGAAAGAGGGAATGGGAGAGAGAGGGGGAGGGCAAGAGAGGGGAGAGAGGGGGGAGAAAGAGTAGATAGAGAGAAGAAATAGGGAAATACAGAGAGGGGGAGTGAGGGGGATAGAGGGAGAGAGAACAAGGGGACGGAGAGAGATAGGGAAAGGGAGAGGGATATAGAGAAGGAGAAAGAGAAGGAGGAGAGAAAGAGAGAGATATATGAAGAGAGAGATGGAGAGAGGAAAAGAGTGAGGAGGGTAGAGAGAGGGAAAGGGAGAGAGACGGGGAGGGCAAGAGAGGGGAGAGAGGGGGGAGAAAGAGAAGTGAGAGAAGAAATAGGGAAAGACAGAGAGGGGGAGTGAGGGTGATAGAGGGAGAGAGAGCGAGGGGAGGGAGGGAGATAGGGAAAGGGAGAGGGATATAGAGAAGGAGAAAGAGTAGGGGGAAAGAAAGAGAGAGAGAGGGAAAGATTGAGTTAGAGGAGGAGAAAGAGAAAGAGGGGAGGGAGAGAGAGGTGAGAGAGAGGAGGAGAAAGAGAGAGAGAGAGAGGTAGAGAGAGGGAGATTGAGGGGTGAGAGAGAGACAGGAGAAAGAGAGAGAGGGAAAGAGGAGAGGGAGAGAAATAGAGAGAGGGAGAGAGAGAGAGAGAGAGAGAGAGAGAGAGAGGGAGAGAGAGAGGAGATAGAGCGAGGGAGAGGAGAGAGAAAGAGTAGAGAGACAAAGAAAGGAGAAGGAAAGAGAGATAGGGAGAGAGGGAGAGAAAGAGAGGAAGAGGGATGTACACAACAGAGAGAGAGGGAGGGAAGGAGGGGGAGAGAGAGGGAAAGAGGGAGAGGAGAAGGAGGGAGAGGAAAAGGAGAGCGAGAGAGAGAGAAAGGAGAGAGAGAGAGAGAGAGACAAAGGGAAAGGAGTGGAGGAGGGAAAGAGGAGATAAATAATCAATAGGGAAAGACAAAGACTGATGAGAGGGGATAGAGGGAGATAGAGGGAGGGGAAGGAGAGAGATAGGGAGAGGGATATAGAGAAGGAGAAAGAGACTGGGTAGAGAAAGATAGAGAGAGAGGGAAATATAGAGTTAGAGGGGGAGAAATAGAAAGAGAGGAGGGAGAGAGAGAGGAAAAATAGAGGACATGGAGAGAGATGGGAAGAAGAGGAGAGAGAGAGGGGGGAGGAGAGAGAGAGAGGAGAGAGACAGAGAGAGTAGAAGGAGAGAGAGAGGTACACAACAGAGATAGAGACAGGGGAGAAGGAGAGGGAGGGAGAGGGAAAGAGAGAGAGGAGAAGGAGAGAGAGGAAAAGTAGAGAGAGAGAGAGGGAGGGAAGAAGGGAGAGGGAGGAAGAGGGAAGGAGAGAGAGGAGAAGGAGAGAGAGAAAAAGAAGCAACAGGGGAGAAAGAAAAGAGAGAGGAGAGAGAGAGAGAGAGAGAGAGAGAGGGATAATCATAACAAACCCCATTTTCTTATGTCCATTGATTTATAAAAAAATTGGCCAGTAAAGAGGGGAGTAACAGTATGCAACATTCATAATATTTTTAATTCAATAACAAATAAATAAAAGCAATTAAATTCAATTGAAACATATTTTCTGCTAAACTAAATATTTCAAATATTTTGTTTTTTACCAAAACCCACATCAAAACATTTCCATTGGCCAAACTGGGCACTTACAGTATGTTCTTGAACAATTATTATTATTACTATGTAGCGCCGTCACCACATTAATAGATTGATTGACCTCTATGGATGATGTAGTATCCAGTTAAACTTCTGCACAATAACTATGGCCTTTCATTTTTATATATATTATTAAAAAAAATTGCAGTGACTTCATAGAATGTCTTGGGCTAAAAAAAACAATATATGTATTATATTAAAATTCTTATATCTTCTAAGCACTTATATATATATATATATATATATATATATATATATATATATATATATATATATATATATATATATATATTGTTTTAAATTGTATGTATTGATTTTATTTTATTTATTCATTTGATTCATATGTATTCATTTTATTTTATTGATTTATTTTATTTATATTATTTTATTTATTTGAGTATATTTGCTATATAAATAAATAATAGGAATTAAAAATCTCACAAACCTAATTTTTAGTTAGAAACTAGAATATGAAGTCTCTGTTGGTCACCAGTGGGGGAATATTATATAAACAAGTAGACTCTCCAAAATTATTATTTTTCTCTAATCATGTATTTGTATCTTTATTGGATGCTTAAAATATGTGAAATTATTCCTAAACTACAAGTGAGTCTGAGAACCAGGGGGACCTACTGAGTTTCAAGCCAAGACCTGGACAAACATTGATGTCTACATCTGATGTTCTCGGTTATTGATGGGTCACATGTTCTTTCTGATTCCTATGGTATTGTTATTGTGGTATTGGTATTGTTAACAAGAATGGAGGATATTGTAAGTAATACACATATAAAATAGAACTATATTATCTCATCTTCTCCTCTTTGAGACACCATAATATGTTCATAGTTATGTGTCCTACAAACCTCAGTAACTTATTTTATAGTCAAGGGTATCTCAGATTTTCTTGATCTCCAGGCCTGATTTCTATGTTATCTACTGATTTCTATGTTATTGTTATTGGATCCAGTCCTATACAGTTAAAATGCAACACTAATACAGGACATTGTGAATTATGCACTGTAAAATAGAAATGTTATATCTCATGTGATCTTCTTCTTTTTCAGATACCATAATACGTCCATAGATACAGTATGTGTCCTACCAACCAAACCTCTGCAACTTATTTTATAATCAAAGGTATCTCAGATGTTTTTGATCTCCAGGCTCCGATCTTCCTCCTGGTTCTGCTCATTTATCTCCTCACTCTTGGTGGTAATGTGACCATTCTTTTACTTGTCTGCTTAGATCATCATCTTCACACTCCCATGTACTTCTTCCTGGGTAACCTGTCCGTCGTAGACATAACATCCACCACTGTCACGCTACACAAGATCCTCATTAGCTACATTTCAGGAGATAAGACCATTTCCTTTTTGGGCTGCATGATACAATCTTATATCTTTGGAACCCTCATCTGTAATGAGTTGTTGATCATGACGGCCATGAGCTATGATCGATATGTGGCCATTTGCAACCCCTTACGTTATCACATGGTCATGAGTCATCGGTTTTGTAGCTTGTTGGCCACTATCTGCTGGATGCTGGGATTTTTAGAAATTGCTCCTCACGTTGTTTTGATATCAAGCTTCTCTTTTACCAATTCTAATGAAATAAACCACTTTTTATGTGACATTTTGCCTCTTTTGAAACTTACGTGCAGTGACACAACTCTTCTGCAGCTTGTTCTATTTCTTACGGTTCTTTTCCACGTATCGTTTTGTTTTTCTCTGACCTTCGTTCCTTATGTTTTTATCATTACTACAATCTTAAAGATCCGTTCCAGCACCGGGAGGCGTAAAGCCTTCTACACATGTTCCTCCCACCTCACGGTCATTATCCTACTTTATATAACCCTTATATGTCAATATCTAAAGCCTACTTCAGAGAATAGTTTGGAGTCTGATAAGCTCTTCTCTCTCTTTAACACAGCAGCCGTCCCTGTATTAAACCCGTTAATTTACAGCTTGAAAAACAAAGATGTTAAGTCAGCTCTACAACGAAGACTATTAAGGAAAAAATAATCAGATAACTAAAAATTTAAGCATCTCTCTACACGTTTCGCCCGCTACATGACTTCTTCAGAAATGTACTGTATATGACTCTTCCTTATATCTAATACTGTAACGTCAATGCTAATAACATCATCTGAAATCTGAAGCTACCAACTACCAACTGGATGAATAAACTTTGCCTTGCACTAAAGTTTGCATTTAATATAATTTATGGAAGTTTCAGAATGGATCATTTAATATCATCTTTTGATATGTTAATTTATTATTATTATTATTATTATTATTATAACTCATTATTATTATTTCTAAAGCTCCATTACTTTCCAAAATAGCAACAATCAATTTGGTGCAATAAAATTGAGCTCCCTACTCCAAAGAGATTACAATCTAGAAGACTGTCTAAATACAAAGAAAATAAACAGACTGTGGTGAACTCAAACCTCCATTCTACCTAGTTCAGTGTTATCTATGTAATTTCATAATGAAATATGAATATTTAGAAGTCATTCAACATTTATTTATTGATAGATACATAAATAAACAACTCTAAACTTACCATATTTTGGCCGTCACTCAGCTCAAGAAGTCATCCAACCAGACACCTATTGTTATCAATATGAAAGTATCAATATATTTTTATTTTTCGCATATGGCGTCTGACTGTTTACAGACACCCCAGAAGACATTAATCCAGAGAGTCATTCATCAATCATAAGGGAATTAGATACTAATATCAAGACCATTCTGGTAGGAGGATCTTTAGAGCTAAGTGATGACCAATATATACTATATTTAAAGATGTCTTCTTCATCTAGATGCCCTATTGAGATATTGGATGTATTTGTTTTCTTAAAATACTAATAAATTATGAAATAAGGACCACTATAATGGCCCACTTAAGGGTCATGAGATGAATGAGTGCCTATCATTTTTAGCAATTTAAATGGTGCCTAAAAGTTGTAAAATGTGTTTATTTTATTGTTTTTGGGCAATATATTTATAAAATAAATAAATAAACACATTATTTTATCTTTTATACCCAATTTTTATTTACTGGAGGGTTCCCTGGTCATTCAGTGGGTCCTCAGGATACTTTAATAAGGTATTTATACATCTCTTGTGCGAGACAGAATTATTTATGTTGGACATCCCTCTATCGAAGGTGGTTTCATTGTCTATCCATTTGACTGTATCTTTGTCTCTATCTCTCTATCACTCTTACTCTGTCTTCTTCTCCACAGTCTCCTCTATCTCTTTAAGGTGGTGTCATTCTCTATCCATTCGACTATCTCTTTGTCTCTTTCTCTCTATCACTCTTACTCTGTCTTCTTCTCCCCCATCTCCTCCATCTCTCTAAGGTGGTGACGGTGTCATTCTCTATCCATTCGACTTTCTCTTTGTCTCTTTATCTCTATCTCTATCACTCTTACTCTGTCTTCTTCTCCCCAGTCTCCTTAATCTCTCTAAGGTGGTGTCATTCTCTAGCCATTTGACTTTCTCTTTGTCTCTTTCTCTCTATCACTCCTACTCTGTCTTCTTCTCCCCAGTCTCCTCCATCTCTCTAAGGTGGTGTCATTCTCTATCCATTTGACTATCTCTTTGTCTCTTTCTCTCTAACACTCTTACACTGTCTTCTTCTCCCCCATCTCCTCCCTCTCTCACACTCTCTTTGTCTACATGTGAGTTTCAATGTCACCTTACCACTCCCTTTTGACAAACTCTAAGCCTACATGCTAGCCTACTCACACTTCTGTCTACTGTCCTCTCACTTCTCTCCATATGAATTCACCACTATTATTTCTCTCCATAAGCATGGAAGGTCACCCTACATGTCCTACTCAAACAATTCCTCACTCTTTTCACACCTACTTTACTTTGCCTTCTCTCTACATAACCACTCACTTCCACTATTGTTTTTACTCTTTATTCATCGAGCACCAGCTTTATGATGTTGAGTGGGTGCCTTAGGCAAATTACAAATATTCAAAACAAATAAGTCAGGGGCGCTTATCATAGAATGAACCAACCTTAATAGGTTAGATCTAAGGACATGATAACCCACTCTGAGAGCAACCTCTTAGCACACTTGTGCCCTTCACAGGGAGAAATATCATGTAGTATATCAGGTTTTTTTTTGTCTATGCAAATGACCCTTAGAGTTTAGTCTCCCTAAGGGTGATAGGGGACTCCAGACGTGGACCCCTTGCTCACTGTGCCTTAGGGAGTTCAGCTGCACCTCACTGAGGAGGTCCATAAAGGCTGAAACACATCTGGAGTTGCTATTTTTCTTGTTCAGGGTGGTATTGCCTTGTATTTCGGAATTGGGTCACTCTTGTGAGTGGGACAAGACCGATATACTACAGGATATTTATCCCTGTGAAGGGCACACGTGAGCTATAAGTGGTTGCTCTCAGAGTGGCTTATCATGGCGATAGAACTAACCTACTAAGGTTAGTTCGTTCTCTGATGAGCACCTTTGACTTAGTTGTTTTGTTTATGCAAATTACCTATAGTGTTTAGTCTCCATAAGGGTGATAGGGTACTCCAGACATTGACCCCTTGCTCATAAATATTGTTATAAGGTACACACATACAAAACAATAATAAATCAGATAATTTGGTGCAACTGCTCCAAAGAGAGGACCATGTAGACGATCTCTCTCTATACCAACTCAACCCCAACTCTCCATTCACCTCCATCACATCTCTCCATATGTGTTTTGCAATATATTCTTGTCTATCCATGACCTTCTTTCTCAATATCCACTCACCACCAACCTCTTTCACAACACAATATGCAGTATAGTCCAATATAATGATGGTAGGAGCCCATAATGCACCTTGCTATATTTAAACTCTTATCTAAGGATACGATTTCCACCAAACCAGTTTCTGTGAAGGTCTCCCAAGAGCATCTCCTCCAGTACTAATGTATATGTACAATGTGCTGTCTTGTCTTATCTGCCTTCAAATATATGTACATAGTTTATATTGATGTGTTTATTGCACACTAGTTCTACATAATCTACTGGAACTCAAATGATAAAAAACAATAATAATAATAATAATAATAATAATTCACACAATGTCCTCCATGTTTTTATTTATTAAATAAAATCTCCATTGAGCTACCAGTAATCAAAATATAAGGTGCTCAGATCACAAATATGATAAATCTTGGAAAGATTTTGATTGGAACCCTAAGAATGACTTAAAATCCAGTTGAGTCTCTGGGAACACTTTGGAATGATCTGATGTTTCTATTTTAGTTTCAAGTTTTATGATCCTAATCATGAATCCCATAAATCAGACCATGCTGATGTATTTCATACTTAGGGCAGTTTCTGATGAATCCATGTTCCAAGTTCCGATGTTCCTTCTGGTTATGCTCATTACAATTGACCATTCTTCTACTTGCTTTCTTGGTTCCTCACCTACACACTCCTTTGTACTTCTTATTGGTTCATTGATCCATTATGGACATAACATACACCTCAACAAACCTATATGTGTTTCTGGTTGTGCTTATCTATATGGAGTGGGTTGCCAGTTCCTTCTTTGATTGTCCGACATCTCTGCTATGACCTGCCCATCTTGGGTGACCCTACATGGTATAGAACACAGTTTCATTGAGGTACACAAGCCCCTTCCCCACAACAAGGTAGCGATTCATGATCAAGTGTTACCTCCCTCTATTAAATATTCATATTCTCCTCGGTCCTGAGGGCACTAAGATCTGCTGGCAGCTCCGATTGGCTAACATAAGAATAGCTTCTTAGAGGCAGTTCTGTGTTCCAACTCTAGTCTGTCTGTTTATTTTCTACCACAATACCCTTATTTTATATTATTTTATTTATTTTTAATTTTTTTTCCCAATATATAAGACCCATGATGACCACATTTTCATATAATTTAGTTTCTCAACATTTTATGTATTTCACTAGCTCCATTTCTGAAAAGTAATTGATCTTTAATGTTATTATATCAGGAGCAAGTAAAGCATCTGCTTACATTATGATGCTATTGATCTCCTCATATATCTATTAAAATGAATGTATATTCAAGTTTTAGATATTTGATTGTGTCATTGGCTTTAATCTACACTGGACTAATGGATTTATTATCTAATTACTAGGAAATTAGCCGTCAAAAATGACGGGAATATAATTTTAAGCGTGGCAATGCTGTTTGCTACACAATGTGAGCACCTTTGGCACTCATCTGCATTCTCCCTTGTGTCTCATTTCCCCCCTCCTCTCCCTCCCTTGTGTCTCATCCCCCATCTCCCTCCCTTGTGTCTCATTTTCACCCCTCTCCCTCCCTTGTGTCTCATTTCCCCATTCCTCTCCCTCCCTTTGTGTCTTCTTTTCCTCTCCTCTGCCTCCCTTGTGTCTCCTTTCCCCCTCCTATCCCTCCTTTTTGTCTCCCTTTCTTCCTCCTCTGCCTCACTTGTGCCTCCTTTACCCCTCCTCTCTTTTCATTGTGCCTCCTTTTTCCCTCCTCTCCCTCCCTTGTGTCTCCTTTTCTCCCATCTCTCCCTCATGTCTCCTTTTCCCCCTCCACTCCCTTCCTTGTGTCTCCTTTTTCCCCTCCTCCCCTCCCTTGTGTCTCTTTTTTCCCCCTCCTCTCCCTCCCTTGTGTCTCCTTTCCACCTCCTCTCCCTCCCTTGTGTCTCCTTTTCTCACACCTCTCCCTCATGTCTCCTTTTCCCCATCCTCTCCCTTCCTTGTGTCTCCTTTTTCCCTTCCTCCCCTCCCTTGTGTCTCCTTTTCCCCCTCCTCTCCCTCCCTTGTGTCTCCCTTTTCCCTTCATCTCCCTCCATTGTGTCTCCTTTTCCCCCTCCTCTCCCTCTCTTGCGTTTCCTTTCCCCCTCATCTCCCTCACTTGTGTCTCCTTTTCCTCCTCCTCTCCCTCCCTTGTGTCTCCTTTACCCCCTCCACTCCCTTTTGTCTCATCCTCCCCCCCTTCCGCATGTAACGTCACTTAGTTAGCATATGTTGGTATGGTCACATCAAGAAGACTCGCTGCAGCAGCAGGAGCTCAGCTGATCAAGGTAAGAAGGATAGGGAGGTATTTGGAGAGGGGGGTTGGAGGGAGGATAAGGGGTAAGGGGGTTAGGAGGGAGGAGGAGAATTTCGGCCCTCGGATCTTAGTGCCAAAGTCATGTGGGCCAAGGGGTTAGGAGGAGGAAGAGGGTTGTGGCCCTCACTGCATTGTGGCCTCAGTGATGAAGTCCTGCATGCCTGGTCGATGGCTCTCCTCACTTTGTGAGGCTCGAAGTTGCTGCCCTATGGGCCGCAAAGTGTGGCCAACATTGTAAGCATTCCCAACACTGACAAGTAATATAGTGCTTAGGACCATGTGCCCAAAATGGGAGTTAAACAGTAAAAAGGCAGAAATGTTACAAAGGGATTGTTACAGGAGTATCCTAATTGGGAGAAACAGGGACATCTATATCTATTATATCCATGTTTTGCATACATGAGTTTCAACATGATACAATAACGACACTGTCTATGTCAGGGCCATCTCCAGGTGTGACCAAGCATGCCTGCGGGTGACTATTGACCTTGGAACAAGGGGCTCATTTTCATGGTTCCTTACATGACCAGCCAATAAGGGAACATGCATAAGGAGTCAACTCAGTTTCATCATAGAGATAGATGCTAATCATTATGTATTTATTATCAAAACCTGTGGATATACCTGGTACCTATTTATAGGGAGTCACAAGAAGTGGATAAAAAACATTCCTTATGGCCAATCTCAAAGCATTAGACTCAACTGCAGTCATACGACGGACTATGAGAATGAAAGCAAGGTCTTGATGAAGAAGTTCAAGGCCAAGGGACATAAGAACACAGTGGTCCATGAGGCTTTTCAACAGGTCAAAGTGACCAAAAGAGAATACCTACTACGTGGACACATCAAGATCTACTTATAGATTTCTTTGGAACAAATAGGTTTTACCGCAAGCAGGGAAGGAGTGGACAATATCAGAAAATTGCTGAATTTGATAGCACACTGTGAGAAGGGATGTACTCCCACCCTGTTCCTTTCATTAGACGCAGAGAAAGAGTTTGATCAGATAGGGTGGGTGTACAGACACTGTGTAATGGCCAGAATGGGCTTTGATAAATTTGGAACGCATGCAATTGGCTCTTTATATACAGTGTATAGGATTCGGGTCCCAAACGTTTGATATTCAGAATGGTGTCCCCTCTCTCCCTTCCTGTACTCCTTTTACTGAGGTAGTTAGGCAAACCAATGGCATAAAGGGAATAAGGAGACAACATCGTATTATCAATTACAAACCCACAAGAGTCTTTGACACAATTGAATAATATCATTTATAAATTTAGTCTGATTTCGAACTACAAAATCAATTCACTTAAGTCAGAGGTCTTAACATTAAATATGCCAACAGACGAAATTAAAAAACTTGAGGAAAAATTGACATTCAATTGGAGATCTAAAGGTTTTTCACATTTGGGTATTCAATTCAATGAAGATTTAAAAAAAAAAAATTCTATAAACCTTAAAAAGCTACATCTAAAATGTTTGAACTTACTCTCCAGCTGAAAAAATATAAATGTATATGTTCTCTGGAAGAAAAGCACGAATAAAAATGGTCTTGCTACCTAAATTCAACTACATTATTCAATGTATACCATTGGTTGTGCCAAAGTACTGGACTCAAAAGTCCCAGATATTAATTAATAGATTCATCCACACGTCGAAACAAGTAAGACTCAAAAAATTAACAAAGGCCAAACATTTTCCAAAAGGTGGAATAGGATACCCAATTATTAAAACCTATCACGGTTCAATTATCACTTCACATATACTGAAATGGTTATATCCAAACACATTTGCTTGGTCTTAGATCGAAACCAAAATGGTTCTGAGTCAATGGTTCTGGAGTCAATAGCTAGGTACTACAAAATCTCTACACCTAGGGAATGGAAGAACAAAAATCTTATTTACTTAAAGGATCTATTCTGTGGAAGTGGATTGTTATCCTTCACTGATATTCAGAGACATAACATATCTGGTAGGGGTTGGCTTATTTACAAAAACTTAACCTCATGCTTTCTTCTAAACAACCTGGGAAATTTAAAAAGAACTAAACTAACTCCACTTGAACAATTAGTTAAAGATAAACCAAATTCTCATTTATTATCTAAAACTGTAGAAGTTATTAACTCCTCAATTGGAGCTGGATAAAAACTTTATCTCCTCAGACCTAATCAAAAGAGATATTTTGAAGTGGAAAGTTTGGAATGAATCACTAAATCTTTAATTTGGAAAATTACTCCAGACTGTCTATCAACATTCTAAGATAAATAATAGCTCTCCCCTCCCCACGGTCTCCCCATCCCCCAGGCAAAACTCACTATAATGTATTGTCTTCTTCTTTAATACTTTTTCTTTTTTCCTTTTTTTTTCTTTTTTTTTTTCTTATCCTATGTTTAAATCTTCTAAACATTGTTCTGATATATCCAAATTTAAACATTCTAAAAATGTGGTTAACTTAACAAAGTGTTAAAATCAATACAACACGTGTCAATAACATGTAAACATGCAACAACAACAAAAAATACTTATAGGAAGAAACAAGAAGGAAAAACTTGTAGTTTCCTTATGACATCACACAAGCTATCAAAAAGAATTGGCACATCCTAAAGGAGTACAAGATCTTGAAAAATGTTTTACCTGAGATACCCACTATGACTATCAAGAAAAAATGTAACATGAAATACTTTCTTGCAACAAGCAAACTTCGACAACTACCTAAAAGGTCATTGAAGACCAGATTTTCCAAACACATACATGATGTCAGCAAAGGAAAACTCACAAATGTTTTTTCTATTACTTTGGAACATTATAAAGATATCAAAGACATAACCGTACAAGCTATTGATTATATCCAAAATAAGAAGTGGAGAGGAAATTGGATCCTTAAACTCAGGCTATTGAAGACACAATGGATTTATAAGTGCGGTACTCTGGAGCCATTGGGCTTATATAAAGATATTGCCCTGGCAGAGTATCTAGTATGAGGTCATTGAATTTGACACGTGGTGTACAATAGAAATCCAGAAGAATATTGAACGGCTAGTGCAATTAAGTAATGAGTAGTACTCATGTGGACTTGAAGGCCTACTTTATATGGATGTATAATGGAATAAGAACCAATTAGTTATCCTCCTCCTTTGCACAGATGTAGTACCCATCAAATCATTAATACCTTGGTAGCAAATTTCATAACAGATAGTGTAGTACCCTGGAATTAAATCTGATATATATATATATATATATATATATATATATATACACACATATATATATATATATATATATATATATATATATATATATATATATATAATAATTGGTCATATTACTTCTGTATTTTTGATATTCCGCTATTGAGAGACTCATTTTATAAACATCAATGGGTTCCTGTATGGGAGACCACCTAGGAATACCAGGAGCTCTATGCTGTGGTCAACTGGAGAAGGACCTGGCAACCCACTCCAGTATCTCTGCCATGAATACCAAGTGGATCACCATGGTGTGTTGCAGTCCATGAGATCACAGAGAGTTGAAAATGACTGAGCGGACAAACACAACACATTGTTATCAATAGAGGATATTGTTCCATTTATATAGGGACAAGGATTCTGTGTGGGCTCTAAGGACTTGATGTATTTATCCATAAGTCAAAAATGACGGCAATAAAATGTGAAGCTTAGCAATGTTTGCCACACAATGCGAGGCTCTCCCCTCCTCACACTTGCTGGCCTCGAGATGAGTGCCTGTGGCGCTTATCGTGGGACCCGCAATGAGTGGCACGAGCAAGTCCGTAACTTTTAAATGCTTGCAATGCTCTTTGCCACACATTACGAGCCTCCTGTGTATCTCCCCTATCTCTCCCCTCTGTCTCTTAGAGCCATCTCCCTCTCCTGTGTCTCTACCACCTCCCTCATCCTCCCCTGTGTCTCTTCCACACCCCTCTCCCTCTCCATCTCCTGTGTCTCTTCCACCCTCTCCCTTCCCTCTGTCACCCCATCTCCCTCCCCTGTGTCTTTCCCCCTCTCCATCCTGTGTATCTTTCCCCCTCTCCCTCCCCTGTGTCTCCTTCCCTCCTCTCCCTCCCCTGTGTCTCCTTCCCCTCCTTACTTTATGTCTCCTCCCCCATCTCCCTCAACTGTGTCTCCATCCCCATCTCCTTCCCCTGTGTCTCCTTTCCCCTCCCTTATGTCTCTTTCCCCCTCCCTCCCCTATGTCTCTTCTCCCCTTCTCCCTCCCCTGTGTCTCTCCCCTCACTCTTTCCCCCTCTCTCCCCTGTGTTTCTTCTCCTCCCCTCTCCCTCACATTTTTCCTTGTGCACTGTAATAGTTTCCCCATTCCTATGACAACAAGGATCACTCAGTAGGCACGTCCGGTTTAGCAACCAGTGAGGTCAGCAGACACTTCCACCCTCTCCCTCCCCTCTGTCACCTTCTCCATCTCCCTCCCCTGTGTCTCTCCTTCCTCCCCATCCCGTGTCTCTTTCCCTCTCTCCCCTGTGTCTCCTTCCCCTCCCTGCCTTGTGTCTCCTTCCACATCTCCCTTCACTAGTCTCTTCCCCCCATCTCCCTCCACTGTGTCTCCATCCCCCCATCTCCTTCCTCTGTGTTTCCTTTCCCCCTCCCTTATGTGTCTTCACCCTCCCTCCCCTGTGTCTCTTCTCCCCTTCTCCCTCCCCTGTGTCTCTCCCCCTACTCTTTTCCCCTCCGTCCCTTGTGTCTTTTCTCCCCCCCTCCCACTGTAATAGTTTCCCCATTCCTATGACAACAAGGATATCTAACTGGGCACTTCTGGTTAAGCAACCAGTGAGATCAGCAGGTGAGGCCATATATAGAGCTTGCCTTGTCTGGGAGGCTTTAGTTTTAGTTGATGAATGACACACACTTAACTATATCTGAGTTTATCAATATTTAATTGAGAAAGCTTTTTTATAAGCAAAATGCATTTGATAAGATTTTATCTTTATATATCATTGAATAAGCTTTATGATAAGCGAAACGCATTGGATATGTTTTTATCTATATATCATGGAAAAAACTTTATGATAAGCGAAACGCATTTGATTCGATTTTATCTATATATCATTGAGAAAGCTTTTTTTTATAAGCGAAATACATTTGAAACAAGTTTATCTATATATCATTGAGAAAGCTTTTTTAGAAAGTGAAACGCATTTAATTCTATTTTATCTATATATCATTGAGAACATTTTTTATAAGCAAAATGCATTTGATATAATTTTATATATGTATAAGTGAGAAAGCATTTTTATAAGCGAAACGCATTTCATACATTTAAATTGATTATGAGATTTGTGTTTTTACCTACCTTTGACAAGTTTGCAGTGATAAGTGACATCGTTGAGTGGGAAGCGATTTTTCAGACTTGCTATACAATACTTTTTTTGGGTTGCTATATATCAAGGTTTATTAACCTGGCATATGTATGTACCAAAATAAATGGGATTGTGATCCACTCCAATAGTGATATTTGCCTGGAGATACCACATCAGCATTTCAGTCACGTAGACTCCTTGAAGCACTCACTAGTTCAATTACTGTTGTTACTCACCAATTCCATCTGAGAAGAAGATTGCTGTGCCAATGGATGTTTATGAGCTCTTCAAACTTATCTCTGTTCACGAGGTAGATAAATGGGAGTTGAGACTTTTCTCCCGTCCCTACCTTTCTTCCATCATTAATGCCTGCTACCCTACCCATAATTCCTTAGCCCTGGCTTCTCATCATACCTATCATACCGCTTGCCTTATGGCTAGCTAGTCAGGGTTTGGAGCTTCACATAAACGCAGCACATATGACAATACAGGGAGTTCCTCAACCTAATCGTCCACTTACCAAAACTCCAGTAACAGGTCCAATGGCCTCCATACACAAAGGGCAAAATCTTATAGACTCTTGAGGGATCTCTCTGTAGGCTAAGATGATGTAGGGAAGCATTTTTTTCAAATCCTTCTCCTGGTCCACAAAAGCTCGAATCATAGCCTTCAAGGTACCAGTGAACCTTTCACACATGGAAAAGGTCTGGGAATGACTTTTGTAACAACTGCTGCGTCAACTCATCTTTAAACTAGATACTCTGCCAAAATTTCACTCTGCAACACAACCGGATGAAAATGGCTAACAAGGTATCAGCCACTATTGCTTCTATAATATGACCAATAGCTACAGCCTCCGGATACCAGGTGGTACCACCACAGTAAAGATGTATCTCTTGCTCAATCTTAACCTTAATAGCACCAACCTTGTGGCTGCCATTAATTTGCCAAGACAAGCGACCAGTTGAGCTGACCAATGAATGGATCCCACTGGTTAGGTCCTGGAAGGAGTGGTGCTTCAGGACCTTTTATAGCTAAAAGTTATGTGATGAGCTTCTGAAAAACTGAACTTTTGGTGAAACAAAGTCATGTTACAACAACTGATCTAAAAGATGCATCTTATGATTAAAATTTACATAATAAAAACATCACGCTTGGTTCTATGAAAAAATATTGACTCTAAAATATGATATATAAATATGGTTAAGGATAATAATATATTCAATAGAGTTAATATCAATCTGTTTGAATGTCTGGTCTTTTGGGTGATATACATAAACACAGACATACTCAGATGTACATGCTGATAATTAAACTCTTGGGTCTTTGACACCTCATGAGACATCTTCTGAGATGTTCCAGTTTACAAATAAAAACACAGCTCTAACGAGAAATAACGAGGAATAAGCTGGAGAAGGTAAGTGGGCAGCCCTTCCATGTAATAGTTTCTGTTAAAGACGAGGTATCACAAGATCTGACTAGTTGGTCCTGGAGAGAGGACTTGTGTGTCAGAGCAGGGGAAGAAGAAGAAGATGGGAGATATGTTCTGGGCTAATGTTTCTTCCAACAATTTTAATAAACTGTTTCAGTCATGAAACTAGAGACCTGGCTCTGATGGACCTATGGTAGGACGGCCTCAATGGCTTTTCATAACTCTAGACATGTCAATTTGCTATCTGCAATTTGTCCCAGACGTTTCTTATAAATAGACAAATTAAGTCTAGACAATTTTCTGGTCAAGTTGACCATTTAAAAGTGGTCAATGTCTCCTTTACATGATTCTTTACTAGTAACAATGTCCATCTTGAATAAACTGAACAACATTTTTATTAACGAATGACTGTTATTTTGCTTCGCTACACTTCATGATGATTATATTTTCCTCTAATTGAATATTTTTCATATTATATTTGTTATATTCCATATCTTCTACCAAACATTTATAATAGCTCAGGATACTCTGTAGATGTCCATTTGGAAACACTCCATGAATCTCATGGTGCTATACTTTGTTATATTTGATCTACAAAAGTGATAAGACTCATCTCCTTTCTGTTTAAGTAAATGGTTACCAATGTGGGATGTTACCGTTGTTCAGTCGTGTTCCATTCTCCATAACCCTATGAATCACAGGATGTCAGGAACGTCTGTCAGCCACTGCCCTTTTTGAGATCCCTCAAACTTACGTTGATTGTTTTAATGACCTCATCTATCCATATCTGCCTCTGCAATCTGCTTCTTTATGTGTCTCTCTCAGAGTCCTTCTCAAGGCAGTTCTGTCTTCTCCTGATATGTATAAAGTATTTGAGCTTCAGCTTCATGATCAAACTTTCCACTGAACAGTTTGACCTGATTTCCTGTAGCATTTATTGATTGGATCTACGTCTTGGAACTCTAAGTAGTTTTCTGAGATATCACACTGATAAAAAGAATGACGATAAGATTTTATGGAGAAAGAAAACCACACCATGGTGACATATTTTATTCTGAAGGGGATTTCCAACCATCCTGGTCTGCAGGCTCCAATCTTCTTTCTGATTCTAATAATTTATCTCCTCACTCTTGGTAGCAACAAGACAATTCTTGTACTTGTCTGTCTGGATCATCATCTTCACACTTCTATGTACTTCTTCCTGGGGAATCTGTCTCTCATGGACATGTCTACCAGCACCATCACTCTACATAAGATCCTTAGTAACTTCATATTTAGGGATAACACGATTTCTTTGCTTGCATGCAGAACTCACATATTCCTATATTTGTCCATGCTTTCTGCTGAGGCGTTTCTACTGGCAGCCATGAGTTGTGACCGATATGTGGCTATTTGTAAACCCTTACATTATCATGTGATCATGAACCATACAATCTGTGCTCTATTGGCTACCATATGTTGGATGTTGGGATTTTTAATAATTACACCTCATCTCATCTTATTGTCACAGTTATGGTGTTACAGATCCAATATAGTCAATCACTTTTTCTGTGACCTTGTCCCTTTGTTGAAGCTGTCTTGCAATGATACCTCTGCCTTTGAGAGATTGGAGCTCATTGAAGTATTCACTTTAGGTTTACCTTCCTTTCTTCTAACCTTCAACTCCTACATGTTCATTATTAACAACATCCTGAAGATCCGTTCCAGCATAGGGAGAATTAAAGCTTTCTACACGTGTTCCTCACATCTCACAGTGGTCATCATTTTCTACGGGACCCTCTTCTTTCAATACCTGAGACCAAGTTCAAATAATAGTTTAGACTACAAAAAATATGTTTCTCTCTTTAACACAGCAGTTGCCCCTTTGATAAACCCAGTTATTTACAGTTTGAAGAATACAGATGTGAAATCAGCATTTAGACGCCAGGTAAGACGTTGTAATGACATCATTTAAGGATGTGGCCCCTAAAAGCCACTCAGTCGAATCTCGAGACTGACAAACTGCACCACATATATCTCATTCTATCGGGGGAAACAGCTTCCCAATAAGTGAGAAGATCTGACTGAAGATGTGGGAAATTCTGTAACATGTTCTAATATAATTTGGTTTGTGATGAACACTGAAATGCCACCAAAGTGGGACTACACCTGGTTGATATATTTATGAATTCAGGTTCTATTTTGATATTTATTTTTAGGATTTTGAGTAAAGTAAAATTATTTAAGAGCCTAAAACCATCAATATCTCCAAAATGTCTAAAAACCTAGCTTTAATGTCAGATAAGGACCAAAAGGTATGACTTAGAATGCCTGGTCTAGGGTACTCTTGGTAAGCCAGCAGGTGATTTTGGAAGGTCACTCCCAAACTACGGAGAAACTATCCAACACCACATATATGGTAGCCATGCATATTCAGAAGAAAAACCACCTGGTTATGCTGAAGCAAAACCAGAATCGGAATCTCCAAATAATGGCCATTTGCCTAGCAGAGACTGAAGATTTTGAGGATGGGGTAATTCTAAACATGCTTGCCCCTGATGACCAATCACTTTTCTCTTTTATCCTGACCAACTTGTCCCTGGACCAGCAACAGCAGTTCAAGTTGGTGGTGAGTCACCAGCTACACTTGTTTTTGACCAAACCAGGTAGGATGGACCTGCCAACCCACAGGGTCTTTAACCCTGACATTACCTCCTTAAAACATCCCTCTTATAGGATCCCTGATAAGGGCAACATAAGGAATGAGCAGGATGAGATGATAGACCTAGGGTTAATTGAGCATAGTCCTATCTAGTCCATGAGTATCCCTTGTGGTGTCGGTCCCTAAGAAGTATAGGAACACACATTTTGTGTGGACTTTAGGCAGCTAAATGGCAACTGACTACTGAGGCTTACCCAATTTCTAGAGTAGATGAACTCCCAGATAGGCTAGGATGGGCAATCTATGTGACAACACTTGACTTGGCTACTGGCAGATCTCACTTGCTGAAATCACTAGAGAGAAGTCAGCATTCACCACCCCATTTGTGCTACACAATTTTATGGTTAAGTCTCTTGGGATAAGGTATCTCCCTTCCACATGCCAACAGCTTGTTAACCACCTACTACATGGATGGTAGGAGTGGATAACACTGCCAAATTCAGCCAGCGTTGACCATTGGCCTGACAAGTGCAGTTTGTTAAGGTGGAAGTGAAGTACTTAGGACACAAAGTAGGGAGTGGGAGGATCTTGCCAGAGCTGGTCAAGGTAGACTTGATAGAGCAGTGGCCCACACCAAATAGTAAAAGCTGTTGGTATTTCTAAATATAACTGGCTATTACAACTGGTTTATTCCCATTTCTATAAAAATGTATAAAAAGAGAGACGAAAAATAAATATTATGCTCTTTCTGGGACACATAAAAATGGTGTGTTTCATTTAGATGGAATATTTTTAATATTTTATTCTGTGGAGAAAGTCTGCAACTTGTCTTGAAAACTTTCAATGTGTCCTGAGAAGAAGGAATTGGAGGAACATTGTAAAATGTGGAAATGTTCATGAGGATGCCAAGGTATAAGTAATATACTGTAAATACAAAGTGATCATGCATGTAATAGGTTGTAGTAGATGGTTACATTAATCAATAGACTTTTATCTCACCAAAGAACTGGACATATATGTAGGTAGATGACATTAGTTACTTCCATACAGTTGATCTACTGACATTATACTGCATTGAAATGTGACGAGAAGCAGTCAAAGGACAACTAAAGTCTCATATATACATTATTATGTAGCATTATGCATTATGTAGCAAAAATATATTTTAAGTTATTTTAAGTTACTATATACAATTATGTTGTAATACAATTGTGGGACATTCATCCCACAAGGGCCACCAACAGTTCAGGATTTAAATCTCTCTCTATGTGAGCCCAGAGAGAGATATAAATCCTGGACTGTTGGCGGTCCACATAGGACCGAGTCCGCCACCAGTGCTCTACTGGGATAACCATTGTTTTGTTTGACTATATACATTTATCTCCATTTATAGTGTTTATTACAATATATTTCAATGATTAGTTAATAAATGTGGAAGTATTAATACACTTTTCTTTGATTTAATACTATACATGGATGGGTTAAAACGCTTCACTAAAAGCTAAACGCAATAAACATGTATGTTTGGACTAGTTTTACCAAGTACATAATTTAGGAAGCAAAAGGTTGTAAAGCTAATATTTAGTTTGTTTCTGGAGAGCATAGCTTACATCTCCTCAACCTGATCCTGACATTAGCCGACTTGGAAGCAGTGTCTCACAGAGAGGTTCCACCACAATATGAGGCCATGTTCTGGCCACTGAGGCCCTTCTATATCCGGGTAGAGTACCATCTGGGTTTGTCCATTGTGATGAGATTTGTTTACCTCTCAGTGGGATATACGCAGATGGAGTCCTCTGTTTGGTATGCCCCATCTTTTCAACTTCACACTTGTTTAGTTTTGATCTATAATTTTACCCTGTTTCCCGGTCAACAGGAAGGGATATTAAGCATCTTTGACTGGCCCTTAAACAGCTAGTCATATCAACCAATGAGGACATGAGTTGCAGACTACTCCATGGTGCACTCAGCATGAGAGAGTACCTGGCCAATTTCATGGACTTTCCATCCACTCCGTCCATTTTGTTGCATGGTAGAGTCGATGTATCATGTATATTTCAGACTTCAGCCCCTCTTATCATTTTTGAGGGCCCTTCACCTACAGTTCTGGCTGTATGTCTCCCCTGACATACTTTTGGGCACTCATTGTCCCATGGTAATAGGGCAAGGGACCTCCATATGTTTGAGTGCAAGAAATAGAAACTATACCAAAGTCAAACCATAACAAGAGTTACGATTTGGGGCAGTATTATGGGCAAAGGGACTCCCAAGTTCTACCCATGGACACTCATTGGAACATCGAAGAAAGTAAGCAAGGGCAAACTCTTAGTGGATCTACATTGTACCAAGAATAAAGATAGAATGAATGCATCTATAAACAGAATACAACTTTCTTTTAATGTTTTCTGAATTTAATTATCTCAAGTAGATTGGTGACTCAGTTGACTTGAATAGAAAGTGATATCCTAAGGTAACATATATTTCCCTCTTTAATCTCACCTCACGTTTCCTTTTCCCTATACCTCCAAACCCATCCTCTTTCACCTGATGCTTCTTCTTTCCTTAAACTTTTCTCATTATTACTTCCCATTTCTCCATATTTATTCTAGCTTCCCATTCCCTTTTCCCCATACCACCACACCCATCCTCCATCTCCTTCTACTGATCCTTGTCCTTTTCCTCTTATCTTCCTTTTCCTCATTGTATTTGTCACCCACCTCCGTTCCTCCACTCTATCCCCTTCCTAAGGAAATACTTTATGTATATGCTATTTCCTTTTTTTTATCTATATTGACTATAATACGTGCCTCTTCACACCCGTGATGGGTCTGTACACTCGATCACAAGGGCCCGGAACAGGTTTCAAAGAAAATATATTGTAATATATACAACATTTAGAAGTGACCTCAGGTCCCCCAGAGACCAATAAAATTATATTCCATTCACTGCAATTATACATTTCCCAATTTCTCTTTTGGGCTTAGTATGTCTAAAGAACCAAGAGGAACGAGCTGAGCGTATTGTTATTTGAGTCTTTATGATTTGTGGTCCTTTCAGGATATGTGTGTATAGGAAGCATAGTATTTTAATGTGTAAAAGTGTTTGGGGATTAATTGGGTTATTATAAATTCTTATAAAATAGTGAGTTGTGCTTGAACCTAGGAAATTCTGTAGATGTGGTCCTTTTGGACTCAATTGCTTTCGACACAGAGACTATTGTGCAAAAATAAAGAATTTAGATATTGCAGCTATTATCTGGACATCGACAGCAATCAAGTGCTTGGATAGAAAATGGGTTCAATCATAACAAAGATACATTGTTGTACATGGAAATTCTCAAATTGGACTAATGTGGTAAATGGAGTTCCTCAGGAATCAGCACTAAGTCCCAGGGCCATCATCCAATACACACATTCATATCCTCCCAAGATTTGAGATACGAAGTAATAATACTGTATCATACACCCATAGTGTACAAAGTGTATAAAATGATTCAGATGACCACCTTATCTCTACTTTCCTCTACCTTCTTTACACTTCACTTCACTTGTAAAATAACAATATCATAAAATCAAGTATGTACTGATAGGTACAATTATATAGTAATTGTGTATTGGGTGACAGATAAACGCGTTTCACTGCTCTGTGCAGCTTCCCCAGTATCGGCTAACCCACTGGGGGTTTGCGGCATAGCACTAAATAAATCACTTGGTAGCTTTATAAGTTTTACAAGTATAAAATAACCAGTGGGTCCTAACTATTACCCGTGTATACAGATATTGTTTTACATATTAACCACACAGTTTCCTACACATATGTTGTAGTGGTTAATGTCATCATAAAAAGTAGTTTACATGCCGTATCGCTGGACAAATTTTCCACCGATCAAGCTTTTACATTACATACCACCCCAAGTGAACTCCACTGAGACTGTGAACCCTACCATAAGCGTATACAAGACTTAAGATCAGCTGTTTAAATACCTCATATATCATTGAGGTTATTCCAGGTGAGAGTCCCATCTATCAAGACTCACATACTATCTTCCAACTATATAAGTCTTAATGATCTGCACTCAGTGATGTTATGCTCTCTCCCTCCCTCCCCTGTTTTCTAATAAATTACAATGACTTACGAGCACCATGAGTTCCATGGAGTGTTTACAAATGGAAATCTACAGAGAATCCTGAGTTATTATAAATGTTTGATACATAATGTGGAATCACATATAATAGTTGTCAAACTGCAAATCGTCATCAAGCTTGCAAGCCTTGCGTAGCGAGGCGAGCTGTTGAAGCACAGAAGGCTTCCGAGCTCAGAGCACTTAGCCAATGAGTGCCGAAGGTGCTCATCGGCTGCAAACCTTGCATAGCAAGGGGAGAAGTTGAGGCATTGAAACTCGGAGCACTTAGGCGATGAAAGTGAGGCATGCAGTTGAGGCACTTCAAAACGCAAGACTTAGACAGAAATGAGCGCTGAAGGCAGGACTTCAAGCAGTTAGGAAATGCAAAATTGCCTTAGGCTGCAAGCAGTTGAGGAACGCTGGACTAAAAAAAAAATTTCCAAGGCTCGGAACTTAGAAAAAAAAATACGAGATAGGAAAAATACAAAGTTAACGGCCGAACCATGCAAATAAAAAAAAAAAAACACATAAAACACAAAACATAAAAATACAAAAAAAAACTCACAGCACGGTGGGACAGCCAGGACATCTGAGAGTGAGGCTGCACACAAATTTAAACCGTATTTGCTGAATTTCAGTACTCGGAAATTGGCTAAGCAAGAAAACAAATAGCGGGTGAAAAAAATTAAATTGAGGCTACACGACCCATACCGCGCAAGAAGACGGAAAATATTCGTGAGCCGCGTAACACATAGACAATCGCTGCCATTTTACAACACTAACTTGCACCTTATAACATTACGAATCTAAAATGAGCGCTGAAGGTGCTCAGAGAAGCAAAAGTACATGATAGGAGAGGCTCGTAATGAGCACCAAAGGTTCTCAGAGGAGCAAAAGTACACAAGAGGAGAGGCTCGCAATGAGCGCCGAAGGTCCTCACATTGGCAAAAGCTTTGCATTGTGTGTCAAACAGCATTGCCATGGCTTCAAATTTGATTGCCCCGGCATTTTTCACTCTCAAGACGCTAGTATAACAAATAATAAATAAAAAAACCTCTGCTTAGTTATTGTTATTCATCTTTATAGGGTTAGTTATCCCTATAAAATATGGAGTGTTTGGGAAATATAGTCAACACGCAATGTAATGAAACAAAATAACACATGTAGCTCTGTTTATTTAAGATGTAGATTTCACTAGTAAAATATCACGTAAGGAGGCAGTGTCCACTTCTCAATGGTCACATTTTTCTGTGGATTAGGAATAAAAATAACTTGTAATAAATTAGAAAAAAAAAAAAAAGTCTGAGGCAAGGTGCAGATGGAGAATTGACAAGTCTAGGTCTGGTTGTGTCCTACCTTAGACCCATCAGAGCCAAGACTCTAGTTACATGACTGCAAAAACATTTCTATGTGTCCCAAAAAGAGCATAATCTTTATTTTTAGGTCATTTGTTTTATACAATAAAAGGATAACACATTTACATAGGCAAGCATAACATGGGCTTCTTTTTGGGCTTTCAGAATTCCCACCCAACTTGGATGGACCAATCAGGGTCTGTTCACGTCCTGTCCGTCTCTGCACCAACTAGCTTACAGAGTGTGACATGCTGATTGGTGGAAATTCCAAGTAAGTAAGTAGGAAAGGAATGACAGGAGAACATGAACCACCTCTTTTCCAACTTACCATGGGCCCATCAACCATTATTGAGTGGTACAGAGGTTGGTTAGGGAAATTAGGTGCCATATTACACTTTTAGCCGACCTGTGTATTAAACATATCCTAAAACACATCATACACATGAAGAAAAGCAGTTCAACAGGGAGGTGGCATGAGATTGGATTGATGGCTTAGTTATGAGAAAGTCCATGGGAGTCCTTGTGGGATTTATTAACCTCTTGGCTGTTAGAACAACGGGGGAAGAAGAGTATACTTAGGGATTTCTTATTTAGATATATTTAGCTGTAAACGTGAAAAATATATAATTTTTGTTGTAAAAATATATGTGACAATGGCTTTAATGGGGGAATCTTGAGGTGAAGTGCTGCGGTGGTCTAAACTGTAACAGTTAAGTTCATGTGTACATTTTTCAGCAGCTCACATTACTAACCCACAGAGGTGTTAGCTATATAAGGTCCTGAGGCCAGTCTCCTTCCAGAGAATACCTAGCACCAATACTCAGAAACCCATACAGGAGAAGACCTAACCAGTGGCATCCATGCATTGGCCAGTCCAGCCGCTTGCTCCTCATGACAAACTGGTGGCAGTGGCGGGGTTTATGCTATCAAGTAAAAAATCCAAGTGTCACAAACCCGCTCTTCATGGGCTTGAAAAGACTAAAAATACCAATCCTACTGTCAGGTTGTTTAGGTTCCTTCATTCCTACACACAGGAAATCGTAACCACCGGCTAGGACAGGTTGCTGATTCTAAAGACCAAGTTGAGGTTGCAAGGCCAATTTACAGAGTTTTAAGACAAGTTACCGAATACCAGGTTGAGCTGCAGAAATTAATTTCTAGTTAAAAAAATAATAAACGCCTTCCCTCTAAATTAAACACACTATGCATATTTTTCCCAACAGAGCATAAACTTTATTTTACAGGTCACATTTTTATACGGATAGTGCACCCATCACCAGTGATCCATTTCCTTTGGCAAACACAAATTTCACACTGTATGCCCCTTTTGAACTTCACCACATAGGACAGGTCACTCTCCCGACTTAGGGTCAACCTGTGCCAAGGAGTTTAAGGTCATTGGTATCATCAACAGAATATGGGTACATCAGGGGTTCATTAGGTAGTGTAGCTGCTGGAGACATAGTGTCTGGGTGATGGGTCTTTAACTTACTTAAGGAGCCATAAACACGGGGTGTAGGAGTCTTACATTTTTCAAGGACACGGTTTCTGCTATTCAGCAGATCCAGTAGAAGCTAGCGGGGAAGGCTAGCAGTCTCAAGGTACCTCCTGTTCAGGGAGGGACTAGTGGTAAGGAACAGTAAAGTCAGGGGACTAAGCAGTTGGGATTACATGCTTCCAAGCTTACACCCCCCTCTAAGATGGATAAACATTTATTGAGTCTGAGGGGTGTCGGCTAAGGGATGTTCAACTTTCAGGGCCGACCAGGACTTCCATATATTTCTAGACATTCAGGCTCTTATCGTCAAGTACTTCCGAATTTGGGGTAACAATAAGACAAATGATCAAAGGGGTATCAGTTGCAGAGCACTTGACATCACTTAACCTTTGTCTATTGAAAAATGGGTTTCAACATTTGCTTTTTGATTATACTTAGTGGCTTTATTGTGTTTGTAAATCTCCCGTAGAAATTTATGGAGCCTATTCTTGAGCAAGTTCAAACATGGGATCTGGGTATCACAGTTTGCTACTGGATGTGCCTACTCATCAACCTTAAAGTGGTACAAACCCCAAAATATGTTTAATTTGCCCAAAGTTACAGTTTCACCCCAAAACACAGCCATGCACATTAAATAAATTCTCAAAAATTACAAAAAATGATACAGACTCAAATGACTTGGTGGAAAGTGCTTTTGGTGGCTGAACAACCTGAGCCTAGGCTCCAATGGTCAACAACATAACTATAAAAGTATCATAGTCTATATAAGCAACTCAGGCCATGAGAAAAGCCCCTGAGTTTGGTATCCACATGAGTCCAGGGGGTCATGACACCAAGCTACAGAGATCAGAGAAGAAACTATAAAGATGGTCCAGAATGATGATAAATAATGACTTTTTATTCATCCTTGTTTCTCAATGAAAACCTAATTCTAACTGCTAAATTCATGCATTTTTCTAAAGATGTTAAGGATATTGACACATTTGTTTTCTTTTTGAGTTATGGGTTATTTTACCTTTGGTTATCTTAAGATATTTGTATTTCTTTAAACATCTTCAAACAATCATACTCTAAAAATGTGACATCAATCATATTGTAACTTGAATAAAAGCCAAAACCTTTAAGGATACACTTCATGACCTTAATAGATATAAGGGAGTAGAAGGGAGAGAGGAGATATGAGAGAAACCTGCAAATGTATAAAAGGATTTAATAAAAGTTTCAGAATGAGGTGTCTTCAAGTAAAAGATGAATCCAAGAACAAGGGGTAACAAGTTGCAAGGTGTAAGGTTTAGAGGTAATGTGAGAAAGCCAGTAGATACGTGGAGAAGCCTTCAACTGAGGCTTAAATAAGCAACACGTTTAGGTATATAGAATGGATAAACCAGATGACCACCCATTTTGGTTCATATCTGCCGTCAAATCTATGTGTTTCTATGTTTAGTTTATCCCAAATTTTGGAGATATGGATGGTTTTGGTCTCTGTAACTTTAGATCCATCAAAATCCAAAAACAAATGATCACAATATATCCCATTTTCATAAAGATATCAACCAGGTGTAGTCTGACTTTAGTGGCATTTCAGAGTGTCCATCACAAACCAAATTGCATTAGAACTTGTTACAGGATTGTCAACATCTTCAATACGGTCTTCTCAGCCACTTAGAGAGTTCCAAGTAAAAATAGATTTTTAGATACCCTTGGATGTACCTTTAGGGGCTACTTCCTTAAATGATGACTTTACAACGTCTTAGCTGGCGTCTAAATGCTGATTTTACGTCTGTATTTTTCAAACTGTAAATAACTGGGTTTATTAAAGGGACAACTGCTGTGTTAAAGAGGGCAATATATTTGGTGAACTCTAAATTATTATTTGAACTTGGTCTCAGGTATTGAATGAAGATGGTTCCATAGAAAATGATGACCACTGTGAGGTGTGAGGAACATGTGTAGAAAGCTTTAATCCTCCCTGCACTTGAAGGGATCTTAAGGATGTTATTAATGATGAACATGTAGGAGTTGAAGGTTAAAAGACAGGGGGCTAAACCAAAACTGAATCCTTCAATAAGGGTCAAGCTCTCAAAGGCCGATGTATCATTGCAAGACAGATTCAATACAGGGACAATATCACAGAAAAAGTGATTGACTATATTAGATCTGTAACACCATAACTGTGACAATAAGATGAGATGAGGTGTAATTACCAAGAAACCCAACATCCAACATATAGTAGCCAATAGAGCAGAGACTGTATGGTTCATGACCACATGATAATGCAATGGTTTACAAATAGCCACATATCGATCATAACTCATGGCCGCCAGTAGAAACGCCTCAGCAGCAATCATGGACAAATATATAAACATATGTGTCCTACAAGCAAGCAAAGAAATGGTGTTATCCCTAAATATGAAGTTACTAAGGATCTTATGTAGAGTGGTGGTGCTGGTAGACATGTCCATGAGAGACAGATTCCCCAAGAAGAAGTACATGGGAGTGTGAAGATGATGATCCATGCAGACAAGTGTAAGAATGGACACGTTACCACCAAGAGTGAGGAGATACATTATTAGAATCAGAAAGAAGATTGGAGCCTGCAGACTGGGACGGTCGGAAATCCCTGTGAGAATAAAATATGTCACCATGGTGTGGTTGTCCTTCTCCATAATTATAGATACATGATCTGCTAAAGCTTATCAACATTTTTTATCAATGTAGAATCTTAGAAAACTGCTTAGAGTTCCTTCGACTGCAAGAAGATTGGAAAACAATTCCATTGACTTGAATAGAAAGGGGATAAAAAGTTGTTTACTTTACCTAGTAACATGATGAAGGACGAGGCTTAGCACATCTGTACCATAAAGCTAACAAAGTAAAGTTAATATATTACAGTGACTTATGAGCAGAATGGATTCCATGGAGTGTTTCCAAATGGACATCTACAGAGTAATTATAGATGTTTGGTACAAAATATGGAAGACAACAGATAATAAAAACTGATATTCATCTTTATAGGATTATTTTGCCCTATAAAACATGTGTTTTGGGTAATCTAATCATTATGCAGTGAAGCAAAATAACACTAATTTATTAATACAAATATTTTCTTATTTTATACAAGATGTAAATTTTACTAGTAAAACACCATTTAAAGGAGACATTAGACACTTTTCAACAATGGTCAACAATATTTTAATAGACCAGGAAATTTCTAGACTGCATATGTCCGTTTTATCAAATTCTGTGGATAAAAAATAAAAATAATGTGTTAAAAAATACACATGTGTAATAAAAAGAAATATGAGATGGATGGAGCAAGTTGCAGATGGAGAAATGCCACATTTAGGACTTTTTGTGTGTGAAAAAGCCATAGAAGTTGTCCCACCATAGGTCCATCAGAGCGAAGTCACTAGTTTCGTTGGTTACAACATTTTATAAAAGTTGTGGGCAGAAACTAACAAAATATAATATACCATATCCCGGAAACATATCACCCCTCTTCTTCTTCTTCTTCTTCTTCTTCTTCTTCTTCTTCTTCTTCCCCTGCTCTGACACACAAGTCCTCTCTCCAGGACCAACTAGACAGATGTTGTGATACCACGTCCCTAACAGAAACTATTACATGGTAGGTCTGCCCACTTACCTTCTCCAGCTTATTCCTCTCTATTTTCCTTTAGAGAAAGGTTTTTATTAGTAAACTAGAACATCTCAGAGGATGTCTCATGAGGTATCTAAGACTCCAGAGTTTAATTATCATTATGTGTAGTCTGAGTATGTCTGCAGTTGTCTTTATCTCCCAAAAGACCAGACATTTAACAAGACTGAAATTAACTCTATTGAACATTGTATTGTCCTTAACCATATTTAGATATTTGATTATATTGAGATATATTTCAGAGTCAATAATAATTAATAGAACCAGGCATGTTATTTGTATTATTTTAATTGTATTATATTATATTAAATCATAAGATGCTCCTTTTTGGATAAGTTGTAGCAAAAAAATTATTTGTGAAAAATTCTTGAAACTTATAGTTGACATGTCTTTTGCCAAGATCTGCTTCTTCAATTGGCTTGTTCTGACCCTACCCACAGATTGATATGGTTCCTTTGAATTTCTTCTCCTCAGGACAAGTTGCAGAATTTCTCAGTAGAATTATATAATAAAGTCTTCCCTCTAAACAAAACACACCATGTCTATGTGTCCCGGAAAGAGCATCATCGTTATTATCAGGTCTCTCTTTTTATACACTTTTCTTATACAATAAAACAATAACACATTTACATAGGCAAACGTATCATGGACATCTTTTTGGGCTTTCAAAATTCTCCCCTAACTTATATGGACCAATCATGGACTGTTCCTGGTTTTCCCGACTGACTTTGCACCAACCAGGTTTAAGAGTGTGAAGTGGTGATTGGTGGAAATCCAAAGTATAGAAGTAGGAAAAGGATGAGAGGAGAACATAAGCTGCCTCTCTTTCAACATCCTATTGGTCGAACATTAATGAGTGGAACTGATGCTGGTTAGAGGAATCGAGTGTCCAGTAGAACATGTCACACTTTTAACTGGTCTGAGCATGATTGGGTTCCAGGGATTTAGCCATTCATGATAATGCTCTTGGGAGTACTTTGGGGATTTGTTGACCACCATGGGTCAGGATTTTTAGACAAAGTTCATGTTTTAAAAACTATTCCATGGGAACCAAAAGTGCTATTCTAGTATTTTAATAGTCTCTCATATGGCTGTTAGAACAACTGGGGGAGGAAGAGGTGCTGGAACAGCGGAACGATCTTCCGATCTTCATATTTTTGTTTGGCCAAAAGTGCACTAACATATACAACATACAACATTTATCAACTAAGTATACTTAGGGCTTTCATATTTAGAGATATTTTGCTGCAAATGTGAAATTATATTTGACAACAGCTTTAATGGGGAGAATCTTGAGGTGAAGTGCTGTGGTGTTGTAGGTTGCTGTAGTTTTAAACTGTAATAGTTACTTTGAT
This sequence comes from Discoglossus pictus, assembly GCA_027410445.1. Taxonomy (NCBI): domain Eukaryota; kingdom Metazoa; phylum Chordata; class Amphibia; order Anura; family Alytidae; genus Discoglossus; species Discoglossus pictus. Next base: position 5,820,486 of record CM050170.1, read on the forward strand.
GTGCACAGTTTGCAGCAGCTCACATCACTAACTTACAGAGATGTTATAGCTATAAATGATGATGAGGAAGGCCTCCTTCCAGAGAATCCCTAGCACCACTACACAGAAACCCATAGAGGTTTAGAGAACCCGCAGCCAGTGGAATTCATTCATTAGCCTGTCCAGCTGGTCCCTCCTTTTGAAAAACTGGTGGCCGTGGCAGAGTAAAACCAAGAAGCAGAGTCCTGAGAAGCAACGGTAACGATGGACCAGTATGATGAGCTCAGCATGACTGGATTTAGACAGCCAATCCACCGCATTGGGTTTCTTTACCAGTCCCTGAAACCTGAATGCCACTGTAGAGGAGCTACACCAACTAGACAAGTATCAAGGAGTTGCTGTGGGCAAAGAGGATGCCCTAAGGAAGAAATCAGTTATGAGGCTTTCCAATCCCATAATAAGGACCTATAAATTCCACCACCAAATTGGGTGTACCTGGATTACAAAATGAATGTGATGAGGACAGTCAGCATGGAGATCACTAGGGAACAAGCCAGCCAGTCACCATGTCAAAGTCAGAGTTATGTTTATTTCATCCCTGTACAGCTCTATGGAATATGTTGGTGCGTTATAAGTATAGATAATAATAATGATTCTGACCCACCACCAAGGAAGCTGCCCTATAGAGCCTTTTAGTGATTTGACAATGATGCAGGTACATTGACAGCTTTCTGTATGTCTTTGTACTGTAGTGCATGCTCCAACTGGTTAAACCTGAGAGCTGAGCCCTGGTAAGCTTGCTTAGCGGTAGAACATGCACAGCCATTCCCCACATCCCAAATAGGGCCACAGTCCTCCTTGGCTCCGCAGCCACCAGTACTTACATGGCAGCCCATTGGAATTTATGAGCCAGGCAGGAGGTGCATTGCATTGGGTGCTAACAGGGGGGGAAACTGAAATAGACTGTCCCCATGTCCACCCAGGAAATCCTGTTGGTTCCCTTTGACTTATCCTGTGTGTGGCAAGTTAGTTGGAGTCTGGTGTGAGTATGAGTATTTTGTAGCCCCTGTCAATTTACCCACAGAGAACTATCATAGTTGGCATGTCCAGCCTATTAGAGGGGACTTCAAACCTGTGGCACACTTTAGGGACATTGGATTGTGTCTGACCCTGACCAACCCAGGAGTGATGAACCACTCCTCTGTACTGAAGAAGTGAGCAGACATAATAGTAATTGCGGCCAGCAGCTTTCCATCTCCTTAGCATAGGTCCATTTAAGTTGGGGCAAGGACAAGGGCATGGAAGAGGTAGGAGCCATTACCAGGCTCCCTATGGATGTGCTGTTGGGGAATGACTTGGGCCCGTGAACATTATGTGGCCATTGTAACCCATATCTAAACCAAAAGGGCCACCACAAGGGAGGAACAAGAACTGCAAGGGCAAGCCCAAACTATAGTGAGCCAACTCATAAAAGTTTAGGGCATTGGGCAGACAAAACTTTAAAACAAGATTCTACTTTAGAGGAGGTTAGGGCTAGCACCCTGTTCTGGATTTCTACCTTCTCATAGCAAAGGGGCTTGTGTACTACAATGAAGCTGTGAGCTATAAACTAGAGTTCAGTATCTTTGCCATGAAAGCCTTTTGTTTTAACACACCCAGGCATACAATATGTGCTGTGTTTGGAAACAACAGGGCTGGCGAACTGACTGGGGATAAATGACAAAGGGAGTATATTTGGGAGCGTTACCTGTTGCATTTGTTTATGATCCGCAGAGGGGAGAACCATCTTGGTGAATGCTACCATAGATGGTTGTCCTGAAGCATGATAGCCCTGACATTCCCTTAGAAGGGTAATAGCCACACTCGGCCAATGCATACCTCCACCCTGTATCGAGAGGCTGTGGCTCTTGAACAAATCACTGCCGCAGTGGTGGCTGATGCCTTGGTAGTTCTTTTCATCAAGGTTAGGTTTCTGGGTGGTAGTTTGATAGTGTCTTTTATGTGGTAGCCCTGGATGAGCAAAAGCAGATTCAGAAGGTTATCCATGTGAATATGCTGAAGCCATACCAAAATCCCCAAGTAATGGCCATATGCCAAGCCGAGACTTAAGATTCTGAAAATGGGAAACCACCAGAGATGATTGCCCCTGCTGACCTGTCCCCTGTTTCACTTATCCCGACTGACTTGTTACATTGCAAGCTATAGCAGCTTGACTAGGTAATGAGTCACCACCTAGGCTTCTTCTTGACATGGACCTACTGGTACAAAAAGTCCTTACTCTGACACTTTCCCACTGAATCTCTCTAATAAGGCCCATGAGACAGTGAAGGATATAAAGGAAGGGAGCAGGATGAGATGTTAGAGCTAGGCATCATTAAGCCACACTATAGTTCAGGCAGCTAAATAATAATAAAACTACTGGACATTTACACTAAGCCTAGAGTAGGTATACTGCTATATCAGTTAGTATGGGCATCTTATATGACTCCTTTGGTCTTGTCTAAAGGCTACAGGTACATCCACTTGCTAAAAGTCAGCATTCATTAACTCGTTTGTGATACACTGTTTATGGGTATGATTTTGGGATAAAGAATACCCCTTCCACTTTCAATGGCTCCCATGAGTACCTGGATGACATGGCCATATTAAGCCAGACTTGGCAGAAACATGTAGACTACCTAGCCCTAGTCCTGGGTCAGATCCAGGAAGCAGGGTTGACCATTAGCTCTGACATGTGCCAGCTTGCTTGGGGGGAAGTGCAATACATAGGGCACAGAGTAGGGAGTGGAAGGGTCAGGTCAGAGACAACCAAGGTAGCCATGATAGATTAGTGGCCTCTCTCGATGAGTAAGAGGCAGGTGCTGATATTTCAGGGTACCGGCACATGGCCACCTCAGATCTCCAATTGCCTGTGACTTCTTGGGGTATTGATTCGCCTGGTGACTGGACATGGAGTGTGTTCTTTTATACATTATATACATTATGTAGTTCTTGTTAGGTTATACAATAGATCATTACCATTGGGTGTATATTTTGACCAAGCAGGTTGAGAAAATAATTGTGCACTTTTGCCACTTTGCCCAGCTTCCTGCCTGTGTTGGGCACTAATAAATTAATATAAAACCATATATATGTATAATATCAGGATATTAAGAACATAAATTCTATATTTATTGTGATTGTTACAAAATAAATAAGAAATATCCATTTAAAGGATTAAGAAAGTACCAAATGTTATATTACATTATTTGATAATTCCAACATTTTCTAACAATAATGGTGTATATTATATGGGAAAGTTGGAGGATGTATTTTAAGAGAACTTTGTAATCCCATTTTTACACAATGATTTTTTTAGAATTAGAGGTGATAATGGGTGAAATCTTTTTAGAAAATAAAAATAAATATAGCTATTATGTTATTAATGCCATACCCTTCTGGATCACTACCTTGTCATGGTGAATGTGTACCTCAATGAAGCTGTGAGCTATACCATGTAGGATCCCCCAATATGGCCATGTTATAGAAAAGAAGATAGACAAATTGTGATCCACTGGAGAAGACCTGGTAAACACTCCAGCATCTTTGCCAAGATGACCTTATGGACAAGTATGACCAGAGACATAACAGATTTGCCAGGCATTCTGCTGTCCATGGGGTCACTGAGAGTTGGACACAACTGAATGACTAAATAACAATAGACTACACTAGGAGGCACTGATGTTTTTCTTAAGTATTAATCTATTTACTCTCATTTGAGGTATTAGGCTGCTGTTGTTTAATCATTCAGTCATGTCTGACTCATTGTGACCCTATAGACTCACATCTTTTGTTACGTTACCTTGGCAAATATACTGAAATATAGTGGGTTGCCAGGACCCTCTCTAGTCGACCGCGATTTGTTTGATCTCTTTGCTATGACTATTACATCTTGGGTTACACTACTTTTTTGCCTTTTTGTCTTTAAGTGGTACACATGTCCTGCTTATTACGTCATGTGAGCTGATGAAGAACCCAGAACATCATGTAAAGGAGACAGTAGACGTCTCATTGTGTCACAACCTGCTCTTAGATGGGCTTGAAAATGTCCAGAAGACAAATCTTACCCGTAGGTTGTACAGGTTCCCAGCAATGGACTGATTAATAGTTGGACTGCTGGAGACAGAGTGTCTGAGTGATGGGTCTGGGTCTAACCCCCATTGGGAATCAGGGACCTGGGGGGTGCATTTTTTAGTTTCCTGGAGAACTGGCTCTCTAATATTCGTGGACTCAGTGACATGTAGTGGGGCTTGTTAATGTGCTTGGGGTACCTACTGAATGGGGAGGGAATACTGATAAGGCCCAGTGAGTTCAGGGGAACATGATGGATGGATCTATCACTCCCTAGCTGACCTATACCTTTATTGAGCTGAAGGGGAGACGGCTAGAGAGGTTGGAAAAGCTTTGGGGTGTATTCACATTAGAGAGCTATCTTTGGCTTCCATAATAATTTTAGCAATTCTGGATCCCTATAAAATTTAATAGGAAGACGCAAACAATGACCAAGGTTAAGTACCTCTTAATTTGTGCTTAACCAAAAGACAAAGGATCAAAGGGGTATCCCTTGCAAAATACTTGACACCACCCTGCTCTACTAAAACAAAGTGTTTCAATTGCTGTTTTGACAACCTTGTTAGGAATACTTGATGACTTAATCAGCCCCGTGGATCTCCCATTAAAGTCTATGGAGCCTCTTAATGCTTGGGGTGTGCTCCCGTTATCGGGCAGAGTATCATCTGACTTTGTCAACTTGGAAGATGTGTGGGTTTACCTCCCAGTGGACTGGAGCATTCTGCTTGTTATCCCCCATCTGGATTCTTTTGAACTTCACCTCCTTGTTTAGTTTTTGATCCATATTTTGACCTTGTTTCCCTGCCAATAGGCATAAATATGAAACATCTGTGACTGGATAGTCATGTAAAACATGATTAATACACTTTTAGAGTTCTCCTCCTTGGTTCCCAGAATCAGGGAGTATTTGAGTTAGGGAGTGATCCATGGTGCTCTGAGCACGAGAGAGTCCCTGGCTAATTTCATGGACTCTCTAGCCACTAGTCGATTTTGTAGCAAGTGAGAGTAAATGTTAATGTATATTTCTGTTTCTACAGAGTGCAATCACTCTTATCTCTTTTGGGGCCCTCCTCCTAAAAGTTCTGGGGGCATTTCTCCACTCTCATATTTTTGATTGGGCAGCCAGTGTCCCATGGTAATAAGGCCAAGGACCTCCATATGTTCTAGAGCAAGAAACCTAAATGATACCAAAGCCAAACTATTTACACCAGTACACCGGTTAAAATTAGAAGTGACTTTAGGTGCTCCAGAGACAAAAAAATATAAAATGATCCTTTCACTGCAACTATACATTTCACAATTTCTCCTTTGAGCTTAAAATGTCTAAAGAACCAAGAGGAACGCGCTGATTGTTTTGCTATCTGGACATCTTTATGATCTGGTCCTTTCAGAATCTGTGTGTCTAGGAAGCTCCCCACAACCATTATGAAGAAGTGTTTGAGGTTTAATAAAGTTATTAAAAACTCTTATAAAAAGGTATGCATCAAGTTTTTTTTGCATGGTCCTGAATGTTAAGTTTGATAATGTAGAGAAGTATTGATATGTTACATGTCCATTTAAGATGGGATCGAGAGCAAATCCAGACAGCTATACACTAATAAGCTCTTTGAGTTGTCTCTAAATGATTATATTTGAGTATATATTCCTATGAAAAAGCTAATAAAAAGGAAAAAACACAGATTTATGAGGGTTACGTCATGTCAAACTAATATGATTAATTTCCATAAGGGCTTTGAGCCTAGGCAATCCAGTAGACACACACTTTTTGGATTCCACAATGGCTTTTGAAACAGTGCCTCATGGGATATTATTGTGAAGAATAAATCATTCAGTAATTATCTGCACATGGATAGCAATCATGGGTGGAGAAAGGAAATGGGATAAATCATAACAAATAAAGAATTGTTTTAAACAGAAAATACTCAGATTGGACAAATATGGTAAATGGAGTTCCTCAGGAATCAGTACTCAGTTCTGGGCCATAAATTAATAATTCAAGGACACATGTCTAGGACACATATAACAGCCAAAAAACAATCACAAACCTTGATCTAACTGCTTATATCTTTCATTTGTTTCTCTCTTTGTTTCTTTTACTTTTATTTATTTTTTCTCTACACTTTTATATCCATTATCCCCCTAAGACACCTTTCATAAACAGTGTTGAATAATTAATTTCAATTAGAAAAAAACAGAGACTTACAATTCACGGGTGGGGGGGGGGGGGGTTAGGAAGATGTTAAGGATATTTATTTTTGAATGATGGGTTATTTCCAATTGGGTTATGATGTTTCTATTTCTTCAGACAGCTTCAAATGAGCATACTCTAAAAATGTGACTTAAATCATGCTTTAAGTTTAATATTATAAATGTAAAAAAGACAAAACTTTTAAGAATAAACTTCAAGACCTTAATGTTAGACTTAGAGAGGAAAAGGGAGAGAGGAGATATGGAAGAACCAAATAAATATATCAAAAGATTTATTACAGTTCCAGAAAGAGGACACAATTTGAAGTTGAAGGGTTAAGGATTAAGCAGTAAAGTGAGAAAGGACTACTTTACCGAAAAGGCATTAGATCTGTGGGGCAACCTTCCACTATATGTGGAGTCAAACAAAGTTAAGAGATTTATGTATGGCTGGGATAAACATAAAAATGTCCTGAGACAAAGCATTTAGGTAGATAGAATGGACAGACCAGATAAACTTCTGCTTTACTTGAACTGTCTGTAGATTTTCCTTGGCTAGCCCAGTCAGTGTTCCCAGTGTATCTCCGAGCCACAGCACATATGGTACTATAAGGAGTACTTGCTGGTGGTCCCTTCTTAAAACTCCCATAAAAAATTCTCCCTCACCGCCTTTATAAGATTTCAAAGGGCATAACCTCATGGACACTAAAGGTACCTCTCTGTATGCAAAGATGAGGGAGGTAAGCCATTTTCCCAATCCTTCTCCTGATCCACAAAGGCTCAAATTATAGCCTTCAGGATACCAATGAACCTCTCACATATGCCATTGGTCTGGGGATGATCGCAGGTGACAATTCTGCCAAAACTGCTCAGTCAACTCAGCAATAAACTGGGTATCCTGATCCAAAAGAAAATTACTACCAAGACATCAACCACTTTTACTGCCTCAATGGGGAAAAGCATTACATTCTCCGATACTGGTTGGCATAATCCACTATAATGAGAATGTAAGTTGCCTGACTTACCGGGCCTGACAAGGGGGCGAGAGTTATTTACAGTAACTGTAATGGGCATGGGCATCAAAAGAGTTCAGGGCATTCACCCATAGCCACCTAAGCACTGACAAGAAGCACACAAGGCACAGAAACTGGTAATATCTCATGATACTCCAAGGCAGTAAAAATCTTGAGTCCTGCTAAGAGAATGTCAAAGGCAAGATCTAGCAAGGCTGTAGCGGTATAGCGAAGAACCAGCGTGTCAGTCTATGAATCCATCTATCTCCACAAAAAGTCACCCTACCAAATATTCCTGTCCCCCTGAGGTCCTGTCTCACCAGAAAGTGTCCTAGCCCTAACCTCCTCTATAACAGGACCCTGCTTTTCCTCCCACTTAAACTCAGTCGTTCTGCCCAATGCCCTATGTCTCCTCTTGTTTCTCCCTGGTGGTGGTCCTTTTTTGTTGGCTTTGGGTCATGATGGCCACATAACCACACTCTATGAGCCTTAAGTTGTAACCCAACAATATGTCCATGGGGAATCTGGTCCTGACTCCAACCTCTTTCATGCCCTTGACTGTGCCCCAGTTGATATAGACTTGGGCTAAGGGAATGGATAGCTGTTTGTCCCAGCTATCATAATGTCTATCCACTTCTCGAGGACAATAGAGGAGCTCACCAGGCCCTGGCTGATAGGGTTTAGACCTGATCAAGTGTACCTAAAGCTCCAGTCCCTGGGTTTGACCCATTGGATCTGGTACTGCAACTCAAAGTAGAACAGTATCCCCCCAAAATCATTAAGTCACTGAAAGGACAATTTCCTGGGTGGTGGGTCACAGCAGTGCTCTTGCTGTGACATGGTGACTTGCATCTGTGAACTCCGTGCGGACTGTGAGAGAGGACTTGTGTGTCAGAGCAGGGGAAGAAGAAGAAGAAGAAGAAGCTGGGAGATATGTTCTGGGCTATTGTAGATTATATGTTGTTCATTTCTGCCAACAATTTTAGTAGAATCTTGCAATCAGGAAACTTGAGACTACTTGGCTCTGATGGTCCTATGGTAGGAACACTTCCATGGCATATTCACACACAATCATCCCTTGACTTGTCAATTTGTTATCTACAACGTGTCCTATCCATCTGATATTTATTTTTATTACACATTGTTATCTTTCCTCTCTGGTCTTACCTCCTTCCATTATTTCTCCATATTTTGTACCAAACATTTATAATAATCCATATGAAAACACTCCATGAAACGCATGGTGCTCTTAAGTCATTGTAATTTATTAACTATTTTGTTACCTTTGAGATACAGACGTGGTAAACTTCATCCCTCATCCTGTTACTGGGTAAAAAAAAAAATCATCCCCTTTCTGTTCAAATGAACGTAAATGGTTACCAATATGAGATGTTGTTGTTTTTGATTGAATCATCTTGCAGCCCAAGGGACTCTTAGCAGTCTTCTGAGATACCACACTGATAAAAAATGATGATAAGCTTTATCAGACCACACATCTATAATTATGGAGAAGTACAACTACATCATGGTGACATATTTTATTCTGAAGGGGACTTCTGACCATCCCAGTTTTCTTTCTGATTCTAATCATTTATCTCCTCACTCTTGGTGGTAACATGACCATTCTTACACTTGTCTGTCTGGATCATCATCTTCACACTCCCATGTACTTCTTCTTGGGGAATCTGTCTCTCATTGACCTGTCTACCAGCACCATCACTCTACATAAGTCTCTTAATAACTTCATATTTAGGGATAACACCATTTCTTTGCTTGCTTGTAGGACACATATGATCCTATATTTGTCCATGATTTCTGCTGAGGCGTTTCTACTGGCGGCCATGAGTTATGATCAATATGTGGCTATTTGTAAACCATTGCATTATCATGTGGTCATGAACCATACAGTCTCTGCTCTATTGGCTACCATATGTTGGATGTTGGGTGTTTTAGAAGTTACACCTAATCTCATCCTATTGTCACAGTTATGGTGTTACAGATCCAATATAATCAATCACTTTTTCTGTGACATTGTCCCAGTATTGAATCTGTCTGGCAGTGATATATCTGCCTTTGAGAGCTTGAACCTCATTGAAGGATTTAGTTTAGGCTTATCCCGTTTCTTCTGACCATCGGCTCCTACATGTTCATTATTAACAAAATCCTGAAGATCCGTTCCAGCACAGGGAGAATTAAAGCTTTCTACACGTGTTCCTCACATCTCACAGTTGTCATCATTTTCTATGGGACCATCGTCTCTCAATACATGCTACCAAGTTCAAATAATAATTTAGAGTTCACAAAATATATTGCCCTCTTGAAATGTAAACTTGATGGCAGAACCAAAAAGGCTGGTCTTATGGACTAGTCATTCTGTGTACCTAAACATTTGGCTTAATTAAGCCTCAAGACATTTTTATCCCAGGCATGCTAACATTTCTTAACTGTTTGACTCCACCACTTACACTGGAAGGCTTATTAACGTATCTACTGTCCTTTCTGTAGTAGTACTTTCTCACATTAACAATACATCTTACAAATTCATATGATGACCTCTTGTTCTTGGATTCCTCTTTTTCCTGAAGACACTTCCATCTTGAAATGTTTTAAATCCTTTGAAATATTTACAGGTTTCTCTTGTATCTCGTCTTTCCCTTCTCCTCTCTAAGGTCTATTAAGGTCATGACTTTTATCCTTATAAGTTTGAACTTTTATACAAGTTACAATATTAAACTTAAGGCACAACTGAAGTCACATTTTTACAGTATGTTGTTTGAAGATGTCTGAAGAAATAACAAGTAATATTGGAAGAAAAAAAGTCTTAAAATAACCAAAGGTAAAATAATGAATCACATTTTATAATTGTCGAACTACGAGACGTCGTCACACTTTGCATGGTGCGTATGGCTTAACGATGAGTGCCAAAGACGCTCATTTCCAGCGAGCATCGGAAAGTGAGGCGAGCAATTAAACTCGGAGCATTTAGGCAATGAGCGCCAAAGGCGCTCATCACCGGCGAGCCTTGCGGCGAGCCTCCGTTAGCTCGGAATACTTAGGCGATAAGCCCCATTGCCTGCGAGCCGTGCGAAGCCCGGCGAGCAGTGCAGGTAATGAAACACACGGGACTTCTCCTACAAACACTTATCGCCTTAGGCTGCAAGTAGTTGACGAATGCGGGACTTAGAAAAAAAAATACGAAAAGCTGGAAAAATACGAAGTTAACGGCCAAACCGCGCAAAACAACAACAACAAAAAAACACACAAAAAAAAAAATACAACAAAAACATCACACAAAGCACGGGAGAACAGCCAAATCATCTGGAAGTGAGGTGAAACACAAATTTAGGTCGAATTTAAACAGTTTTGGCACTTGAAAATCGACTAAGCGAGAAAAAAAAAGGCGGGCGAAAAAATTGAAAATTAAGCTACATGAGCACAAAACACAGCCTGCAACGTACGCGGTAGAAAAATACTAATAGGAAGGACACAAACTGCTCGCGCAACGCGTAAAACATACACTAACGCCGCCATTTTACAACACTTACACATTTACACATTAAGATTCTGAAATGATTTCCCACCTAAACCAACGGTTTTGGCTCGCACACACAGCCTATATATAGGGCACTCTTGCCACAGAGCTGACACTTTCTCCTCAGGTGATTACAGTCTGAGTGGACATTTTCTTTTGCCGGAAAATCCAAAGAGATTTTTAGCTATTCAGGATACTGATTGCTGAATATTAAATACAAATGGGTAAAGTATATTAATAATTACATATATAGTTGTGAGCATGCGAGTTGTTGCTAACGCTTGCGGGCTTGTGTAGCAAGCCGCGGCCCTCGCGAAGCGAGGGCACTGGGGAGGGCCTCAGTTGCTGGCATGGAGCGCCGAAAGCGCTCCATGCCAGCAACTTTGACCCTCCCAAACTTCACGTCGCAAATAACACGACACACAAATTACGACACTCGCTACATTTTACGAGCAACGCAAACAACATACGACACACGTTCACACACATTACGGCCTCGCAACACTCGGACGCAACTCGCGAACATTATAAAATTCAAAACACAATACATACACACAGCATATACATAAAATGCTTACTTACAGCAAGAGGAAGCATCCAGGACCTCAAAAATGCAACTTACACCTTCATTTCACTTAAAATAAAAGAGTTTAGACACTAAAAAATTTGCTAAGCGAGAACAAAACGAAAACGAGGCTACACACGCAAACACCATATGAGACACGTTACCAGACATTACGACCTCGCAAACATCGGACGCAACACGCCGACATACAAACATTTAAACCACAAAAAATACACACAACACACACATAAAAAGCTTACCTACAGCAAGAGGAACCATCCAGCACCTCAAAAAAACAAGTTACACCTTCATTTAAATACAAATAAAACACTTTAGACACTAATAAAATCGCTAAGCGAGAGAAAAAATGGCCGACGAAAAAAACGAAAACGAGGCTACAGCACTCTCAACACGTAAAACACCACAACACACTCGCAAAACACCACACGAAACTCGAAAAACACCATGAAGCACCGACGGATAATCCGCAAAGACGCATACCACAGATAACCCGCCATTTTACGCCAATGCGGAAGTACACCACTATGCTAACGGTTTCGTCTCGCGCACTATTACACTGCACACATTCAGCACTCTTACACAGCAGCTCCACACCACTAATGCTGCAGCAACCTCAAAACAGATTGCCAGCTCTTCAACACAATGCTTCAAAATAGGTAAAGTATATTCATTTATTAATGTATTATATATTTCATTATTACACACCAAACAGCATTACAGATTCATTTATTAATGTATTACATCTTTAATTATTATACACCAAACAGCATTAGCTACCTTACAATTTCATTGCCATCATTTTTTGACGGGCAATTCTCTAGTAATTAATAAATAATAATAAATTAATTAATTATTAATAATATAAAAAAATGATTAGTTAAGAAAATTGAGCAACAAAGTTATAATTTACGCTTGCTTTAGTTTAGTAACACTTTCATGCTTAGCTGTTTGTAATATATAAATTCATTGAATAATTCATTAATAATGTACTTTCATTTATGAATTATGAATTATTAATCATTAAGAAAAAAATATAAAATTGTAAACTGCGTAAAGTTTATTAATACATTAATGCTTAAATATTTTGAAATATATTTAGACATTGATTCATTCTTTATTAATGTACATTCTTTTAGTAAATATTTATTTCTAATCATTATGAACAACAAATATTCTATATTTTAAAATGTGTTTACTTTATGATTATATTAATGCTTAGCTCTTTAGAATAAACTTAGTAATTCATTAATTGATTATTACATTAATTTATTAAATATTAATTAGTAATATTATCAAAAAAAGGACCACAAAAAATATGCATATTTTAATATGAACTGATATATCTGTGTTGCTGATGATTGCCTGTTAGCGATGAATCCAAATATTACAAATGTTTTTCATCTTATTTCACAGTTTCATCATCTCTGCAGCTGACTGAACACAGAGAGTGACGTTTGCAGCATTTGAACAGCATAAACATCACCTTTACAGGTATCATTTAATTGGGTTCTTATGGAACAGAAAATTATTAATATTTTTGTTTTTTTAATTGATAACAGTTAGTGATTAATTAACAAAAAATATGTACATTTTACAAAACACTTACACATCTGGAGTGCTTATAATTGCCTGAAAGGGATAGGATTAAACAAAAAAATAAAAAATAAAAAATAAATATGCTATGTACTTAGATAGTGCCCTATTGCATTGCACTTTCAAATGAAGGAGGCCTTTAGTATGTAATTATTAAAACATATTTAATTAATTCTTTAAAAAAAAATTATCAATATATATGTGCAGTGTTTTGCTTTTTAATGTATGCCAATAAAAAATGGTTTAATTTATTTCATGCAAAAAATCTAAATACTTTTAAAATCGTTGCATTCTTTCATTAATGATATTTAGGTTTTGCATTGAGAGCAGCTACAAACAATATGTACAGTACAAAAAAAAACATTACTTCTTACACCTGTGTTTACAATTACAGATTACAATGGTGGACAATGGAGAATACAAGAATGAACGTAAAAGAAGAATGGCAAGGGAACCGAAGCAAAGATAGAGAGATGCACAGTCCCCAGAGACTTTGCAACTCTTAAGAGAAGAAGACCGACAGACACTTCTAAATAAAAGAAAAAGTACTAAGAAAGCACACACTGAGTATGCTGGGCTTCAAAGAAAAGAAAAAAGTAAACAAAAACATGTCTGTAAAACATTACCCAATGATTCAATATTGCCTCCTGAAACCAATGTTCATACACATGACACTGATGTAAATATAGAAAGTTGTAGTGATATCTATGTTGAGGAAGCTCAGGATACTGCTTTTATTACATCACTAACAGTAGACACTCATTATTGTGGATTACTCAATGTTGTTTGTCAGTTTTGTGGGGCCTATCATTTTCTGAATGAAATACCAACTGATGGAGAGTTTATTAGTTGCTGTCAGAAAAGAAAGGTAAGACTTCCACAAAGACACACGTTTCCACAATATTTAGAAAGTATAATGAATGATCCAAACTTTCCAAATTATACCAATTTAAAAAAAAACATAAGGTCTTATAACAGTGCAATTTCATTTGCTTCAATGGGTGCTACATTAGCAGAAAATGTCCCAGGACATGGTCCTTACTGTTTTAGAGTTCAAGGACAAATTTACCACCGGACTTCGCATTTACACCCAGAATGAGGAGAACAAAGGACATTTGCAAAGTTATATGTCCTTGATACAATGGAAGATGTTGAACAATGAATGATGCTTCCTGAAAATAAACAATGCTTACCCATAGTCTTTGAACAGCTTGATAACATTATGGGCAACAACCCATATAGTAAAGCATACAAAAAATTAGCAGAGGTTGAAAAATAACAACAGGCACATGTGCAAATAAATCAATTGCCAATGGCAAGAGTAAATATGGTTCTCAACAGAGATCGCTATACTGTTCAAAGACGTTATAATTTACCAACAGCAAATGAGGTTGCCATGGTCTTTAAAAATGAAGATGGTGAACCACCTTTTTAGTGAGGTATTAGAATATATCCACAAAATCAAGAACAACCTTTAATAAACATAAATATATTAAGTTGTAATTTGGAAACAATTTCATATCCCATTTTCTTTCCAAATGGGGAACCTGGATGGGAACCAAAATTACAATTGCAAAGTTATACCAGTAGTAAAGTTCGTGTTAGATGCAATATTTCTATGCTGGAATATAAAGTGGCACAAATTGCTATTCAAGTTTATTTTAATTCTATTTTATGTGGGGGAAACTCACACAACAATGGATTATTGATTCCTATCTACAAGTAGAAGCAAATATTCTAAATGTTATACAATTTCAACAAACCAAGCTTCGCATAGAACAATATTGTGGATTGATGGATTATGTCGCTGAATTGGCTACCAACAGAGACATTCCAGCTGGAAGAGCAATCATTTTGCCATCCACTTTCCAAGGATCTCCTCGCAATCTGCGAGAAAGATACAATGATGCCATGACTATTGTCTCTAAATTTGGAAAACCAGATTTATTCATTACATTCACATGTAATCCACAATGGCCAGAGATCAAAGAACATTTGAATCTTGGACAAAATACTTCTGACTGACCAGATTTAGTGGCAAGAGTATTCAAAATAAAACCCAATTCATCAATACATGATATAACTTAAGCACAGTTATGTGTGGCTTTTGTTTATACCATTGAATTTCAAAAAAGAGGACTGCCACATGCTCATATACTTTTATTCCTACAGGAAAAATATACATTTGTTGGTGCTGCAGAAAGAAAGGATTCAGTGATTACTGCTGAACTGCCACATCCAGAAAAATATGCAAAACTTTATGAGACTGTAACACACAGAATGATTCATGGTACATGTGGAGATATGAATCTAAATTTACCATGTATGGAAAATAAAACAAAAATGTACAAAATAACTTCTAAAACAATTTCAAATGCAGACTTATGCTAATTGTGATGGATACCCTTTGTATGAAAGGAGAGAAGGACAAACAGCTATTATCCGTGGACAAAAGGTCAATAACAGATATGTGGTTCCATACAATCCACATTTGATGATGAAGTACAATGCACACATGTATAAATATATATACACAGGAGATGATGCAGCAACTGTTGTTGTGCAAAGTGGAGCAAATGAAAAGGAAAATCCAATTTTAAATGAAAAACGTTCTAATTTTGTAGATACTCGCTATGTCAGGGCTCCGGAAGCAATGTGACGTCTTCTGAAATTTTAGATGCATGATCGGTCACATGCTGTGTATCAATTAGCTGTACATTTGCCACAAAGTCAGTTTGTTTGCTTTACTGTAGGCAATGAAAGAACTGCCTTAGCTCAAAGTTAAGATAGAGCAACCACACTTGGTTTCAATTGAACTGCCAGGACTCTCAGGCCAGACAATGTTTATACATTGAGATTCCATATCACTATGTATTTGTAAATGGTCTATGGCAACAATGAAAAAGAGATACTAATACCACAAATATATACCATCAGTCCAAGAGACATTGAACGTTTCAGTTTAAGATTACTTCCTTTACATGTTCCTGGTGCACAAAGTTTTGAACATTTACACACAGTGAATGACATAGTTTATGATACTTTCCTATTAGCTGCAAGACATCAAAACTTCCTAGCAGATGATACAGAATGGGAAAGGTGTCTGGAAGAAGCAGCACTATGTCAAATGCCAAATCAAATGAGAGAACAATTTGCATTAATTTGCATCTTTTGCAATATACCTGATGCATTTACTTTGTGGGAAACATTTAAATTAAATATTTTGGAAGACTTCTTGAAATGATACAATGAGTCCATTGCACTCTTAAAAACTTTAATGGAAAGTCAAGAAATATTTCTTGCTCATGGATTAAATTGTGCAAGTTTTAATTTGCCTTATCCAAGACTTATAGATGACATCAGCTTTGATGATTATGACACTGAACTTCAAAAACATAAAACAGAAGAAAAACTGGCAACTTTAAATACTTTACAATTGCAAGCATTTAATGCCATCACAAATGCTACAGATGATGAAATAGTCAAAGACCATTATTTCTATCTAGATGGCCCTGGTGGATTAGGAAAAAAACTTATCTGTACAATTGTTTTATGAGTTGAATTCGAGCACAGGGTCAAATAGCAATGCCATTTGCAACAACTGGAATTGCAGCACTTTTGTTAGATGGTGGTAGAACTGTGCATAGTGGATTTAAACTGCCAGCTCCCATTTTAGAAACATCAGTGTCAGATATTCGACTGGATTCTTTACAAGCAATTTAAAAAAAAAAAAAAGTAAATTAATTATAATAGATAAGGCAACAATGATGTCATGTCATGCCTTGCAATGTATTGATAGATTATGAAAAGAAGTGATGGATAATAATTTGCCATTTGGTGGAAAGGTAATATTGTTAGGAGGAGTTTTTATTCAAACATTACCTGTTGTGCCACATTGAAATAGGATTGACATCATTGAAACATGTATCAAGACAAGTAAACTGTGAAAAATATTTACACACCTCAAATTAGAATTAAATATGAGATCTGAATGCCAAAACAAATTCAATGATTGGCTCATACAAATCGGAGAAGGAAAACATCCACAAATACATGATTTACCCAATGATACCATTGAGATTCCATCAACAATGGTTTGCAAGGAAACACTCATATCAGCAATCTTTATAAACACTCTGAATAACGATGATTACTCAGTCATTGCAAGTGATATTAACATAAAAAAAATAGATGCCTTGAATCTAAATAACAAAATTGTAAAATTCATCAATTACATAGTTACATAGTTACATAGGGCCTCATTCTATTATCGGCCGTAGGAGATGCGGGGCCGCAAGTACCGGCCACAAGCTATTTGCCTTTTCTATTCCCCTCCGGCCCGGGATTCCGGCAGCCTTGCGGCCGGCGCCTTGCTATACCTTGCGGCCGCTCGTGCCGGAGGAAAGCCTTTGATCTAAAACGGCCGCAAGAGTTTCGGCCGCAAGAAAATCCCGGTTGCTTTTCAATTGCTCCGGGAACCCTCTCTGCAAGGCTAAAACCGAGCCGCAGCTTACTTGCAGGAAAAAGGTCCCGCTAGCACCAATTAAGCACATTATAAAGCCGAAATAAAGCCATCCTGCACTCTGAGGAGACTATAAAGTGATTGTAGGTGTTAGCAAAAATAGCACAACATTCCCCTACACTCAAATCCGTAAATAAATTAGTTTTTAATTTATGTCAAAAATCCATGGAAAAAGTCCCGAGGGCTTGGAGCACCTCAGACCCGCCCAGGCTGCGGCCGGAAAATAAACAGTTAATGTAAACTCGGATTTGGGCTGATGTGCAAGCTTGAGAGGGGGTTGCTATTAATCCTCATGTCCCCCAATATGATCCCTAGCATTTACAGAGCTATACAGTGCCGTCTTGAATTTATTTTTGCGTTTAAAGTTTTCTGAGCCTACGGCCGGTTGCAAGATATACGGCCGGCCGTAAGGGGAGATCCGTATAATTGAATTGCAAGATAACGGAACCCCCACAAGGAATCGCAGCCTTGCGGCCGTTTTACGGCCAATAATAGAATGAGGCCCATAGTATTTAAGGTTGAAAAAAGACTTTCAGTCCATCAAGTTCAACCTTTTAAGATTTCCTCTGATCTGCAATATGCGGATTAACTATTAATTCATTAGTTGTTAATTAATTATTAATCAATTATTTAATGTTTTTTTTTTTATTATTATTAATTAGTCCAGAGGAAGACAAATAGAAAAAAAAAAAAAAAAACACAAGCGAGACTTAGCCAATTGTCTCAAAGGGAAATGTAAAAAATTTGGATCAATACTGCCTCTCTAATTATCCATGATAAACCTGAATACTTTTTAATTAGAAATAAATCTAGTCCCCTTTTAAAGTTATCTATCGAATCCGCTGTCACCCCCTCCTCTGGTAGAGAATTCCACAGATTAATCACCCTTACTGTGAAGAACCCTTTTCTTTCTTTGAGGTGGAATCTTTTTACTTCTAACCTCAAGGGATGTCCTCTTGTCAGTTGAAAACCTCTTGGCACAAAAAGCTCCCCCGACAAATCTTTATACTGACCCTGGATGTATTTATACAAGGTAATCATATCTCCTCTTAGACGCCTTTTTTCTAGAGAAAGTTTAATTTGGTTAGTCTTTCTTCATAACTTAGCCCCTCCATTCCCCTTATTAGTTTTGTTGCCCTCCTCTGTACCTTTTCCAGCTCTAAAATGTCTTTTTTTTTTTAAGTGGTGCCCAAAATTGTACTCCATATTCCAAATGAGGGCGTACTAGAGATTTGTATAGTGGCAGAATTATATTTGCTTCCCTGGCTTCTATACCCTTCTTAATACATGCTAATATTTTATTTGCCTTTGCAGCTGCTGCTTGGCTTTGAGCACTGTTACCTAGGTGGTTGTCCACAAGCACTCCCAAATCCCTTTCAATATCTGATACACCTAGATTTGCTCCATTAAGATTATAAATTGCATGGCTATTTTTCCTTCCCAGATGCATAACCTTACATTTATTTCTATTAAATCTCATTTGCCATTTAGATGCACATTCTTCAATTTTATGTAAATCCCCTTGGAGGGAAAGCACATCATTATCTGATTTAATTACCTTGCACAACTTTGTGTCATCAGCGAAAATGGAGACCCCACACTCCAATCCAACCTCTAAGTCACTAATAAATTCGTTAAAATGCACCCCAAAAGTTTTATTACAGTGCAGATTCAGTTCTGGCTGATGATAAAGACAGTGAATCAAATTTTAGTATAGAATGTATTAATTCTTTAACCCCTTCTGTAATGCCACCATATGTTTTGTAATTGAAAAAAGGGGCACTTGTTATGTTACTGAGAAATATGAACTCAAAAAAAGGTATTTGTAAGGGGACCAGATTAATTGTGCACGATTTAAAAGATCATTTTACTCATGCAGAAATTATGGCTGGGACCCATAAAGGTGAACGAGTTTTTATACCAAGAATTGATTTGGCTCCAAGTGAGAGTGGTTTGCCTTTTGTCCTTCAAAGGAGACAATTTCCAGTTATCATGGCATTTGCCATGACCATCAATAAATCCCAAAGACAAACTTTTAAGTCTGTGGGTATTTTTTTTACAAGAACCTGTTTTTGCACATGGACAACTCTATGTTGCTCTTTCAATGTGCACAAATCCAGATGAGATTAAAGTTTCAATTGAAGACAACCCAAGTCAGGGTGATCTACTACACAATGGATGGATTTTTACAAAACATATTGTGTACTATGAGGTTTTGTAATCAGAGAGAATAGTGGCTTCATTTCAAGGAAGGAATTTAATGTCACTTGGCCTCTTTTTAGAGCACCACTATTTCACATACAACACTCGATGTAGAATTTTAAAAAACCACAACAATAACAAAAAAATAAATAAATAAACAGTGGTTATATCCCATAGACAAAATACAAAATCTGCCGGGCTCTTTTTAAGGGAACTACTTGGACATGCAAAAAAATGTATTGGAATGTCTTGGAAGTGGCCTTTTGGCAGGATTGGCACCACAAAACAGTTAAGTTGCATTTTATTACTATTACTGTACACATTTTAATACATTAACGTCATGTTCGTAATGTTAACATTGTTTTTTAAAGGGTCACAAAAGTTGTTTCATTGTATGTAATTAAAGGTTCATGTTAGTAGGAGGATGATCATTTGCTGTAAAAATGTAATGTAATTTTAAATAAAAAGTATTGATCCAGGGAGTAATCTGATCGCAAGTTAATGGGGTCAGGAAGGAATTCATTTTCCCTTATTTTATACAATTGGCTAAGTTTTCATGTTTTTTTTTACTGTTTGCCTTCCTCTGGATTCAATACTTGTGTGGTTTAACAGTACATTAAATAAAAGTTGCATGTCACAAAGCTTTATGTAATGGTTTAATATACTCATTGATATAAAGTTTACATACTGTTATGTTACGCATCCATATCTCAGATTTAAAAATGTTAGTATTGTTAAAAAGTTTACTGTTAAAAAAAATAATAATAAAAAATTATATAATTGTTGTACTTCTTTATACATAACAAAAAGATTAAGAGTGTCAGAGACTCACATTGTGTGGCAAACAGCTTTCCCAGCTTTACAATTTTATTGACCGTCATTTTTTGACGGGCAAGTCGCTAAGAAAATATAATAACCCAATGTAATTTAAATGATTGTTTTAAATGCTATATTAATGGGGTGTGATGGTTCGATTGGAGCAACATATACTAATATTATGAAAACAGTAGGATATTGTTTATGGATATTGTAAGGAAAAATAAAGAAAAGAAAAAGAGAGAACAAAATTAAGAATTATGCAGTTATAGCTAGGTTTTTATCTAGGAACAAGAATAAATAAACAGAGAGTAGGACAGTAGAAGAATGAATTTTAGATAAGGTGGTCATTTGAATCATTGTATTCACTGTGTGTGTATAATACAGTATCATTGCATTGTATTTTGACTCTTGGGAGAATCTGAATGGGGGACCCTGACTATTATATGTGTACTAGACCATGGATTTCAGATGAAGGCCATGGGACTGAATGCTGATTCCTGAGGAACTCCTTTTACCACATTAGTCAATCTGAGTATTTTCTATTTACAACATTTGTTATGATTTAATCTGTTTTAAATCCCAGCCTTTAATTTCTACCTATGGGCAGATAATTACAGCAATTTCAGAATTCCTTTGTTTTGCACACTAGTCTCCCATAAGGCACTTTGTCAATGGCTTTTGTGGAGTCCAAATACACTGCATCTACTGAAATCCCCAAAGTTTAAGCCTTTTGGTTTGATCAGTGTATTTGCCTGGGCCTTTAATAAGTTGACCACCTGGTGGGAAGTTTAATTGAGAAGAAGACCTACCGTATATACTCGAGTATAAGCCAAGTTTTTTCAGCCCTTTTTGTAAGGATGGAAAGGGCTCCCTCCGCTTATACTCGAGTTATTCTCCCCCCATGTCTCTCTAACCCCCGCGTGTCTCTCTAAAGCCCCCTTGTCTCTCTATCCCCCTTATGTCTCTCTAACCCCCCGTGTCTCTCTAACCCCCTGTGTCTCTTTCCCTCCCCCATCCTCATCCTCAACACCCCTCCTCATTCTAAATCCCCCTCCTCATTCTAAACCCCCTCCTCACTTTACCCCTCTAAATACCTCCCCCTCTCCCTTTCCCCTCACTTACCTCCATCTGCTCCTCTGCTCCTTCCTGCGTCAGGACCCGGCATATTCTAATGACGTGACGTCACATGCGCGCCACGTCATTAGCATTGGCCAGGTCAAGACGCAGGAAGGAGCGTGTAGGAATGGAGGAGCAGATGGAGGTAAGTGAGGGGAAAGGGAGAGGGAGAGGGGGAGGTATTAAGAGAGATAAAGTGAGGAGGGGGGTTTAGGTTGAGGAGGCATAAAGTGAGGAGGGGGTTTTAGGATGAGGATGGGGTGGTTTAGGATGGGGGGTTTAGGATGGGGGGTTGAGGATGAGGAGGGGTGCTGAGGTTGAGGAGAGGGGCTGAGGAGAGAGGTTGAGGAGGGAGGTTGAGGAGGGGGGACTGAGGAGGGGGGCCTGAGGATGGGGGGGTTGAGGAGGGGGAATTGAGGATGGGGGGTTGAGGTTAAGGAGGGGGGTGGAGGTTGAGGAAGGGGGTTGAGGAGGGAGGTTGAGGAGGGGGTTTAGAATGAGGAGGGGGGCTTGAGGACTAGGATGCGGGGTTGAGGTTGAGGAGGGGTGTTGAGGAGGGTGGTTGAGGAGCCGGGGTTAGGATGAGGAGGGAGGTTGAGGAATGGGAACTGAGGAGGGGGGACTGAGGATGAGGGGGTTGAGGATGGGGGGGTTGAGGAGGGGGGTGGAGGTTGAGGAAGGAGGATGAGGAGAGAGGTTGAGGAGGGGGGTTATAATGAGGAGGGGGTTGAGGATGAGGGGGTTGAGGACTAGGATGGGGGATTGAGGTTGAGGAGGGGGGTTGAGGTTGAGGAGGGAGGTTGAGGAGGGGGGTTGAGGATGAGGAGGGAGGTTAAGGATGAGGAGGGAGGTTGCGGATGAGGAGGGAGGATGAGGATGGGGGGGTTGAGGAGGGGGAATTGAGGATGGGGGGTTGAGGTTAAGGAGGGGGGTGGAGGTTGAGGAAGGGGGTTGAGGAGGGAGGTTGAGGAGGGGGTTTAGAATGAGGAGGGGGGCTTGAGGACTAGGATGCGGGGTTGAGGTTGAGGAGGGGTGTTGAGGAGGGTGGTTGAGGAGCCGGGGTTAGGATGAGGAGGGAGGTTGAGGAATGGGAACTGAGGAGGGGGGACTGAGGATGAGGGGGTTGAGGATGGGGGGGTTGAGGAGGGGGGTGGAGGTTGAGGAAGGAGGATGAGGAGAGAGGTTGAGGAGGGGGGTTATAATGAGGAGGGGGTTGAGGATGAGGGGGTTGAGGACTAGGATGGGGGATTGAGGTTGAGGAGGGGGGTTGAGGTTGAGGAGGGAGGTTGAGGAGGGGGGTTGAGGATGAGGAGGGAGGTTAAGGATGAGGAGGGAGGTTGCGGATGAGGAGGGAGGATGAGGATGGAGGTTGAGGATGAGGAGGGGGGTTGAGGAGTGGGGCTGAGGAGGGTGGTTTAGGATGAGGAGGGTGGTTTAGGATGAGGAAGGTGGTTTAGGATGAGGAGGGTGGGATGAGGATGGGGTTGAGGATGGGAGGTTGAGGAGGGGAATGAGGAGGGGGGTTGAGGTTGAGGAGGGAGGTTGAGGAGGGGGATGAAGAGTGTGGTTTAGGATGAGGTGGGTGGTTTAGGATGAGGAGGGTGGGTTGAGGGTGAGGATGGGGGGTTGAGGATGGGGGTTGAGGAGAAGGGGATGAGGAGGAGGGTTGAGGTTAAGGAGGGAGGTTGAGGATGAGGAGGGTTTGAGGTTGAGGAGGGAGTTTGAGGAGGGGGGTTGAGGATGAGGAGGGAGGTTGAGGATGAGGATAAGGAGGGGGGTTGAGGAGGGGGGCTGAGGAGGGTGGTTTAGGATGAGGAGGGTGGTTTAGGTTGAGGAGGGTGGGATGAGGATGGGGGGTTTAAAATGGGGGGTTGAGGAGGGGGAGATGAGGAGGGGGTTGAGGTTGAGGAGGGGGGTTGAGGAGGGGGATGAGGAGGGTGGTTTAGGATGAGAAGGGTGGTTTAGGATGAGGAGGGTAGGTTGAGGATGAGGATGGGGGTTGAGGATGGGGTATTGAGGAGAAGGGGATGAGGAGGAGGGTTGAGGTTAAGGAGGGAGTTTGAGGAGGGGGTTGAGGATGAGGGGGTTGAGGATGAGGAGGGGGGTTGAGGAGGGAGGATGAGGCGGGGGATTGAGGAGGGTGATAAGGGAGGGGGAAGAGACCCAGGGAAGGGAGAGGGGGGAAGAGGCACAGGGGAGGGAGAGGGGAGAAGAGACACAGGGGGAGACAGGGGGACACAAGAAAAGGGCACACAAGAGGGGGACACAGAGGGCACAAGAGGGGAACAGGGGGCAGCACATTTCCCACCCTCGGTTTATACTCGAGTCACTAATTTTTCCCAGAAATTTGTGGTAAAATAGGTGCCTCGGCTTATACTCAGGTCGGCTTATACTCGTGTATATACGGTATATTTTTTTCAGTTTAAAACAAAACATTGTATGTTATGCCTTTATAAGACTTTTTCTAGTTCCATGTTTTCCTTAAATTCCCCTTAAAATCTGGACTAAAAAATGAAATCTTAACTATTAAGTTTAGAATTGTATTCCACAATATTAACAATTAAAAGAACATTACCAAATCTGGAGCCATTTTGTTAGTCTATGGCTATCACTAACAAGGACAATCATCACTTAGGGCCTCATTCTATTATCGGCCGTAAATCGGCCCTAAGGCTGCGATTCCTTGCGGGGGTTCAGTTAACTCGCGATTCTATTATACGGCCCCGCAAGGATCTCCTTTTACGGCTGGCTGCATATCTTGGAACCGGCCGTAATCTCAGAAATCTAAAAACGCAAAAATAAATTCAAGCCTGCACTGTACAGCTCTGTAAATGCTAGGGATCATATTGGGGGACATGAGGATTAAAAGAAACCCACTCTCAAGCTTGCACATCAGCCCAAACCCGAGTTCAAATTAACTGTTTATTTTCCGGCTGCGGCGTGGGCATGTCTGAGGTGCTCCAAGCACTCTGGACTTTTTACATGGATATTTTACGGATATTAAAAATAAAATATTTTACGGATTTGAGTATAGGATAATTATGTGCTATTTTTTCTAACACCTAAAATCCCTTTATAGTCTTCTCAAAGTGCAGGATGGCTTTATTTGAGCTATTTTATGTGCTTAATTGGTGCTAGCGGGACCTCTTTCCTGCAAGTAAGCAGCGGCTCGTTTTTAGCTCTGCAGAGAGGTTTCCCGGAGCAATTGAATTGCAAATAGGAATTTCTTACGGCCGAAACTCTTGCGGCCGTTTTAGATCAAAGGCTTTCCTCTGGCGCGAGCGGCCGCAAGAGATAGCAAGGCACCGGCCGCAAGGGAATAGAATAGCCGAATAGCTTGCGGCCGGTCCTTGCGGCCCCGCAACGGCTGCGGCCGCTAATAGAATGAGGCCCTTAATTTGGGGGCCAAAACTAAACCTTACAAGTCATAAATATAAAAACAGATTTTTTTTTTTACCTTTGTTTTTTTTACTAAAAGCTGAATTTCTGTTCTTAATATCCTGATATTATACATATATATGGTTTTATATTTATTTATTCATGTCCAACACAGGGAAGAAATTGATAAAAGTGCACAAATATTTTCTTAACTTGCTTTGTAAAAATATACAACCGTATAACCTCACAATAACTACATAAAGGAATATCATTTATAAAAGAACACACACCATGTGTCTCCTCCAGTCATCAGGTGAATCAATAGCCCCAATGAGTCATGGGCAACTGGAGATCTTAGTTGTCCAAGTGTCGGGAGAGACTATCAGCGCTCTATCCTGCCTGTATAGGATAGTGAAGTTATGAGTCTAAAGGGCTAGGGTCCATGCCAGCAGGCAACTATTGTCCCGGGTCACCATATTGTGCCAGTGCAATTGGTTGTGGTCTGTAACAACCACAAACTTTCACCAAAATGATCGGGCTGTGGTTTCTTTATGACCCAGAAGACTTCCAAGTGTTCTTTCTCAATAGCCGCAAACCTTACCTCTTGGCACAATTGCTTGCGGCTCAGGTATGCAATGAAATTCTCTTCAACATGGACATCCACCTGACACAAAAACAATCCCATCACATCAATCTGGACTAAGAAAGGGTGAGGGTAATAAGGGGCAACTAGGATGACATGAGAAGGACAGCCTTCAGGTCCCAGAAGGCTTTTTCATATTTGAGGGTCCACTTTACCAGCCGGGGCATCCACATTCATTTGAAGTCAATCAGTTGCTTTGCCAAGGTACTGTAATGGGAATGTAATGGCGGTATTAACCTGTGGTACCCGGAAATGCTAGCACTCATTGGGATAGGACACAGCTCTATCAAGGCTACCTAGGCCAGCTCATTGAAGCCTCCCAGTCACTACTCTGTGGTCCTAGGTACTGCACCTCCCCCTATCAAACTGGCACTTTTCAGGGTGAATTGTCAGCCCTGCTTCCTAGATCTTACCTAAGACCATGGCTAGGGGAAGTTTCTGATGAGTATGGCAGAATATGGCTATACTCTTGGGAACACATACTGTATGTTAGGTGATCAACTAACTGCTGGAAAGTGGAAGGGGCATTCTTTATCCCAAAACCATAACCATAAACTAGTGTAGCACAAACATGGAAGTGGATGCTGACTTTTCTTTTGTGGTTTTAGCAAGTGGATCTGCCAGTATCCCTTAGACAAGTCACATAGGATGTGCATCCTAGTGTATATATAAGTTCACCTACTCGAGGCTACGTGTAAGTGTCCAATAGTTGTATTGTCATTTAACTGCCTATAGTCCAAACAAAACCTAGTGGATCAAAACCAAAAGGGATGCCAAAAGACTATAGAATAGCTTGATGACCCATATCTCTAACATTTCATCAAGCATCCTCCTTATATACCATTCACAGTCTCATGGACCCTATTGGAGGGCTTTTTCAGTGGGGACGTTTTGAAGTAAGCACATTTTGGACCAGTAAGTTTGGGTCCAGAAAAAGCTTAGGTGGTGACTCATTCAGGTTAGGATAGGGGAAATAGGGAATGGGTCAGTAGGGGCAAGCATGTCTGGCAACCATGTCCCATCCTCAAAATCTTCCGTCTCTGCTAGGCATATGGCCATCACTTGGGAATTCTGACTCTGGTATGGCTTCAGCGTATTCATGTGGATCACCTTTTGAATCAGCTGTTTCTAATCCAAGGGTACCACATAGGTGGTGTTGGCTAGCTTCTGCATGATTTGGAAGGGGCACTCCCAAATTCGCCACAAGCTTGTTCTTGGTATGTATTGGGTACCGACAGTAATACCTGCTACCCTAGCTGGAGTTCTCTAGCTGAGGATCATTGATGATACCAGAATTTCTACATGCATTGAGCTACCAGCAGATGCTCCTTGGCTAGCCCAGTAAGTGTTGTCAGCCTACCTGAAGCACATATTTCCTCCCCTTTATGTTGCTCCTACCAAATCTGCTGTAACCACTCCAATGGTCCTCTCACTTGATGACGTACTCAATTTTAAAGCAAGAAAATCATGTGTACTTTCGACGATGCTCTCTGTAGGCAAAGATTATGGGGACCAATTCTTCCCAATACTTCTTCTTGTCAACAATGGCTGCCAGGGAAGTACTGGTGGCTAGGGAGACAATTCGGACTGACGTGGGGGACTTACCTTCTGATCAAAGTTGGTCTAAGTAGACTAACTAATTGAGGTCCACTAGATGGGGAAGTACTGACACTTGTCCATGAGTCTCACTGTGCTCGAACACCAGACAAGCAACTTTTCTGCAGTGGTGGGTCATAGGTTTTGGAGCCAAACTCTCATTGCTGCAGGGGAGCTTTAGAACATTTTCTCTAGCACAATAAACTGGACAGCCATCTCAATGGACTAGACCTTGTGCAACCTTCGCCACCTATAACAAACCTGGTGGAGATTACACTTCAGCTCCCCATAAAAGTACCCAGCACTGTGATCGCAGAATTGCTTCTTCTAATATTCAGAGGTATCCTGGTATAAGACTAGCAATACCTGCTTAACTTAACTTTTTTCTTTGAGATGTGGGAAATGGCCCGATAGACTGTGCTTGTTCTTCCACTAAGCAACCCCACCAGGAGTCTGATCCAGTCCTGAGGCTCAAGATTGGAGCAGACACAGCTCAGAATCTTGCTGAAAGATGACAGTGCCTGAATCATTATCAAATCATCAGTAATCCCCCCTAGGGCAGCTTTCTTGGTGGTGGAAAAGCTCTGGCTGTGACATGGTGACTGACTGACTTGCTTTCCTATAAACTGTCCTCGTGACTTCAATTTTCTGATTGTGGACAGCCCTTGTCCCAATCTGGCAATCCAGTGGCAGTATCTCTAGATCTTTAGCACAGGATATGAAAGCCTCCTAACTGGGTTCTTCCTTAAGAATACCTTTAGCCCATATACCCCCTTTAACCTCATCCAGTTGGTGCAGCTTTGCTACAATGGCATTCTGGTTATGGGGATACACAAAGAAAACCCATGCTGAGCTCATCATACTGGCTCATCTTTACTGTTTCTTAGCTTTTCCCCTAGCATGAACCCCACCACTGCCACCAGTTTGTCAACAGGAGGTACTAGCTGGATCAACCAATTAATGGAATTCCCTGGTTAGGTCCTCTTATATATGGGTTTAAGTGTTTTGGTGCTAGTGATTTTCTGGAATGAGGCCTGTCTCTGGACTTTTCATAGCAATAACACATATGGAAGTTAGTGATTTGAGCTGCTAAAAATGTGCTGCTTCCCATAAAATGGTTATCAAACACATGAACTTTCCAAATGGCCAGACCCATGGTGGTCAACAAATCCCCAAAGGACTTCCAAGTACGTTATCAAAACTGGCTAACCCATTGAATCCAATCCCCTGCCCTCCACTCCTAGAACAATGCTTTTCTTCATGTGTATGATGTGTTTTAGGTTATGTTTTATACACAGGCCTGCTAAAATTGTGACATGTTCCCCTGGGCACTCGATTCCCCTAACCATCCACTGTACCACTCAATAAAGGATGATCAGCCCATAGGAAGTTGGAGGAGAGGTGGCTTATGTTCCCCTCTCATTTCTTTCCCACTTTTATACTTGTATTTTCCACCAATCCGCACTTCACACTCTTTAAGCTGGTTGGTGCAGAGTTGGAAATAGCGTCTTTCATCTAAAGAGAAGGTTCTTATTATATAATTCTACAGAGAAATTCTGCAACTTCTCCTTAGAAGAAGTAAATCAAAGGAACTATGCAGATCTGTGGTTAGGAATCGGTATTGTTATCCCTTATCAAGCCACTGGCGAGCCCAATCTTGGCCAAAGACAGGTCAATTAGAAGTTTCAAAGATATTTTTACAAATTAATGTTATGGTATAACTAATCCAAAAATGGGCAACTTATGATTTCAATTAATATAATAAAAATATAAAGCTTGATTTTATTAAATAATTTAGAGTCTACAATATAATATTTAAATATGTCAAGGATAATAAGATATGCAATATAGTTAATATCAGTCTGGTTGAATGTCTGGTCTTTTGGGGGATATACACAACTACAGACATTCTCAGACGTACATAATGATGATACTACTCTGGAGACTTAGATACCTCATGAGACATCCTCTGAGATGTTCCAGTTTACTAATAAAAACCCTTCTTTGAAAAGAAATAGAGAGGAATAAGCTGGAGGAGGTAAGTGGGCAGCCCTTCCATGTTATAGTTTCTGTTAGAGCCGTGGTATCACAACATCTGTGTAGTTGGTCCTGGAGAGAGAACTCGTGTGTCAGAGCAGGGGAAGAAGAATATGGGAGATATGTTCTAGGCTATTGTAGATGATATGTTATTAATTTTGGCCAACAACTTTAATAAAATGTTGCAGTCATGAAACTAGACTCTTGGCTCTGTTGGACCTACGTTGGGACCACTTCTATGGCTTATGCTCACACAAACTGTCAAAGACTTAATTCATTATCTACAACTTGTCCCATCCATCTCATATTTCTTTTTAACACACATTTATATCCTTCCTATCGGGTCTTACCTTCTGGAATTTATTTCTCTTTATTTTCCTCCTTCTCTCCCTTCTGCTCTCTTTAAAAACACTTCTCTCAATCATTGTCTAATTTGTAACACAACATTTTTTTTTCTTATCCACAGAATTAGATAAAATAGACATATGCAGTCTAGAAAATGTCCTGGTGTATTAAAATATAATTGACCATTGAAAAGTGTCTATTTATCTGATGCTTTACTAGGGAAATCTACATCTTGAATAAAAAGAGCTAATATTTTTAATAAGAAATGTGTTACTTTGCTTCATTATATTGCATGATGATTTTATTTCCCAAAACACTCCATGTTTTATTGAGCAAAATAATCCTATAAAGATTAATATCAATGATTAGCTAGAAGTTTTAATATTTATTATTTATTGTATTCCATATGTTGTACCACACATGTATAATAACTCAGGATACTCTGTAGATGACCATTTGGAAACACTCCATGGATCTCATGGTGCCCGTAAGTCATTGTAATTTATTAACTTTATTTTATTAGCTTTGATTTAGAGATGTGCTAAGCCTCGTCCTTCATCATGTTACTGGGCAAAGTAATCACCTTCTCATCCCCTTTCTATTCAAGTGAACGGAAATGGTTACCAATCTGAAATGTTGTTGTTGTTTAGTTGTTCCCTCGTCATCAACTCTCCATGACCCTATGGACCACAGGACATCAGCCATTTCTGTCACCCATTGCCACCCTGACCTCCCTCATGCTTATGTGGCATCAATGACTTAATTGCTTAAATTTCATCATTCATCCATCTTTGCTGGTGTCTTGTTTGTGTGCCGTCAATCTTCTCTAGGAAATCCTGTCTTCTCATAATATGGCCAAAAAATGTGAGCTTTAGCCTCATGAGCAAACCTTACAGCGAAAAGTTCACCTTATTTTCTGCATTATTGATTGATTGGATCTTCTTGATGGCACAGGGACTCTAAGCAGTTTGTTAAGATACCATACTGATAAAATAAAAAAATCATAAATCTATAATTATGGAGAAAGAAAATCACACCATGGTGACATATTTTATTCTGATGGGGATTTCCAACCATTCCAGTCTGCAGGCTCCAATCTTCTTCCTGATTCTAATAATGTATCTCCTCACTCTTGGTGGTAACACAACCATTCTTGTACTTGTCTACACGGATCATCATCTGCACACTCCCATGTACTTCTTCCTGGGGAATCTGTCTCTCATTGACATGTCTTCCAGCACCATCACTCTACATAAGATTCTTAGTACCTTCATATTTATGGATAACACAATTTCTGTGTATGCTTGTAGAAAACACATATTCCTATATATGTCCATGGTTTCTGCTGAGGTGTTTTTACTGGCAGCCATGAGTTATGATCGATATGTGGCTATTTGTAAACCCTTGCATTATCCTGTGATCATGAACCATACAGTCTGTGCTCTATTGGCTACCATATGTTGGATGTTGGGTTTTTTAGTAATTACACCTCATCTCATTTTATTGTCACAGTTATGGTGTTACAGATCCAATATAGTCAATCACTTTTTCTGTGACATTGTGCCTGTGTTGGAACTTTCTTGCAATAATATATCTGCCTTTGAGAGCTTGGACCTCATTGAAGCACTCACTTTAGGTTTACCTTCCTTTCTTCTAACCTTCACCTCCTACATGTTCATTATTAACAACATCCTGAAGATCCGTTCCAGCACAGGGAGACTTAAAGCTTTCTACACTTGTTCCTCACATCTCACAGTTGTCATCATTTTCTATGGAGCCATCTTCCTTCAATACCTAAGACCAAGTTCAAATATTAATTTAGATTTAAAAAAATATATTGCCCTCTTTAACACAGCAGTTGCCCCTTTAATAAACCCAGTTATTTACAGTTTAAAAAATACGGATGTCAAATCAGCATTTAGAGGTCAGCTAAGACGTTGTAAAGTCATTGTTTAAGACAGTGGCTCTAAAAGCACATAACCAAAACATGTTTCTTTCTGGGCCCAGGGTGGCACTTCCCTGAGCCCAACAACCAATGACACTTCAGGGCTCTAAAGTGTATGTGAAGATCAAAGGACTTTTTTTCAGCCACAGATTATGTGTTTTCCCTGATTCTTCAGACAATCTTCTAAGCTTCTCTTGTCACAAACTCCAGGACTTTTGGACTTTGAGGTCTGACCACTGGACCCCGATGGACATTAGCCACATATCCTGTTGAATCAAAAGGGTATTTTAATATATATAAGAACGTTGTGAAAGACTTTACCACATGTTGATATGTTATGTGATGTTTTCCCCAAGGCTTACTTGTATGTTCTGGACCTCTAAGGCCTTTTCCACCTGGTCATTTGAACCTAGAGGGCTCTGGGTCTTTTTTTTCATTTTCAGGGCCATTATTTTCCTTGTAGAGTGTGGTTCAGCATGTAACTATTGCATTAGGCTAATAAAATGTTATTCCTACTCAAGTTGGATCTCATCCTTCTACCCAGACAGGTTGGCTCTAGGGCTCATATTATCTTATCAACCCATGCTGTGTCCACATCCTGACTGGAGTTAGCTGATAGCTGGGGCTGAAGACTCCTCAGCACCTAGCTTAGGAGATAGACAAGCTGGTGCTTGGTCCATAATTTTTAAGTCATTTCTATTCCTTATCCACAAAATTGGCATATGCACTCTAAAAAAAAGTGTTGATCTAGTTGTCTATTGAAAAGTTTTAAATGTCTCCTTTACATTATATTTTACTAGTGTACATCTTGAATAAAGTGAGCTAATACTTTTAATAATAAACAACTGTTATTTTGCTTCATTACACTGCATGATGACTATATTTCCCAAAACAATCCATGTTTTATAAGGCAAAATAATCCTATAAAGATGAATATCAATAACTAACCAGAGTTTGTATTATTCATTATTGGTTATATTCCATAATTTGTACCACACATTTAAAATAACTCAGGATACTCTGTAGATGTCCATTTGGAACCACTCCATGGAACTCATGGTGCTCGAAAGTCATTGTAATTCATTACCATCACTTTGTTAGCTTTGAGGTACAGATGTGCTAAGCCTCATCCATCATCATGTTACTGGGTAAAGTAATCAATTTATTATCCCCTTTCTATTCAAGTGAATGGAAATGGTTACTAATCTGAAATGTTGTTTAGTAGTTCATTCGTCTTTGACTCAACATGACCATATGGACCACCGGATGCCAGACATTTCTATCAGCCAGTGCTGCCCTGAGCTCCCTCGTGCTCACGTTGCTTCAATGACTTAATTGCTTCAATAACCTAATCTATCCATCTTTGCTGGTGTCTTCATTGTGTGCCTTCAGTCTTTCCTGGCATCTAAATATTCTCTAAGGAATCCTGTTTTGTCATAATATGGCCAAAATATTTGAACTTTAGTCTCATGATCAAACCTTCCAGTGAAAAGTTCCCCTTCATTTCTTATAGGACGTATTGATTGGATCTCCTTGCAGTCCAAGGAACTCTAAGCAGTTTTCTAAGATTCCACATTGATAAGAGATGATGATAAGCTTTAGCAGATCATGTACCTATAATTATTGAGAAGACAACCACACCATAGTGACATATTTTATTCTCTAGGGTATTTCCAACCATCCCAGCCTGCAGACTCCAATTTTCTCTCTGATTCTAATACTTTATCTCCTCACTCTTTGTGGTAACATGACCATTATTGTTCTAATCTGCCTGGATCATCTTCTGCACATTCCCATCTACTTCTTCTTGGGGAATCTATCTCCCATGGACATGTCTACCAGCACCATCACTCTACAAAATTATCTTAGTCACTTCATAATTAGGGATAACACAACTTATTGTCACAGTTATTGTGTTACAGATCCAATATAGTCTATAATCTATGGAACCATCTTCTTTCAATACATGAGACCAAGTTCAAATAATAGTTTAGAGTTAAAAAAAATATGTTTATCTCTTTAACATAGCAGTCCCCAAGCCCTGGTTGTTTGTCCTAGACCCCTAAGGACCTAGAGGGATATCTGTCTATTTTACATTTTAGGACCATTATTTTGTGTGCAGAGTGTGTTTTAGGTTGTAACAATAGCATTAACTAATAAATATATTTCCATACTCAGGTTGGAAACTAACTCACCAGCCAGATATTTTGGCACCAAGGCTCACATTATCTTATCAACCCCTGCTGTGTCCACATCCTTACTGGAGGCTGTAGACTCCTTAGTTGGGTAGATAGACAGGCTGGTGTCTAGTCCATGGTGCCTGTGCTAGCCCATATGTGGGTAATTAAAAGGGGCAGAAAGTAACTTGGGTTTTTCAAAGGAAGTGACCCACTGCTAATGGGTGCACGGCTGGACTGTGTATATGTACCATTATTTTCTTGTATGGGAGAAATGTCTGAAAAGGAGGCCCAATGAATAAAGATTATGGACTGTTTGTGGGGAACATATGTATGGTGTGTTTCATTTAGAGGGAAACATTTTATTATTTTTACAGGCCTATTATCACTTTGTATCCTGAAACTCTACTGCTATTAAATGAGAAGGGGATTAAAAAAAACAGATTGGATCTGAGGGTAGGATTGGCCTCCTCACACCCCGCCCCCCAATCCTGAGGGAGAATCCCTGTAGTTGAAGGCAGGAGTTTTGGGGGGTAAATCAGACCCCCCTCTCCTTTGTTGTGACATCCATCTCCGCCTTATTGATCTCCAGACTAATGGGCTATACAACAAAAATCTCCTTCTACTGGGAAAACAGCTTTCTCATTGGCTGGGAGGCTCTTACTGAATATGTTGGAAATCCTGTAACATGTTCTAATGTAATTTTGATTGTGATGAACACTTAGAAATGTCAATAAAGTCAGCCTACACCTGGTCGTAGAGATGTATTTATGAAACTGAGAAATATTTTTACATATATTTTGGGATTTTATTGGATCCAAAGATACAGAGGTAAAATGTTTTCAGAGCCTAAAACCATCCATATTTCCAAAATGTCTAATTTGGGATAAGTGAAGCATGAAAACATAGATTGGCTAGTCTTATGGACTAGCCAGTCTGTGTACCTAAACGTTTGGCTTAAATAAGCCTCAGGACTGCTTTATGTTTATCCCAGGCATGCTTACATTTATTAACAGTTTGACTCCACCTGGAAGATTGATCAACTTATCTACTGTCCTTTCTGTAATATTACTTTCACACATTAACTATACATTTTCCAACTTCACATGTTGACCTCTTGTTCTTGGATTCCTCTTTTTCCTGAAGACACTTTCATCTTGAAGTGTATTAAATCCTTTGATATATTTACAGGTTTATCTCATATCTCCTCTCCCCCTTCTTCTCTCTAAGGTCTATTAAGGTCATGATGTTTATCCTTTTATGTTTGGACTTTTATACAAATTATAATATTAAACTCAAAGCACAACTTAAGTCACATTTTTACAGTATGTTGTTTCAAGGTGTCTGAAGAAATAACATGTAATGTTAGAAGAAAAAATGTCTAAAAATAACCCAACATAAAATAACCCAACATACAAGAATCATTTTAATGATTTTTTAAATGTTATATTAATGGGGTGTTATGGTTCAATTGGAGTAACAAATACTAATATTATGAAACTAGTAGGGACAATGGATATTGTAAGGAAATAGTGTATGATAAAATAAATAAAATAAATAGAGAGAAAATACACAGTTAGTTCTAGATTTTTCTCTGGGAAGAAGGATAATTACATAGAGAGTAGGACAGTAGAAGAAAGTAGCTGAGATAAGGTGGTCATTTGAATCACTGTATTCACTATGTGTATGATACAGTATCATTACTTTGTATCTTTAATCTTGGGAGGATCTGTATGTGTGTATTTGGGGGACCCTGACTGTTACATGTATACTAGACCATGGATTTCAGATGATGGCCCTGGGACTGAGTGCTGATTCCTGAGGAACTCCATTTACCTCATTAGTCCAATCTCAGTATTTTCAATTTATCCCAATCATTAATTTATTATGATTTAATTAGTGTTATCTCCCAGCCATTGATTGCTTTCTACATGTAGATAATTACTGCGATTTCTAAATTCTTTTTTTTGTACAATAGTCTCCCATAAGTTACTGTGCCAAAAGCCGCTGTGGAGTCCAACAAGACTACATCTACTTAATTCCCCAGGTTTAAGGCTTTATGGAAAATACAATTAATTTGTGATGACTTAACCCTCAAAAATCTGTCTTTTCTCCTAATTGTTAGCTTGTTCATAGTAACATATTTAAAAATATAATTATTTAGAGACCACTCAAAGATCTATAGTTGCTTAGAATTGCTTAGGGTTCCATCTTAAATGGACATATAATTCATATATATATATATATAAAATATATACTCATAAGGTCCACACCACAAGCTGGGAGCTTGTTTAACTTGTTTAAGATAGGCAAGGGGCCGGTAGAATGTGATTGTTCTCCTACTAAGCAAATCAACCAGGTGTCAGATCAAGTCCTCGGGCCCCATCCAGTGGAGCAGGCACTGCAGCTCAAATCATGCAGAAAGATTACAAAGTCCCTGCTTCATCATCAAATCACTAAAAGTTCCCCTGGGGCTCCTTCCTAGGTGGTGGATCAGAATAAGCCGAGCTCTGGCTGTGACATTCTAACTGGATTGCTCTCTAGTGACCTCTCTAGCCCTTTTCAGAATAGGCAACTCAGTGTCAAACCCTTTAGCAAAGGATAGGAAAGACGTATAACTGGGTTCTTCATTGGGGCAACTCCTTAGCCCACACAAACCCTTGATCCTCATCCAGTTAGTGCAGCTTTGCTACAATGGCATTCAGGTTTTTGGGGATAGGCAAATAAACCCCATGCTGAGCTCATCATACTGGGCCATCTTCACTTTTGCGTGGCTTTTCCCCTTGATAGCACAAATCCCGCCACTGCCACCAGTTTGTTAAGTGGAGGTACTAGCCAGCAAATTAATTAACTCCACTGGTTAGTTCCTCTTCTCTGTGGGTTTGTGTGTATTGGTGCTTGGGCTTTCCTGGAATGAGGCCTGTCTTGTGACTTTTCATATACAGTATATAACGCCAATGTAAGTTAGCGTTTCAAGCTAGTAAAAAATACACATATAAACGTTTCAAACTTCAGCAACCTGCAACACCACAGCATGTCACCTCAGGATTCTCCCCATTAAAGCTGTCGTCACATAAATCTCAAAAAATATATATATTTTTTACATTTACAGCAAAATATCTCTAAATATGAAAGCTCTAAGTACACTTAATTTATAAATGTTGTATGTTGTATATGTTACTGCACTTTTGGCCAAACAAAGATATGAAAATCCAAAGACCTTCCTGCATCTCCAGCACCTCTTCTTTTCTCCAGTTGTTCTAACAGCCATAAAATAGATTATTAAAAAGCTAGAATCACTGCTCTGGTTCGATTAAAATGGCTATTAAACCCATGGACTTTAACAAACCCTGGACCCATGGTGGTCAACAGATCCCAAAGCATAAATGATTAACCCCCTGGATCCTGATCTCTTGTACTGTCCCTTCTTCATGTGTTTTAGGTTATGTTTAATAGATAAGCTAGCTAAAAGTGTGACATGTGCCCCTGGGCACTCAATTCTCCTAACCAATCTCACTTCGATGCAATGAAGGTTAGTATGCCCATGGGAAGTCTGGAGAGAGATGGCTTGTGTTTCCCTCTCTTCCCTTTCCCTGCTTCTGTTTTTGGGATGTCCTCCAATCAGCACTTAACAATCTGTAAGCTGGTTGGTGCAGAGTTGTACAGGCGACCTGGAACAGACCCTGATTGGTACATGTAAGTTAGGGGGGGGATTAAAAGCCAAAAAATATGCCCAAGATATGTCTGCACGTGTGTTATTGTTTTATTGTATAAGAACAGTGTATAAAAAGAGAGACCCAAGAATAAAGATGATGCTCTCTCGTGAACACATAGACATGGTGTGTTTCATGCAGAGGGAAGGCTTTTATTATTTTATTCTATAAAGACATTTTGCAAGCTGACCTGAACCCTTGTAACTTGTCCTGAGAAGAAGAAAATGGGAGCAACCCTGTTGATCTATGGGTAGGATTGTGTATCTTTAGTCCTTTTCCAGCCCACTGAAGTGGCAGATCAGGGCCAAAGTCATGTAAATTTTAGGGGTTTCTAAGATATATTTTCAAATTAATTTTATGCTAACTAATAAAAAAAGAGGCATCTTATGATTTCAATAAATATAATAAAAGAAAAAAATATCACATTTGATTCTATTTAATAATATTGACTCTAATATATCTAAATATGTCAAGGATACTAAGATATTCAACAGAGTTAATATCACTCTGGCTGAATGTCTGGTCTTTTGGGTGATATACACAGCTACAGACATACTCAGACTACACATAATGATAATTAAACTCTGGAGTCTTAGATACCTCATGAGACATCCTCTGAGATGTTCCAGTTTACTGATAAAAAACCCTGCTCTGAAGAGAAATAGAGAGGAATAAGTTGGAGAAGGTAAGTGGGCAGCCCTTCCATGTTATAGTTTCTGTTAGAGGCGTGGTATCACAACATCTGACTAGTGGAACCTGGAGAGAGGACTCGTGTGTCAGAGCAGGGGAAGACGAAGAAGAAGACGGAGATATGTTCTGTGCTATATTCTTAGCATCAGCCAACAATTTTTATAAAATCTTGCAGTTATGAAACTATAGTCTTGGCTGTGATGGACCTTTGGTGGGACTACTTGTATGTCTTGTGCTCACACAACCATCCCTAGATTTGTCAATTTATTATTATTATCATCGTAATCAATTCATTATCTGCAACTTGTCCCATCTATCTCATATATTTTTATCACACATTTTTATCTTTCCTCTCTGATCTTCTGTCATTATTTATCTTTCTCTTTCCTCCTTCTGTCCATCCTGCTCTATTTAGAGACTGTATTTTGTACTTTTCTCAATCATTGTCTATTTATTTAACACAATATTTACTTTATATTATGTTTTACCAGTGATATCTACATCTTGTAAAAAAGGAGGTAATATTTTTAATAATAAATGACTGTTGTTTTGCTTCACTACACTGCATGATGATTATATTTACCAAAACACTCCATGTTTTATAAGGCAAAATAATCCTATACAGATGAATATCAATAATTAACTAGATGTTTTATTATTTATTATTGGTTATATTCCATATTTTGTACCAAACATTTATAATAACTCAGGATTCTCTATAGATGTCAATTTGGAAACATTACATGGATCTCATGGTGCTCATAAGTCATTATAATTTATTAACTTTGTTGGTAGCTTTGAGACACAGATGTGCTAAGCCTCGTCCTTCATCATGTTACTGGGTGGAATAAACAATGTTTCATCCACTTTTTATTCAAGTGAACAGAACTTGTTACTAATCTGAGAGGTTGTTGTTGTTTAGTCATTCAGACGTGTTCCACTCTACATGACCCTATGGACCACAGGACTCAAGACATATCTGTCAGCTACTGCCACCCTGAGTTCTCCAAATAAATTGTTAATTGCTTCAATGACCTTCTCTATCCATCTTCTCTGTTTTCACATTCTTCATGTGCCTTTAGTCTTTCATGGAATCAGAGTATTCTCTAGAAAATCCTGTCTTCTCATGATATCAACAAAATATTTGAGCTTTAGCCTTATGATCAAACCTTCTAGGGAACAGTTTGACGTGATTTCCTGCAGTATTAATTATTTGAATCTTCTTGCAGTCCGAGTGACTCTAAGAAGTTTTCTAAGATACCACACTGATAAAAAATTATGATAAGCCTTAGCAGAATATACATCTATAATTATGGAGGAAGAAAACCACACTATCGTGACATATTTTATTCTAAAAGGGATTTCCGACCTTCCCAGTCTGCAGGCTCCAATCTTCTTTCTGATTCTAATAATTTATCTTCTTACTCTTGGTGGTAACATGACCATTCTTGTACTTGTCTGTCTGGATCATCATCTTCACACTCCCATGTACTTCTTCTTGGGGAATCTGTCTCTCATGGACATGTCTACCAGTACCATCACTCTACATAAGACTCTTAGTAACTACATATTTATGGATAACACAATTTCTTTGTTTGCTTGTAGGATGCATATATTCATATATTTGTCCATTACTTCTGCTGAAGCGTTTCTATTGGCGGCCATGAGTTTTGATAGATATGTGGCTATTTGTAAACCATTGCATTATCCTGTGATCATGAACCATATAGTCTGTGCTCTGTTGGCTACCATATGTTGGATGTTGGGTTTTTTAATAATTACACCTCATCTCATCTTATTGTCACAGTTATGGTGTTACAGATCCAATATAGTCAATCACTTTTTCTGTGACCTTGTGCCTGTGTTGAATCTGTCTTGCAATGATGTCTCTGCCTTTGAGAGATTGAACCTCATTGAAACACTCAGTTTAGGTTTACCTTCCTTTCTTCTAACCTTCAACTCCTACATGTTCATTATTAACAACATCCTGAAGATCCGTTCCAGCACAGGGCGAATTAAAACTTTCTACACATGTTCCTCACATCTCACAGTGGTCATCATTTTCTATGGAACCATCTTCTCTCAATACATGCTGCCAAGTTCAAATAATAGTTTAGACTACAAAAAATATGTTTCTCCCTTTGACACAGCAGTTGTCCCTTTAATAAACCCAGTTATTTACAGTTTGAAGAATACAGACGTGAAATCAGCCTTTAGACAACAGATAAAATGTTGCAAAGTCTTATTTTAAAGCAATGTCCCCTAGTAGCTCCTTTTTTGCAACTTTTTTTTGGGGGGGGCAGGGTGGGACTTATCTTACCCCCAAACCAATGGTCCTGTAAGGCCCTAATGTGTAGGTGAAGATCAACAGACTTTTCTTTATCCACAGACTACTTGTTTCCCTGATTGTTCTCAAAATCTTGTAAGCTGTCCTTGACACGAACACCAGGACATTTGGACTTTTAGATCTGGTGAATGGACCCTGATGAACATTAGCCAGTTGAATCAAAATTATATTTTAATGTCTATAAGAACATTGGGAAATACTTTATCACTAGTTGGTTTGTTATATGATGGTTTTCCCCAAGCTCTGGTTGTATGTCCAAGACCCCTAAGGCACTTTTCTACCAGGTAATTTAAACATAGAGGACTCTCTGTCTATTTTCCATTTTTATGACCAATATTTTGTTTCAAGAGTGTGTTTTAGCATGTAACTATTGCATTAAGTTGATAAAAATATTACCCTTCTTCAGTTAGACCCCAACCCCGAATTCAGACGTTTTCGCTCCAAGGCTCATATTATCTTATCAACCCCTGCTGTGCCCACACCCTCACTGTAATTAGCTGATAGCTGGGGCTGCAGACTCCTTTGAACCTAGTTGGGGAGATAGACAAGCTGGCACCTGGCCCTTGTAGCTTGTGCTAGCCCATGTGGGGGTAATTAAAAGTGGCAGAAGGTGAGAAACTTGTGTTTGTCTAAGGAAGTGACATACTACTGCCAGTTGCAGGGCTGAACTATGTAAGTCTACCATTGTTATATTTTATGTTAGAAATGTCTAAAAAGGAGGCCCAATGAAAGATTGTGCTCTGTTTGGGACACGTATGTATGGTGTGTTAAATACTTTTATTATTTTTACTGAGCTAAGCTCTGGGCTAAGCTGTCTAAGCTATACATATTAAGGTCATGATGTTTATCCTTATAAGTGTTGTCTTTCAGACAAGCTATAATAAAGCACTATTGAAGTCACGTTTTTAGAGAAAAAAGTCTAAAAATAATAAAATGTACACAAAAAGTAAACAAATCCGTAAATATCCTTAGCATCTTTCTACAAGAATATCCCAGTATACTTATTATGTATTTTTTGTAAATTAAATTAATTCTTCAACATTTCTTAA
This sequence comes from Discoglossus pictus, assembly GCA_027410445.1. NCBI lineage: Eukaryota > Metazoa > Chordata > Amphibia > Anura > Alytidae > Discoglossus > Discoglossus pictus. Next base: position 5,862,065 of record CM050170.1, read on the forward strand.
CAGTGAAATTAATGGGATATGATGGTTCAAATGGAGAAAATGTGCTTATACTATGCAACCAGTAGAGACAATAGATATTGAAGTGTAAAGAAAAAATAAAGAAAAAGAAAAAGAGCAATTAAAGAATTATGCAGTTAGATTTAGTGAGCAGGACGGTAGAAGAAGATAGCTGAGATAAGGTGGTCATCTGCTTCATTTGATTCACTGTGTGTGTATGATACAGTATCATTACATTGCATCTAGAAACTTGGGAGAATTGGATTGTGTGTATTTGGGGAACCTAACTGTTATGTGTGTACTAGACCCTGAATTTTAAATGAGGGCCCTGAGAATGAGTGCTGATTCCTGAGGACCTCCATTTACCACATTATTCAAATTGGAGTATTTTCCAACAGTCTTTTGGCTGCTATAATTTAAACCATATTCTATCCCAGATAATTACTGCCATATCTGGATTCTTTATTTTGCATAAAAATCCCCCATAAGGCACAGTGCTAAAAGTCATTGTGGAGTCAAAAAATACTTCATCTACCATTATCTGAAGTTCAAGCCCTTTTAGAAACTAATATAAGTAGTTTGTCATGATCCTACCCTCTATAAACTTTGTTTTCTACTAATTATTAGCTTGTTCAATATGATATTACCCACTATTAACGTCCTTCTTTATAAAGATAATCAATCAAGAACATAATAGGAACTAGTAGTGAGCTTTTGTATGGTTATAAAGAAGGGAGATGGTTATTAAGTATCACATATATAGTTGTGAGCGTACGGGTCGTTGCTCACGCTTGCGGGCTCGCGTAGCGAGCCACGGCCCTCGCGTAGCGAGGTCACTGGGCAAGGGCCTCAGTTGCTGGCATGGAGCGCCGAAGGCGCTCCATGCCAGCAACTGAGGCCCCTCGCGAAGCGAGGGCCTCAGTTGCTGGCGAGGTCACTGGGCACGGGCCTCAGTTGCTGGCATGGAGCGCCGAAGGCGCTCCATGCCAGCAACTGAGGCCCCTCGCGAAGCGAGGGCCTCAGTTGCTGGCGAGGTCACTGGGCACGGGCCTCAGTTGCTGGCATGGAGCGCCGAAGGCGCTCCATGCCAGCAACTGAGGCCCCTCGCGAAGCGAGGGCCTCAGTTGCTGGCGAGGTCACTGGGCACGGGCCTCAGTTGCTGGCATGGAGCGCCGAAGGCGCTCCATGTCAGCAACTGAGGCCCCTCGCGAAGCGAGGGCCTCAGTTGCTGGCGAGGTCACTGGGCAAGGGCCTCAGTTGCTGGCATGGAGCGCCGAAGGCGCTCCATGCCAGCAACTGAGGCCCCTCGCGAAGCGAGGGACTCAGTTGCTGGCGAGGTCACTGGGCAAGGGCCTCAAACCCTCGCAAACTTCACGTCGCTTCTCAAAAAACACGACACACAAATTACGACACTCGCTAAATTTTACGAGGAACGCAAACAACATACGAAACACGTTACCACACATTACGACCTCGCAAACATCGGACGCAACACGCCGACATACAAACATTTAAAACACAATACATACACACAGCACATACATAAAAACCTTACCTACACCAAGAGGGAGCACCCAGGACCTCAAAAATGCAACTTACACCTCGATTTTACTCGAAATAAAAGACTTTTGAGACTAAAACAAAATCTAAGCGACAGAAAAAATGGCTGCCGAACAAAACGAAAACGAGGCTACAGCACTCTAAACTCGCAAAACACCACAACAAACTCGCAAAACACCACAACAAACTCGCAAAACGCCACAAACCACCTACGGATATTCATACCACACACTGCACACATTCAGCATGCTTACACAGCAGCTCCACACCACTAATGCTGCAGCAACATCAACACAGATTGACAGCTCTTCATCACAATGCTTCACAATAGGTACACTATATTCATTTAGTAATTTAGCTACCTTACAATTTCATTGCCGTCATTTTTTGACGGGCAAGTCGCTAGTTGGTCTAATATTTTGGAAAAAGGTTCTCCTTGTGATACAATTAATAGTTTATGGAAATACTTACTTGTAGAACACTTGGTTATGTATTAGTTATTTCATCCATCCCTTTAAGCCTAATTTTCAATACCCATTTGTGCACATATAAAGCACTAAGCGCTTTATGTATATTTATCAATTTATCAATTTATATGTGAAATTCACTAGTCACTTTATTATATTTGCACTTTTGAAATTCATTCATTTTGTTTATCCATCTTTTTTTAAATAGCACTTAGCACGTTACTTCTCTATTTTCACATATCAAGTGGATATTTAGGGATGGTTAACTACCATAATTTTAGCCATATAGTGTCCTAATATTTTATCCAAGCCTATGAGATTATTAGCGTGACGTCTGGTTTTCACTATTTTAATTTTGGTATATCCTTTTAACCAACATTATTAAAAGTTACATTTTATTTTTATTCTGTATATTGAGATTAGGTCCTTGAGTGTGTACCCTGTCAAAGGGATGTCTTTTATTTTTCTTTCTTCTTTGAGATATTATTTTCCGTCTGTCCTGACATTATCTCAGTAGGACTCTTGGTGACCGTACGGACCTCATCAAGAACATTCACTGTGTCAAAGTAGGACCTTTTTTTGCCTCTGTAAGTTAAGTGATGTGGGCTACTGGAGAATCTACACATGATCATAACCATCACAGTTAAGAAAGACAGAAAACGAAAGTTTATTTTGCACCTGTCACTGTTGCCATGGTAACCTGCAACATGAAAGCACCTCACCTCAGGATTCTCACTACCAAAGCTGTTATCAGAATCACTCTCCCCTTCTAGTCACCAGGCGATTCAAGACCCCAAATGTGTCCTGTTAAACTGGAATTGGTTCTAGGGTTTCCCTGGTAGGAGGCCCGTCTCAGGACCTTTTATAGACATAACACCTCTCTAAATATAAAAGTCCTAAGTATACTAAGTTGACATATGTTGTGTGTTGTATATGTTACTGCATTTTTGTCCAAATAAAGACATATCGATTATCAAGGTATGTTATTATTTCAATCAATTTATTGTATATAGCCTGGCAATGCTGTTTGCCACAAATTGCAAGGATGTGGCCCCTCTGAGCAACTTCGGCACTTATCGTGAGCCCCGCGCTGAGCGCCTGTGTACTTTATACGCCTGTGTAGTTTAGGGGCCTATAGCTTTGAGTTGTGTTACTGCCTTAGGTTCAGTGTTACTGGCTTTAGTTACATGTTACTGCCTTGTATTAAGTGTTACTCATTTGCGTTAAGTCTAAGTGCTTAGGGCTCGTATTTACGTCATTCGGCCTCGTTTCACGTCCTTTGGCTTTGTTTTCGTCTATTTTACGTTTTTACGGCAGACATTTTTTTTTCGCTTTTAATCTTGAAAAAAGGCAAAATATGCCTCAAATTCACCTTAACATCACTCACAGGCTCCCTGGCTCCCCCCTGTGCTGTGCGTGAGTGTGCAAGTTAATTTGGGGCATATTTGTGTGTTTTTGCATGTTTTTCCAGTTTGGTTGTTCGGCCGTCAAAGTTGTATTGTTGCGAGCCCCGCAGTCCATCTTCGTGCTTAAGGTCCTAAGTCATACGGACCATAATTTTGGCCAACTCCTGCGTGTCTCTGTATGAGCACCAACTAAGTTCTGCGCTCATTGCAGCCTAAGTCTCGCGGCGTGCCTATGGTCCGCAACGGGACAACAACTCGCAGTACGACAACTGTTTTAGTGATGATAATATCATGCTTAGTTCTAATACATAATATTGACTCTGAAATATATAATCTAAATATGGTTAAGGATAATAAGATATTCTATGGAGTTACTATCAGTCTGGTTGAATGTCTGGTCTTTTGGGAGATATACACAACTACAGACATACTCAGATTATACATAATGATGATTAAACTCTGGAGTCTTAGATACCTCATGAGACATCCTCTGAGACGTTCCAGTTTACTGATAAAAACCCTGCTTTGAAGGAAAATAGAGAGGAATAAGCTGGAGAAGGTAAGTGGGCAGCCCTTCCATGTTATAGTTTCTGTTAGGGACGTGGTATCATAACATCTGACTAGTAGATCCTGGAGAGAGGACTTGGGTGTCCGAGCAGGGAAAGAAGAAGAAGAAGAAGAAGAAGACGGGAGATGTGTTCAGGGCTATTGTAGGTTCTATGTTGCTTCGGCAGTCATAAAACTAGAGACTTTGCTCCGATGGACCTATGGTGGGACGACTTATATAGCTTATGCTCGCACAAACAGTCCTAGACTTTTCAATTTGTTACTGTATTTGCAACTAGTCCCAACCATCTCATATTTCTCTTTATTACACAGAGCTCATATTTAAGAAATTACTATTATTTTTCTTAACTACACTGAGTGATGACTATATTTCCCAAAATACTCCATGTTTTATTTGGCAAAATAATCCTATACAGATAAATATCAATAATTAACTAGATGTTTTATTATTTATTATTGGTTATATTCCATATTTTGTACCAAACATTTCTAATAACTCAGGATACTCTGTAGATGTCCATTTGGAAACACTCCATGGATCTCATGGTGCCCGTAAGTCATTGTAAGCCACGTCCTTCATCATATTACTGGCTAAAGTTTTCATCCCATTTCTATTCAACTCAGTGGAAATGGTTACCAATCTGAGATGTTGTTTTTGTTTAAGTACTCAATCATTTCTAAATCTCTGTTACCCTATGGACCATAGGATGCTAGCCTTATATGTCAGCAACTACTCCTCTGAACGCCCTCAAGCTCATTTCTTCAATGACCTCTATCCATTTCCTCCTCTGCCATGGTATCCTTTGTGAGCCTTCAGTAAGATTCCTCTCTTTTAATGGTATGGGCAAATTATTTCAACTTTAGCCCCATGATCACATCTTCCAGTGAACAGTTTGACTTGATTTTCTGCAGTTTTGATTAATTTGGATCTTCTTGCAGTCAAAGTGACTCTAAGCAGTTTTCCGAGAAACCACACTGATACAAATTATGATAAGCTTTAGCAGATCATTTATCTGTAATAATGGAGAAGGACAACTACACCATGGTGACATATTTTATTCTCACAGGGATTTCTGACCATCCCGGTTTACAGGCTCCAATCTTCTTTCTTATTCTAATAATTTATCTCCTTACTCTTGGTGGTAACACAACCATTCTTGTACTTGTCTGTCAGGATCATCATCTGCACACTCCCATGTACTTTTTCCTGGTGAATCTGTCTCTCATGGACATGTCTACCAGCACCATAACTCTACATAAGACTCTTAGTAACTTCATATTTAGGGATAAGACCATATCTTTGGTTGCTTGTAGGACACATATATTCCTATATATGTCCATGATTTCTGCTGAGGCGTTTCTACTGGCAGCCATGAGTTATGACCGATATGTGGCTATTTGTAAACCATTGCATTATCCTGTGGTCATGAACCATACAGTCTGTGTTTTATTGGCTACCATATGTTGGATGTTGGGTTTTTTAGAAGTTACACCGCATCTCATCCTATTGTCACAGTTATGGTGTTTCAAATCCAATATAGTCAATCACTTTTTCTGTGACATTGTCCCTGTGTTGAATCTGTCTTGCAATGATACCTCTGCCTTTGAGAGCTTGAACCTCATTGAAGGATTTAGTTTAGGCTTAACCCCGTTTCTTCTGACCATCGGCTCCTACATGTTCATTATTAACAAAATCCTGAAGATCCGTTCCAGCACAGGGAGACTTAAAGCTTTCTACACATGTTCCTCACATCTCACAGTTGTCAACATTTTTTATGGAACCCTCTTCTTCCAATACCTGAGACCAAGTTCAAATAATAATTTAGAGTTCAAAAAATATGTTGCCATCTTTAACACAGCAGTTGCCCCTTTCATAAACCCAGTTATATACAGTTTGAAAAATACAGATGTGAAATCAGCATTTAGTCGCCAGTTAAGACAATATAAAGTCACCATTTGAGGCTGTGGCCCCTAAATGTCCACCTCAACCTACTGATGTATCTCCAAGGGTGACTGGTTGGTATCACAACATAAATCTCCTGGGTTGTGACACACATCTCAACCTACTGATGGATGTCCAGACTGGTGGACTGCACAAAATAATTCTCCTTCTACTGGGAAAACAGCTTCTTCAGTGGCTGAGAAGATCTGAGAAGTTGGGGGGAAATCTGCAACTGGAACTAATTCAATGTTGATTGTGAAGGACTCTGAAATGCCACCAAAGTTGGACTATACATGGTAGAAGAGATGTATTTATGAAACATGGATATATTTTGATATGTTTTTAGGATTTCATTGGATTCAGTGTTACAGAGCAAAATGTTTTCATAACCTCAAAGCTTCCATATATCAACAAAATCTAATTTTAGATAAGTGATACATATAAAGGTAGATTTGATGGCAGATAAAATCCAAAAAGGGTGGTCATCTGGTCTTTCCATTCTATGTTTAGTGTGGCTTAATTAAACCTCAGGACAGCTTTGTGGTTATCACAGGCATGCTTACATTTCTTAACCCTTATATATTCCAACTTTCAACTTCAAATTGTGAACTCTCGTTCTTGGATTCCTCTTTTTCTCGAAAAGACTTTATGAAGTCTTTTGATATACTGTAATTACAGGTTTTTCTTATATATCCTCAAGATATACAAATTATGGTCATAAAGTGTATCCCGATAAGTTTGGACATTTTTAGATTGAATGTTTGAAGATGTCTGAAGAAATAACAAGTAACGTAAGAAGAAAAACAAAATATCTTAAAATAACCCAATGTAAAATTACCAATATTTTAAAATAACCCCATGTACACAAAAAAAGATACAAATGTGGCAATATCCTTAACATCTTCCTACAAAAGTGCCCCAGTATTGTGTTTCTGTATTTTTTGTAGTTCAAATGAATTCTTCAGCAATTTACTTGTTTAATTAATGGCGGTAATGGTTAAAATGTAGCAATATATTCTAATATTATGGAAGGTGTTTTCACAAGCGATAATGGACATTGAAGTGTTGGTAAAATTATACAAAAAATACAAAGAGAGAAGAGGAATATTTATAAAAAGTTAGATTTAGTTTTTTGTTGAGAAAAAAGGATAAATAAACAGTGATTAGCTGTCTTCATACTGGGCCATCTTTATTGTTGCTCCTCTGATCTCTGTTGCTTGGTGTCATGACCTACTGGACTCATGGACTAGACCTTGTGGCTACAAATCTCAGAGGCTTTTCTCATGGCCTCAGTTGCTTAATGGGACTATGACACTTTGAAAGTTATGTTGTTGTGTAATGTTGTAGCCCAGGCCCGGGTTGTGTGTCCTGGGCCTTCAAAAGGACTTTCCACCAAGTAATTTGAGTCTGTGTAATTTTTCTTTCATTTTTTTGAGTTTATTTCATGTGCAGATTGTGTTTTGTGATGAAATTATCACTTTGAGCTAAGAACATTTTGGGGGGTTAATAACATTTTAAGGCTGACCAGTAGACACATCCAATAGCCAACCACGATACCCAAATCGCTCTCAATCCCAGGGCAAGAATCGAACTTTCGGTAGAATTGGCTCAATAAATTTGTATAAGGGGGATTCACAAACTGTATTAAGACAACATATACCACTGGGCCTCATACCATCCACTCAGCAAAACATCACTCTCCAACAGCCATTTTGCCAGTCTTATCTCCCTATCAGGACAAAAGCAGTCAGGTTTGTGGTTCCTTAAGTGGGTTAAAGACCCTGACCCATCACTCAGACACTATGAGCCCCATTACATTGCTACAATATTTAAACCGTAGCCCGTAAAGGAGCCCACAAGATTTACGGCTATTAAATTTGCCTCTTTAGCTACATGCAAACGATCTGCAGGTTACACACACAAAAAACTACGGGCTATCAAAATCTGGACTCTGCCCCAGCTAAGCCTTTAATCTGTCAAGCCCATAAATGTTACAATCGCAAAACCCTGTTAATTTGCAACAACTCCCCAAGGACGCACTGACGCTCAAACCTGTAAATGGCAAATGGAGCCAAAAATCCTACGGGTACTAGAGAGGACCCACAAGGCAGTTAAACTCCTGTTCGTAGCACTGTAAAATCTAGAACAAAATACTGTATTTCAAATTAAAGGTATATTGATGTAACGTATTAAAATTAATAGAACAATATTCTCAAGCCCGCAAATCAGCAATAAAAAAATATTTATTTCATGTTTAATTTTCGTGTTATATCAATCCAGGCAATGAATGTGGTAATACATGTAATAGAATTCGCATGGACTAGAAGATTATATTTATGGATTATTTCATATTGCACTATTTCTAGAATGTGTGCCCAATCACAACTCAGACTTTTAAACCGTGATTGAGATCTAACCTCCAATTTTCTAGTGACGTAATGATGACGATCTCTTACTATTGGCTCCGTCTAAACCTGTAACCACGGGTTTGATTAATTGATCATGTTCACGGCCACAAATGGAATGGATTTGTATGTTGGCCACGTATGTTGTTTAATCACTCTGTAAAGCTGACAAATTTTAAGCCCACAGGCTTTGCGGCTGTACCACTGCTGCTGCGGGCTTCAAATTTAATGGGTCCCTATGTTTCCAGCACCAACTCTACATAATGAACCCCTGTGGTGCACAGTTGGAGGCAGCTGATACCAAATACCTGAGACCATAGTGTGGAAGGAGACAGGTTGACCCAAACTCCTTGTGTGCCCGACCTGGCCCACATGGGGTATTTCAATAGGGGCATAAGGGGAAATATGTGTTTGTCCAAGGAAGTGGCCACTGGTGATTGTGCAATAACTGTTAAAAAATGTGACCTGTATAATAAACGTTATGCCCTTTTGGGACACCTATGCATGGTGTGTGTCATTTAGCGGGAAGGCGTTTATTATTTTTTTAAACTAGACATTAATGTCTGCAGCTTGTTCTGGTATCTGGAAACTTGTATTGAAACACTGTAACTAGGCCCACAATTTGGTCTGGGGAATCGGTAACCTGTCTTAGCCGGCGGCCAAGGGATAAAGGAACTTAAACATCCTGCAGGTAGGATTGGTCCTTTTGCCCTTTTCAAGCCCAACAAAGAGTGGATTGTGACACTTGGATTTTCTCCTTGATAGCACAAACCCTGCCTCTTCCACCAGTTTTTTTATGAGGAGTGACTAGGTGGACCAGCCAATGAATGGATCCTACTGGTTAGGTATCCTCTTTGAGTTTCTGTGTGTTGGTGCTTGTGATTTCATGGAAGGAGGCTTACCTTGGGACCTTTTATAACTAACACCTCTGTAAGTTAATGATGTGAGCTGCTGGAAATGTACATAATGTTACAGATTAGAACTGCAGCAACCAGCAACACCAATCACTTCACCTTAGGATTCTTATATATACTGTATATAATGTTACAACAGGAATTATATTTGTTTCACATTTACAGCAAAATATCTCTAAATAAGAAAGTCCTAAGTATACGTACTTGACATTTGTTGTATGTTATATGTTACTGCACTTTTGGCCAAACAAATAGGGGCCTAATATGAATGTAGCCCCAACACTGCCCTGGCTCAGTCACTGATGTCCGGGGAATGTAACCCCAACACTGCACTGGCTCAGTCACTCATGTCCGGGGAATGTAACCCCAACACTGCACTGGCTCAGTCACTCATTCCCAGGGAATGAAACCCCAACACTGCCCTGGCTCAGTCACTCATGCCAGGGGAATGTAACGCCAACACTGCCCTGGCTGAGTCACTCATGCCCAGGTAATGTAACGCCAACTTTGCACTGGCTGAGTCATCCATGTCCGGGGAATGTAACTCCAACACTGCACTGGCTCAGTCACTCATGCCCAGGGAATGTAACCCCAACACTGTCCTGGATCAGTCACTCATGCCTGGGGAATGTAACCCCAACACTGAACTGGCTGAGTCTCTCATGTCTTGGAAATCTTACTCCAACACTGCTCCGGCACAGTTACTCATGCCCATGGGGAATGTAACGCCAACACTGCCCTGGCTCAGTCACTCATGCCAGGGGAATGTAACGCCAATACTGCCCTGGCTCAGTCACTCATGCCCAGGGAATGTAACGCCAACTTTGCACTGGCTGAGTCATTCATGTCCGGGGAATGTAACTCCAACACTGCACTGGCTCAGTCACTCATGCCCAGGGAATGTAACCCCAACACTGCCCTGGATCAGTCACTCATGCCTGGGGAATGTAACCCCAACACTGAACTGGCTCAGTCTCATGTCTTGGAAATCTTACTCCAACACTGCTCTGGCACAGTTACTCATGCCCATGGGGAATGTAACGCCAACTCTGCCCTGGCTTAGTCACTCATGCTCAGGGGGAATGTAACGCCAACAATGAACTGGCTCAGTCACCCATCCCCGGGGAATGTAACCCCAACACTGCCCTGGCTCAGTCACTCATGCCCGGTGAATGTAATGCCAACACTGCACTTACTAAGTCACCCATCCCCGGGGAATGTAACCCCAATACTGCACTGGCTCAGTCACTCATCCTCGGGGAATGTAACCCCAACACTGCACTGGCTCAGTCACTCATGCCGGGAAATGTAACCCCAAGACTGCCCTAGCCAGTCACTCATACCCAGGGAATATAATAGCAACACTGCACCAGCTCAGTCACTCATACCCGGGGAATGTAACGCCAACACTGCACTGGCTCAGTCACTCATGCCCGGGGAATGTAACCTCAAGACTGCCCTAGCCAGTCATTCATGCCCAGGGAATATAACACCAACACTGCACCAGCTTAGTCACTCATAACCGGGCAATGTAACCACAACAGTGCCCGGGCTCAGTCACTCATGCCCGGGCAATGTAACCCCCACACTGCCCTGGCACAGTCACTCATGCCCTGGGATTGTAACGCCAACACTGCACTGGCTCAGTCACTCATGCCCAGGGAATGTAACCCCAACACTGTCCTGGATCAGTCACTCATGTCTTGGAAATCTTACTCCAACACTGCTCCGGCACAGTTACTCATGCCCATGGGGAATGTAACGCCAACACTGCCCTGGCTCAGTCACTCATGCCAGGGGAATGTAACGCCAATACTGCCCTGGCTCAGTCACTCATGCCCAGGGAATGTAACGCCAACTTTGCACTGGCTGAGTCATTCATGTCCGGGGAATGTAACTCCAACACTGCACTGGCTCAGTCACTCATGCCCAGGGAATGTAACCCCAACACTGCCCTGGATCAGTCACTCATGCCTGAGGAATGTAACCCCAACACTGAACTGGCTCAGTCTCATGTCTTGGAAATCTTACTCCAACACTGCTCTGGCACAGTTACTCATGCCCATGGGGAATGTAACCCCAACACTGCCCTGGCTCAGTCACTCATGCCCGGTGAATGTAATGCCAACACTGCACTTACTAAGTCACCCATCCCCGGGGAATGTAACCCCAATACTGCACTGGCTCAGTCACTCATCCTCGGGGAATGTAACCCCAACACTGCACTGGCTCGGTCACTCATGCCGGGAAATGTAACCCCAAGACTGCCCTAGCCAGTCACTCATACCCAGGGAATATAACAGCAACACTGCACCAGCTCAGTCACTCATACCCGGGGAATGTAACGCCAACACTGCACTGGCTCAGTCACTCATGCCCGGGGAATGTAACCTCAAGACTGCCCTAGCCAGTCATTCATGCCCAGGGAATATAACACCAACACTGCACCAGCTTAGTCACTCATAACCGGGGAATGTAACCACAACAGTGCCCGGGCTCAGTCACTCATGCCCGGGCAATGTAACCCCCACACTGCCCTGGCACAGTCACTCATGCCCTGAGATTGTAACGCCAACACTGCACTGGCTCAGTCACTCATGCCCGGGGAATGTAACCCCAACACTGCCCTGGCTCAGTCACTAATGCCCGAGGGAATGTAACCCCAACACTGCACTGGCTCTGTTACTCATGCATGTCTGCTTCCAGGTAAATAGACATACAGTGGATGAAATCAAGGTACCTTTAAGTATTTTGTGGCATGACAACTTGGCTCCTGAAATTTACTGAGCCCTGTAAAATGTAATTTTTATTTAAAGTTTATTTATTACAATTATTTAATACATTTAATTCTGGTTATTTGAGAGGTCTGAGTGATGTAATTATGTCGATAAGAGTGATCATTTACTTCACTATCACTCTGTTTCTTCTGATAGGATTGAGTTGTGAATAAGGGTGGGAGTAATTATACAGTAATGACTTTTATACTGTATTCATTTTTGTTTTAATGATGATAGCTTTGGTGGGTGTTAGTCCATACATCATAGCACACTCAGATATTCTAAATATGGGGAGTCCTTCAGTTATTTAACCACAGAAAATGTTCTTTGTTGCCATCAAGTACTCAGTCTATATCCACGGGCCTGGTGGCACCAGGTACTAATTCCATATGAAAGAACATTCATTTCTAATTCCCTATTGGTCGCTATTTAATCTTAGTTTTTCCATGAACTTTTTCCCCCCAGGGAGAAATAGATTTCCATTGACCCAATATCTTTTTCATTTTTCAATGTATGATTCTTTGCACATAACGTTTTCCCCTTTAACTTCTTCCTCCCAGGGAGAATTAGATCTCCATTGACCCTTTTCATTTTGCCCTATGTTATTCTTTTATTTGTTATGTTGCATGGAAGGGTGAATGACTCTAATGCTTTTAGAGAGCAAGCTAATGTCGGATGTTAGCGTCTGACGTCAGAACCGGACGCCCAGATTTGTCCTAAAGCATTTTTCTGACCACTATCGCTTTCTCAATCGGAGCATCGCCGTCATTCACTTTTCCCTGCAGTGTAAACAGTGCAAAAGGTAAAGGGTCAGTGGAGGTCTATTTCTCGTTGTGTGGAAAATGTTAATGGGGAACACTAATATTCATATATACATCTTTGCTGTGCTCTTTTTTGCGTGCCTTCAGCCTTTCCCAAAATCAGAATATTCTGTAGGGAATCATTTCTTCTCATAAAATGGCCAAAGTATTTGAGCTTTTGCATCAAGATCAAATCTTCCAATGAAAAGTTCCCCTTGATTTCCTGCATTATTGATTTATTGGATCTTCGTGAAGTCCAAGGGACTCTAAGCAGTTTTCTGAGATACCAAATTGATACCAAATTGATAACAAGAATGATCATAAATCTATGATTATGGAGAAAGAAAACCACACCATGGTGAAATATTTTATTTTGAAGGGGGTTTCCGATCATCCCAGTCTACAGGCTCCAATCTTCTTTCTGAGTCAAATAATGTATATTCTCACTGTTGCTGGAGTTTTTTTGAGGTAAATAAGACTCCCTCTCCTAGTTTGTTACATCCATCTCAGTCTACTTATGAATCTCAAGGCTGGTGGGTTGTTCAACATAAATTTCCTTCTACTGGGAAAACATCTTTCTCATTGGGTGGGAGGCTGTTACGGAAGATGAAGGAAATTCTGTAACATGTTCTAATGTTATTTTGATTGTGATGTATACTCTGAAATGCCACCAAAGTTGGACTACACCTGGTCATAGAGATATCTTTGTGAGACTGGGAAATATTTTTACATGTATTTTTTTAGGATTTCAGTGGATGCATAGAGGCAAAATGTTTTCAGAGCCTAAAACCATCCATACCTACAAAATCTCTAATTTGTCATAAGTGAAACATAGAAATGTAGATTGGTTGGCAGAAACAAAATGGCTGGTCTTATGGTCTAACAGTTCTGTGTTTCTAAAAGTTTGGCTTGATCAACCCTCAGGACATATTTATGCTTATTCTAGGCATGCTTACATTTCTTATCTGTTTGACTACACCACAGTGGAAAGGCTGACCAGTGTAATTTGTAGTACTTCTCACATTACCCCTACATTTTCCAACTTCAAATGGTGATCTCTTGTTCCTGAAGACACTTTGATCTTGAAGTGTACTAAATTCTTTGATATATTTTCATATCTCATATCTCCTCTCTCCCTAAGGTCTATTAAGGTCATTATGTTTATCCTTATAAGTTTGGACTTTTATAAAAGTTACAATATTAAACTTGAAGGACAACTAAAGACTAGTGATGTCGCGAACATCAAATTTTCGGTCCAGAACTTCAATCAAATGTTTGCGAACGGGCGAACCTGGTGAACCGCCATAGACTCCAATGGGCAGGCGAATTTCGAAACCCACAGGGACTCTTTCTGGCCACAATAGTGATGGGAAAGTTGTTTCAAGAGGACTAACACCTGGACTGTGGCATGCCGGAGGGGGATCCATGGCAAAACTCCCACGGAAAATTACATAGTTGATGCAGAGTCTGGTTTTAAGCCATAAAGGGAATAAATCACCTAACTTTCCTAAATTGTTTGGAATAGCATGCTTTAAAACATCAGGTATGATGTTGTATTGATCAGGTAGTGTAAGGGTTACACCCGCTTCACAGTAACAGACCAATCTCCGCGTATAATGCACCGCAAACAACCGCAAACAGTCCCTTTGCACAACCGCAAACTCCCCATTTGCACAAGGTTGGATACCAAGCTAACCATGTCCTGTTCCTTGTCCTCACTGATGTCATTGAAGGTCTCTTCCTCCACCCAGCCACCAAGGGTCCCCGAAAGGTGAAAACAAGCCCCCTGGGACGCCTGCTGTGTTTGGTCTTCCACCTCCTCAAAGCGACCTTCATCCTCTGACTCCTCTTCTTCAGACTCCCAGAGTCTGGGGGCTTCCACTGCCCAGCATGGAAGATTATACACAGGTCAGAGTCAGGGGGCTTCCACTGCCCAGCATGGAAGATTATACACAGGTCAGAGTCTGGGGGCTTCCACTGCACAGCATGGAAGATTATATGTGTTGCCTCTGTCTGCATTATTAAAAGGTGTGTACTGGTAAGTAGTACTATTCCTATCGGTTTAATCCCTGTTACGTCCACTATCAGGGGACGTGTATTTGGCATGGATTTTTGGAAGTGGGAGATGGAAAAAGATGCTTGGTCGGTCCTCCCATTTTAAATTTGGGGCACTGTGCGTGCAATCTAAGGTGCCACCAGATATGAGTGTAACTGTGCACTGGCAAAAGTTGGCGGAGTAGATGCAATAGGCTTCACACACACGCCTGTAGGCAGGCAATTGCTATTCAATCTATTACAGTCAAAAAAGTGTTGTTTTATGTCACTAAGCACAATATAAGCTGTGAGCCTGACACAGGCAGGCAACTGAAATTAGATTACAGGATAAAAATGGTTGTTTTCAATGTATGTTACACCACCAGGTATGAGTAGTGAAAATAAGCACAATATAAGCTGTTAGGTGTTAGCCTGTCACACACACACGCTGGCAGGCAGGCCGAGATTACAAAAAAAATAAATAAATAAATGATGTTCAAAGTTTCGTCAATGATAAAGTATAGGGGGCGAACCGAAAAGCGCATGTGTTCGCCGTTCGCGGTGGACGCGAACATGCAAAAATCGCCGCGAATAGTTCTCCGGCGAACTGTTCGGGACATCACTACTGAAGACACATTTTTATAGTATGTTGTTTGAAGAAATCACTAGTAATGTTAGAAGAAAAAAGGTCTTTAAATAACCCAATGTAAATTAATCTATATAATAAAATAATACAATATAATTTAAATTATTTTTTAATTGTTATATTAATGGGGTGTGATTGTTCAATTGGAGCAAAATAAACTAATATTATGAAACCAGTAGGGATAATGGATATTGAAGTGTAAGGAAAAATATGTAAAAGAAACAGAGAGAAAAATTAAAGAAATACATAGTTAGTTCTAGGTTTTTCTCTAGGAACAAGGATAAATAAAAAGCAAGTAGGACAGTAGAAGAAAGTATCTGAGAAGAGGTGGTCATTTTATTCATTGTATTCATCGTATGTTTATGATACAGTATCATTATTTTATATCTTGAATCTTGGGAGGATCTGAATGTGTGTATTTGGGGGACCCTAACTGTTACATGTATACTAGACCCTGGATTTCAGATAATGACCTTAGGACTGAATGCTGATTCCTGAAGAACTCCCTTTACCACATTAGTTCAATCTGAGTTTTTCCATTTACAAGAATCATTCATTTATTTCTTATGATTTAAGTAGTTATATCACCCAGCCATTGAGCTGTCTACTGTATGTGTAGGTAATTACTGCAATTTATAAATTCTTATATTTGTTACGAATCTGAGATGCTGATGTTGTTTAGTCATTCAGTCATGTTCCACTCCACATGACCCTATGGACCACAGGACTCCAGAGATATCTGTCAGCCACTGCCACCCTGAGTTCTCCAAATCAATTGTTCATTGCTTAAATTGACCTTCTCCATCCCTCTCCTCCTCTGCTTTCACATTCTTCATATGCCTTTAATCTTTTTTGGCATCAGAGAATTCTCTAGAAAATCCTGTCTTCTCATTATATTAAAACAATATTTGAGCTTTAGCCTCATGATCAAACCTTCCATTGAACAGATTGACTTGATTTCCTGCAGGATTAATTGATTGAATCTACATGCAGGGCAAGAAACTCTAAGACATTTTCTGAGAAATCACAATGATAAAAAATTATGAAAAGCTTTAGCAGATTATACATTTATACTTATGGATCCCTGGTGGCACCCTATCATATCAAAAGTTCTTATCAATGCTTAGAGCCACCATGATGACATCTTTTATTCTGATGGGGATTTCCGACCATCCCAGTCTGCAGGCTCCAATCTTCTTTCTGATTCTAATAATTCTATTTCTCACTCTTGGTGGTAACATTACCATTCTTGTACTTGTATGCCTGGATCATCATCTTCACACTCCCATATACTTCTTCTTGGGGAATCTGTCTCTCATGGACATGTCTACCAGCACCATCACTCTACATAAGACTCTTAGTAACTTCATATTTATGGATAACACAATTTATTTGTTTGCTTGTAGGACACATATGTTCATATATTTGTCCATGATTTCTGCTGAGGCGTTTCTACTGGCGGCCATGAGTTATGACCGATATGTGGCTATTTGTAAACCCTTGCATTATCATGTGGTCATGAACCATACAGTCTGTGCTCTATTGGCTACCATATGTTGGATGTTGGGGTTTTTAATAATTACACCTCATCTCGTCTTATTGTCACAGATATGGTGTTACAGATCCAATATAGTCAATCACTTTTTCTGCGACATGGTGCCTGTGTTGAATCTGTCTTGCAATGATGTCTCTGCCTTTGAGAGATTGAACCTCATTGAAACACTCAGTTTAGGTTTACCTTCCTTTCTTCTAACCTTCAACTCCTACATGTTCATTATTAACAACATCCTGAAGATCAGTTCCAGTACAGGTAGAATTAGAGCTTTCTACACATATTCCTCGCATCTCACAGTGGTCATCATTTTCTATGGAACCCTCTTCTCTCAATACCAGAGACCAAGTTCAAATAGTAGTTTAGACTACAAAAAATATGTTTCTCTCTTTAACACAGCAGTTGTCCCTTTAATAAACCCAGTCATCTACAGTTTGGAAAATACAGATGTGAAAACAGCATTTAGACAACAGATAAAATGCTGAAAAGTCCTAATTTAAAGCAATGGCCCCTAGTAGTTCCTTTTTATAACTTTTTTTGGTGGGCCAGGGTGGGACTCCTCTTACCCCAAATTCAATGGCCCTAATGTGTAGTTGAAGATCAACAGACTTTTCTTAAGCCACAGACTATTTGTTTCCCTGGTGGTTCACACAATCATCTAAGCTGTCCTTGTCACTAACCCAAAGACATTTGGACTTTTAGAACTGGTGAATGGACCCTGATGGACATTAGTCAGTTGAATCAAAACAATATTTTAATGTCTATAAGAACATTGTGAAATACTTTACCACTTGTTGGTTTGTTATGTGATGGTTTTCCCCAAGTTTTTGTTGTATGTCCAAGACCCCTAAGGCACTTTTCTACCAGGTCATTTGAACCTCGAGGACTTTCTGTCTATTTTCCATTTTTATGACCAATATTTTGTTTGTAGAGTGTGTTTTAGGATGTAACTATTGCATTAAGTTGATAAAAATATTTCCCTACTTAGGTTAGACCCCAACCCCGCACCCAAATGTCTTGGCTCCAAGGCTCATATTAATTTATCAACCCCTGCTGTGGAGGAGTTAGCTGATAGCTGGAGCTGCAGACTCATTTCAACCTATTTGAGGAGATAGACAAGCTGGCGCCTGGTCCTTGGGGCCTGTGCTAGCCCATGTGGGGGTAATTAAAAGGGTAAGAATCTTATAGGAGTTTTACCTCCAACTAGAAGTGCTTAGCACTATTTTACTTAAAGGGGTTTATATATTAGAACATAGTGGGAAAACATTTTTTTATTTACATTTATTTACAAGAACAACAGCGCAACTTAGACACTTAAAAACAATTAAAAAACATAGATGGGATAAAAAACATCCCCTTTTCCATTGTTTGTATGAATGGTCTTATAATAGAGAATAAACTTTGTATTTACTGAACTGCATTTGCCTCAAGGCATTTATATATTCTTTTATGCAGTTCAATATGTATTCAAACTATGATAATTGACCAAAAATGTCCAAGAGACTTATTTGTGTAAGTTAGCCAGGGCAACACAATTGTATTGAAAAAAGAAAGTTCCTTTCCCAAGCAGTACTTTCATTAATAACTCTAGTACTACAGATTAGAGATTATACTCTGCCACCATGCTTCTAAGTTATATTGTAGTACTAAGAAATTAAATACTGCAATTGTATTTTATATTCCGTTATACACTCACGATATGCTATTAATTTGAAATAGCTATAGGGATTTCTGAGTTGCAAAGAGCTGTTTTGGAGCAACCCCAATTTTGAGCTCCTATACTCTATATGCTATTAGCTGTAGGAATATATGAATTGCATATAGCTATTCCGGAGCACTCTCAGTTTTGGAGCTCCTATTCTTATAACCTTTCTTTCTAAATCTATAAGTCGCTAGTTTTGCATCTGTAGCGAACTTAGATTGAGAGCTTTAGTTTGTAACCATGCTTCTGGTGTTCCCTATACATATTGTATCTGCTAACTTCTGTTTTGTATCTATAATACAGCAGCGTGTAGCTCCATGCCGTCTATCTGAACTTTAGACGTCGGCACGTGACGTCACGCCGTACGTTTGACCCTGACGTACGTTTCAGCGCAAAATCGCCTTTCTCAAAGGGGAAGAAGGAGTGTTGGTTCTATTGAGGTGTATTTATAGCTAAACTTGTTACTATGGCAACCTGGAAACTAGTAGGACATATAGATCATGGATTCAATACTGAATGATCAGGTCACTAAAGATAGAGGAGACTAATGGATTATAATTGTGAAAAGATATCCAGGATAATAAAATTGAAAATATATAGCTATATATTGATGACAGTAAAGAACTAAAATATACATTATATTATACTGATATTAAATTCACTTCATATAATGGAGTCAAAAAAATAATGAGATGTGTTAGTGCTTATTGGTGCACAGTGATTACTGGTTGATATCAATATATTCAACCTAAAAATGATTGAATTAATGCAAATTCCTTCTTAGATAGTGACTTAGATTGGAAAAAAGAAAAATATATCTTAAAATTATAAATACTTATTAAAAAGTATAAGTGTCTATTGAATACAATGATAAAGGGACATTGACTTTTATTAAATTCAGTAAATATTAATAGTGACGTGTATTT
Organism: Discoglossus pictus; assembly: GCA_027410445.1. NCBI lineage: Eukaryota > Metazoa > Chordata > Amphibia > Anura > Alytidae > Discoglossus > Discoglossus pictus. The sequence goes on from CM050170.1 coordinate 5,881,760, forward strand.
TATTAATGAGTGCTAATTTCAAAGACTCCATTTTAGATGTAAATATCAATTTTGTAATTTGTAAATTTTAAATAATCAAGTAAAATATAGATTATCCAGTCCTAAAATTTGCAGTATGCTAATTTAGTATGTATAAAGATGGGGGGAAAGTTGAATTGCCCAACCATTAAATTTATTGATAGGCACTAAATCTAAAGCCCTCATTTAAACCATCTGGTTTTTGTGCATGTAGTTTATATATCCATTTACATTCTTTTCTCAACAATATTTTGTCAATATCTCCTCCTCTTGGGCCTAGTTTGGCTCCATCAATAGCAAAGAAATGGACAGAATTGACATCTTTATTATAATGATATTTTATATGTCTAGATAAAGGTGTATCAATATCTTTCTCAATAGCATATATATGTTCACCTATACGGCGCATGATTTGGCGATGGGTTTTACCTACGTAAATTAAATCACAAGTACATTGGGCTACGTAAATGACCCCTGTAGTACAACAATTAAATAATCCTTGAATTATATATTCATCTCCTGTATTTGGATGTATATAAGATTTTGCAGGCCTCAGAAATTTACAAAATTCACATTTACCACATCTGTAGCATCCATTCAATGGTTGTAACCATGTCTTCTTGGGTTCCTTTACTTCAAGATGGCTATGAATCAGTCTGTCTTTTAGGTTTCTATTTCTACGATAAATTATGCTGGTATTAGAAGTTAGAACTTCTATAAGTTCTCTATCTAATAGAAGAAGATTCCAATGTTTTGAAATTTTTAATTTCTTCAGAGTTCTGTCCAAAGGTAAGGACACATCTTACAGTTTTTTCTTCTTTTTATGCTTCAGTTTTCTGATTCTGTATACTGATCAAATCAGCCCTTTTATAGGTATTATAGGTGCCTGAAAAGGGCCTATAAATTAGCTTTAGAGACTAATAGGACTGATTTGTCTAAAGTTCAGATAGACGGCATGAAGCTACATGCTGTCGTATTATAGAGACAAAACAGAAGTTAGCAGATACAATATTTATAGGGAACACCAGAAGCATGGTTACAAACTAAAGCTCTTAATCTAAGCTCGCTACAGATGCAAAACTAGCGACTTATAGATTTAGAAAGAAGTGTTATAAGAATAGGAGCTCCAAAACTGAGAGTGCTCCGGAATAGCTTTCTGCAATTCATATATTCCTACAGCTAATAGCATATAGAGTAAATTGGGGTTGCTCCAAAACAGCTCTTTGCAACTCAGAAATCCCTATAGCTATTTCAAATTAATAGCATATAGTGAGTGTATAACGGAATATAAAATACAATTGCAGTATTTAATTTCACAGTACTACAATATAACTTAGAAGCATGGTGGCTATAATCGCTAATCTGTAGTACTAGAGTTATTAATGAAAGTGCTGCTTGGGAAAGGCACTTTCTTTTTTCAATGCAATTGTGCTGCCCTGGCTAACTTACACAAATAAGTCTCTTAGAAATTTGTGGTCAATTATCATAGTTTGAATACATATTAAACTGCATAAAAGAATATATAAATGCCTTGAGGCAAATGCAGTTCAGTAAATACGAAGCTTATTCTCTATTATAAGACCATTTATACAGACAATGGAAAAGGGGATGTTTTCTTATCCCATCTATGTTTTTTAATTGTTTTTAGGTGTCTAAGTTGCGCCGTTGTTCTTGTAAATAAATGTAAATAAAATAAAAAAAATTCCCCACTATGTTCTAATATATAAACTCCTTTAAGGTAATTAAAAGGGGCAGAAGGTGAGAAACTTGTGTTTGTCTAAGGAAACGGCCCATTGCTGCCAGGTGCAGGGCTGCCCTATGTAAGTGTACCATTGTTATATTTAATGGGAGAAATGTCTACAAAGGAGGCCCAATGAATAAAGATTATTCTCTGATTGAGACACATATGCAGGGTGTGTTTAAGACTTGTATTATTTTTACATAGCTAATCTCTGGGCTTAGCTGTCTGAGCTATACATATTAAGGTCATGATGTTTATCCTTATAAGTTTTGTCTTTCAGACAAGTTATAATATTAAACAGAAAGCAATATTGAAAAAAAGTCTATAAATAACCCAATGTACAGAAAAAGAAAATAAATGCGTAAATATCCTTAGCATCTTGCTACAAAAATGCCCCAGTTTTTTTTTTTCTCTCTTCTTTTTTTTTCTGTTTGTTTGATTGTTTATAAATATTGATGTTTTGATATTTGGATTGTAATGTTTGTAAACTTTGTAATAAATAAAAATCACATATATAGTTGCGAGCATACAAGTTGTTGCTAACACTTGCAGGCTCACGCAGCGAGCCGCGGCCCTCGCATAGCGAGGGCCTCAGTTGCTGGCATGGAGCGCCAAAGGCACTCCTTTACAGCAACTGCGACCCTTCCAAAGTTCACGTCAAAACGCAAACAACATACGAGACACGTTACCACCCATTACGACCTCGCAAAAATCGGCGCCAACCCGCGGACATGAAAAAATTAAAAACACAATAAATACACACAACACATACATAAAAAGCTTACCTACAGCAAGAGGAAGCATTTTGGTCTCGCGCACGCACACTATTACACTCCACACATTCATCACGCTTACACAGCAGCTCCACACCACTAATGCTCCAGCAACATCAAAACAGATTGTCAGCTCTTCACCAGAATGCTTTTGACGTGCAATTTCCTAGTAAAAAATAAAAAAAAGAGGAAAAAAAAATGCCCCAGTATAGTTATGCATTTTTTGTAAGTTAAATTCATTTTTCAACAATGTTTAGCTGTAAAATTAATGGTTCAAATGGAGAAATTGTGCTAATAACATGAAACTAGTAGAGACAAAGGATATTAAAGTTTAAGGAAAAAAGAAATAAAAATAAAAGATACTGAGCAACAACTGAATTCCGCAGTGAGTGGAACGGTAGAGGAAAGTAGCTTAGATAAGGTGGTCATCTGAATCAATGTATTTACATAGATTGTGTGTGTATGATACAACATCATTACTTTGTATCTAGAAACGTGGGAGAATCTGATTGTGTGTATTCTGGGGACCCTGGCTGTAACATGTATACTAGACCCTGGATTTTGGATGATGATCCTGGGATTGAGGGCTGATTCCTGAGGAACTCCATTTACCATATTATTCCAATTGGGGTATTTTCCAAAAATGTTTTGGTTGCTATATTTTAACCCATTTTCTATCCCAAGACAAAATTGCTAACCATGTGCAGATAATTACTGCCATATCTGAATTATTTATTTTGCACACAAATCTCCCATAAGGCACTGTGTCGAAAGCCATTGTGGAGTCGAAAAAGACTACATCTACCAAATTCACAGGTTCAAGCCCTTTTAGAAATGAATTGAAGTAGTTTGTCATGACCTATCCCTCATAGATCTGTGTTTTCTACTAATTATTAGTTTGCTCCTAGGAATATATTCCCAAATATAATCATTTAGAGATCACTGAAAGAGCCTATTGGTCTATATTTCCTAGATTTGCTCCAGGTCCCATCTTAATATATCAATACCGCTCTACATCATCCAACATAAAATTTAAGACCAATTGAAAACATCTTGATATATACCTCACTAATTTATAAGAGTTTTTAATAACCAATTAATCCTCAAACACTTCTCCCTAATTACTGTGTGGTGCTTTCTAGACACAAAGATCCTGAAAGGACCAAAAACCATAAAACACATAAATAACAATATGCTCAGCTCGTTCCTCTGGTTCTTTAGACATACGAAGCTCAAAGGCAAAATTGTGAAATATATTATTGCAGGGAATAGAATATCATTTTACAATTTATGGTCATTGGAGGACCTGAGGTCACTTCTAAATGTTGTTGCTATTAGAATATATTTTATTTGAAACCGGTTCGGTTCCCTTGTGATAGAGAGCACAGACCCATCACTGGTGTGAAGAGGCACTTACAATGACCAATGTGTTAAAAAAAAGGAAATAGCCTATATATGGGGTGGGGGAAAGGAGGTGTGGGAAAAATGCAACGAGGAAAAGAATAAGAAGCTGCAGAAGGACATGGAGGATGAGTGTGGTGGTATGGGGAAAAGGGAATAGGAGGCTAGATTAAATGAAAGCAATAATGTGGAATGATTAAGGGTAGAAGAAATACCAGAGAAGTAGGTTGGGTGTGGTTGAATAGGGAAAAGGCAGGGAGCTATATTAATAGAGAGAACAATGAGAAGCAATCATGAGAAAAACATAAGTGAAGAAGCATCAGGCGAGGATGGGGAAAAGGAAACGGGAGGCTAGATTAAAAAAGGGATACAAATTTGAATTAAGGGTTAAGATGAATAGAAAAAGAGGGAGAGGTATGTTTTCATAGGACATTACTCATTCAAACAACTAAAACATTGAGTCTCCTCAATGAGTTTGCTCTCTCACTTCCTTTCTCTATTAAGTGTCCATGGGTAGAACTTGGGAGTCCATTTGCCCAAAATACTGCCCCAAATTGTAACTGGTGTAATGCTTTGACTTTGGCATGATTTCTATTTCTTTCTCTCAAACATATGGAGGTTCCTAGCCCTATCACAATGGGACACTGGGTGCCCAGAATATATGTGAGGGGATAAATGCAGCTAGAACTGTAGGAGGAGGCCCCTCAAAAGTGAAACAAGGGGCTAAAGTCTGAAATACACATGTGGAGTCCATGAAATTAGCTAGGCACCCTCTCGTGCTCAGTGCACCATGAAGTACTCTCCAACTCAAGTCCTTGTTGGTTCATGGAGCCAAAGAGGAGAAGTGGACACAGTGTATTAATCAGGTTTGACATGACCAGATTTTAGAGTGCCAGTAACAGATGTTTCATATCCCTGCTTGTTGGCAGGAAATAAGGTCAAACTATAGATCAAAAATGGAAAATAAATTAAAAACTAAACAAGGAGGTGAATTCAAAAGATGGGGCAGAGGCCTCCATTTATCTACCATTGAGAGGTAAACCCACACCTCATCCAAGTGGACAAACTCAAGTGGTACTCTACCCTATACAAGAGTGCACCAGTGCCCGGAACATGTCCTCATATTGTGGTAGAACCTCATCTTCCAGACATTGCTTCCAGGTCTTAAAAACAGCCAACTTGTCCAATGTCTGGAACAGCTTGAGAAGGAGGTCCCTACAATAGACTGCATTTTATGCCTTTATTATTCAATTTTTTTTTTTTCTCTTTTAAATTCTTGAATGCAAAATGTATATTTGACTATTCTGTTTTAAATTTTATTCCAAAATATTAACAGATAAATAAACATGACCAGCAGCCTCATTAAATTCTAAACAAGTAGGACTGAAGTCTATTAAGTTAGCCTCATAAACCGACCCGCAGCCGACTTGTGGGTAAAAACGCAGGACAGACGAAAAATGCCTACAGGACGTGGAATGTGGAACTTCGCACCCTGCAACCCTTTGATCTGTCAAGCCTATACACGATAGGTTCCTGTCTTGCTATTAAATTGCAACAAAGTCCCCACCCCAAGCTAGCCCGTAACAAGCAAATAAAAACCAAAGCCCAACGAGTGCTGGGGAGGACTTGCAAAGGCTTCTACAGCTCTTACGTTTGCTGCGGGAGCAACAAAAGAGACCCCCAAAACTCCCTCCGGTCCCTAAAGCTCCCCCCCTGCTCCCCAAACAAATCCCCTAGCAGCAGTTAAACTTTTAACCTCTGCTGCGGGGGTATTTCATAAAACCCGCGCAGCACCTAAAATTAAACCCCCTATGCTTGAAGTCACCATCAGGACCCTCACAGTGTCCCCATATTACCCCATCGGGACCCTACCTGCATTTAAAATTCTGAATTCCTGCCTCATGGGTCCTTAAAGCACCTTGAAGGTTCTTAAAGGACAGGCACTAACAAAAAAATAAACCCCTGGCCATGGGGTATTATAAGTACCCACCTGCACCTAAAATTATCACTCATGGGCATCTATGTAGACCATCATGAGTGACTAAAAAGCCACATCAGTCCCATAAGTGTCTATACAGACCCTTATGGGACAATACTTAACCCTCCCAATTAACACTTTAAGTGACATGAGGGTCCTCTAGGACCCTCATGACACAAAGTCTTAGCACTACACTATTAACCCTTTCAGAAATTATCCCATTCTTTTAACCCCCCTCTAACTAAGTAACCCCCCTCTACCCTATCCTGATTCCCCACTACCATGTACTATTACCCCCTCTACCCTATACTATTTACCCCTTTACCATATACTATTAACCCCCCCTCTACCCTATGCTATTAACCCCCAATGCCCTAACCTTTTCCTAGTTAGCATCTCTTACACTGCAGAAAGATCTGGCACTGCACTGTCTCCTTTTGTGTCTCCCTGGCTATGGTCCTTTTTGGCTGACTTCAGGCATTGATGGCCATGTAACAACACTCCATGAGCCCCAAGTTGTACCCCAGCAATATGTCTGCAAAGAGTCTTGTGATTACTCCCACCTATTTCATGCACTTGACTATGCTCCAGTTGATATGGAGGATGGATAGCTACTGGTCCCAATAATAACATTGTCTACCCACTTCTTATAGACAACCGAGGGGCTCACCATACACTGGTTGATAAGGGTCAGACACGATGCAGTGTCCCTAAAGCTAGTGTCCCTGGATTTGACCCTTTGGAGCTGGTACTACAACTAAAACTCCTGAAAAAAACCTCTCCCCCAGCATCATCATATCATTGAAAGACTTTATAGGGCCACTTCCTGGGTGGGTCACAGCAGTATTTTGGCTGTGTTGCTGTAACTTGCTGACATTCTCCTTTGTGACCTCTGTGATGACTGTCCTTATGACCTCCATTTTGGTGGTGGTACATCCTCGCCACATCTAGGTCCTTAGCACATGAATGGAAACCTCATAACTGGGTCCCTGGTTGCAGAGCTCACGAGTAGAGATGTCACCAATAGTTCGCCGGCGGATTGTTCCCGGCGAACATAGCTTGTTCGCTTTCGCGGCAAACAGCGAACATATGCGAGATTCGACCCGCCCCTAATACTTTATCATTGAGCAAACTTTGACCCTGCATGTCACAGTCAGCAGACACATTGCAGCCAATCAGCAGCATACACTCCCTTCCACACCCTTCTACCTCATGGACAGCAGCCATTTTTGGAATCATAACTAACTTGCAGTCTTACAGAGAGGAGGTAGAGTGTAGGTGATGCTGATTGAATAGGAAAATCAATAGCTAGGCAAGTTTATTCAGTGTCCAGTGCAGTGCTGAAGGACTCATCAGATCTCTGCTGTAAACACAGCACCCCAAAAAGCCCTTTTTAGGGCTATAACATCATTTTTTTTTCTTTGTTTTTTTTCTGTGTAATCTAATTTAATTTGCCTGTCTCCCTGCTAGCCCCTGCTTGCAAGTGTGTGTGTCAGGCTCACAGCTTATACTGTGTGTGCACAACGCATACAATATAATATTGTTTACTAGTTGTCTACTTTAAAAAAAAAAAAACTTTTATTTTCTTAAATCTAAGTGCATTTGACTGACCGTCAATCAAAGTTCATTTGGTTGACCGCTACCCATAGTGTGTGTGTCTTGCTTACAAGTACTGTGCCAAGTTCAACCAATCCAAGCTAGTTGGGGTACCAACAGTCCACATTTAAAAAACCCAAACTTTTATTTTCTTAAATCTAAGTGCATTTGCCTGACCGTCAATCAAAGTTAATTTGCTTGACCGCTACCCATAGTGTGTGTCCTGCTTACAAGTACTGTGCCAGAGAGCATGTTGTGTGCATGCTTGAGCTCCAAACAAAAGGCTTTTTAGGGTCTTAGTCCCTCAAATACAAGTTTTATTTTAACACCTTTTTGTTAATAAGCACTTTGTGCACGGTGTTGTTCATTTTTGGGAGTTTTTGTGGTTTTTTTCTTAGTTTAATTTAAGTTTTAGTTTTCTGGGGGTCAGGCTCAACTCTCTATCCCAGGAGAGTGAGCTGTCTCCTGGATACTTTGCCACACCCCTCCCTTAGCACTACACCTTCACTCCTGGAGCTTTGTTACATTGACTTTTTTTTCTTTTAAAAAGTTTATTAGGTTTTGTTGAAGTTTTGTTTGTTTGGTGTTGGGTTTTATGTTTTGGGGGAGAGAAGACAAGTAACATCTTTGTAGGCAGTGGGGGGGAAAACAATTTGAAGTTTTGTTTAAAAGGTTTTTTTAACATCTGACACAGAGACACAGAGGGGTTAAAAAGCCACTGTGTTCTCTGTGTTGTTGCATTTAGTAACACCTTGCAACAGGCCATTACCCCTCCACTGCCAAACATCATCTCTCTCTCTCCCTTAGTTTTTGTCTAACTTAGTTTTGTCTTTTTGTTTCTTTTTCACACTTTTATATTTTAAAAAAAAAGAAAACAGTAGAAAATCATAAAACAAAAAATAAAAATAAATAAAACAAATAAACTAAAAAAAAAAAAGGGTCTAAACATGAGGGATAAGACCATTAAGAAGCCTCAGGGGTCAAAAGGGGGAATAATGGCCCCTGAAAATCCTAGCTGCAGCACTGCACAGCATAGGCCCCAGGCAGATAAGGCAGCCCCAGCTCCTGGTGGTTCTGCCAGCAGACCTACCCCTGTGGCTAATACCTGGTCACAGGTGGTTTCTGCTGGCCCCAGTAATACCACCGCTGGGGCTGAGGGGCAGATCACCAGGAAGCATGGGGTTAAATGTCAGATGTCTGGGGTCTACAGCATTGATATCTATCTGCGTGCTGCAGCTAATGTCATCAGCCCCTCTGTTATAGTAGCAGCCAGCAAAATGTACGGGAAAGCATTTTTTTTTACCCGTACTCTGGCTGCTGCACACATTCTTATACAGAGAGGCATCACAGTGGGGGGATTATATGTCCCAATAGAACCCCTGGAAGGGTTGGGCACAAAAGTAACACTCTCTAATGTGCCCCCCTTCCTACCAGACTCCCTCCTGCGCCCCCACCTGCTAACCCTAGGGGAAGTAAAAACACCATTTATAAAAATTCCCGTGGGGTGCAGAGAGAGAGCACTTCGTCATGTGCTCTCTTTCAAGAGGCAGGTACAAATGTGCCTGCCTCAGGGCGCAGAAAACATAGAGGGGTCTTTTGGGGTTCCATTTGAGGGGGTGCTGTACAGGATTTTTTACAGCACTACGGAGGTGCAGTGCTATCATTGCAAAGGGTTGGGGCATACACGTAGGAATTGTCCTAATGTAAAGCATCATGCCCCAGCCCCAGCAAATGGCACCTCCGTCAGTACGGCACCCATCCCCGCTGAGCCCATAACAGCGGGGACCTCAAGGGTCATAGCCCCCCCACAGAGCTCAGGCAAGGAGGCCGTTCCTCAAGCCACCACCACGGCCTCCAAACCCCCTTCTTCCCCAAAAAAGCCATCTGTGTCTGTGGTCTCCAGCAAGACTGCAGACACGGGGAAAAAGGGGAAGAATGTCACCGGTCCTCCCAGTGTCACAGCTGCATCTCCCAAGTCCCAATCTGCCCCCACCATAATTACATCAGTTAGTGTGGGGGCACAGTGTAAGCAGAGGGATAATAAGCCCTCTGCAGGGGAGGCAGCTAGTGGCAGCTCCTCTTCCAGGAGTGACGTCCCCAGGAAGAGGAAGCATAAAACCAACAGGGAGGTTGCTGATAAGTGGGAAGTGCTCTATAGTGGAGCACCTCCCTCTAAAAGCAAGAAGAGGAACAAAACATCTCCTCCTCATCCGGTGACATTGTCTGGCCCAGTTATTAAGCTCAGCCAGCCGGTGCCAGACCACACATCTCTCTCTCCAGACCCTATAGGGGTTAATGTGGAAAAGGGTCTGGAGGAAAAGCAGGGGCAAGAGGGTCTCCCAAGTGAGGCAGGGGTAGACAAGAAAGATCAGGTTCTGCCTCTGGCCTTTGAGGGGGGTCCCAACAAAGCCCCTGCTGAATGGGTAGTCAGTGTCCCTGAGGTGCTGAGCTTCAAGGGCACCAGTCAGTCTCCTCCTCCAGTGTCACTCTCTAGTGATGTACCTCGGGCTTTGTTAGAGCCCCAGGCCGAGTCACTACTGGAGGGGGGAATATAGGCATGACCCCCATTCAGGACCCCATGGATTTGTCTGTCAGGGGGGATGTGGCACAAGGGGAAGTGGAAATGGGGGAGGGTGATAAAACAGGTTTTCCTGTTAACATCATGGGAGAGCCTGTCTACCCTCCTCAGCCGTCCACTGACCCTAACATCGGTGCCATCCAAGCTGAGCAAGCAGCGGTGGAACTGGCAGAGGAGGCATATAAAGCCTCCAAGGATTCCATTAAGGAAGCCATGCCAGCCACTGCTGTCCAGCCAGCTACCCCTGAATGCACTCCTGAAGCTACAGGGGTGCAGCAGCAATCCAAGGGTCCATTATTTACCTTGAAGGGTGCTAAAGGGACTCCTTCTGTATCATCTAAGAGGGGGTCCCTGAGAATAAAGCTGAGGAAACTGACTCCAGCCGGGGAGGATGGAGAAAAAGCCCTCAGCCAAGAGGAGCCCAGGGGTGACCCACTAGAAGGAACATCAGATTCTGGGTGGGTTATCCCTGTCAAGGAAATAGATCTATTCCTTGAGAGCACCCTTCATGGACAAAAGAAAAGGAAGGTGCAGCTGGCCTTGGAGAGGTGGAAGAATATGTCATTTATTCTCCACTCTCTCCAGCAATATCTAGTGGTCAGCACTAGGGCCAAAAATTCTGGGACTGCGGAGCATCTCCGCGTCCGGAAATTCTATAAAATGTGCGTGTCCTATCAGCAGTCTCAAGGGTCTGAGGAACGCACAATTCCTGACAAGCAGTAATGGCTTTGCACATCAGCACGCTAAATACCAATGGCTGTCAAGACAGTTTCCGCAGGTTCCAGGTACTCTCCTATTTATCTCAGGAAGGGTACTCTGTGAGCTTCCTGCAGGAAACTCACACCACTCCATAGGCTGAGGCCTCGTGGCAACTGGAGTGGAGAGGCAGGGTCTTTTTCAGCCACTTCACATCGGCGTCATGTGGAGTGGTGACCCTGTTCTCAGAGTCTTTTCAGCCAGAGCTGCTGCTTGTGAAAGCTGTTATCCCAGGCCATCCAATCCACCTCCGGGTCCGAGAGCACGGTAGCATCATTAACCTAGTTAATATATATGCCCCTGCTGGAGGGCTCGAGAGAGTGAGGTTCCTCGACAGACTGTCCCAGTTTTTGGAGACGGTTGACGCAGATGAGTGTTTGGTACTCGGGGGTGATTTCAACTGCACGCTTGACGCTCTGGACCGGATAAGTCCAGAGCCGTACCCGCCTTCTGCGTCAGCCCTGCAGGACATCATCGCCCGCTTCTCCCTGGAGGACATCTGGCGAGAGCAGAACCCAGGGGCATCAGACGGTTTCACCTACGTCAGGGTGAGAGCCGGTCTGGTGTCCCACTCCCGGATCGACAGACTATATATATCTAGTCACTATATGTCACGAGTCAATTCTTGTGCCATTAGGCTGGCTCCGTTCACAGACCACAACTGTGTGTCTGTGACGGTGGCGCTAACGCCAACAGCGCCACGAGCCGCCTATTGGCACTTCAACAATGCTTTGTTGAAGGACCAGGGGCTCGTGACATTGATCCGGGAGTTTTGGATGGACTGGAGGGGTTGCAAGGGGGACTTTGCCACGTTAAAACTGTGGTGGGACGTGGGCACGGTTCATTTGCGACTTCTGTGTCAGGAATATACCAAGGGTGCGAGTGGGCAGCGCAAAGCTGAGTTGGAGTCACTCCGGGGGGAGGTACTCCATCTGGAGCAGAGGCTGTTCACTTGTAGGGACCAATCCCTGCAGAGCAAGTATGTAGAGAGGAAGGGTGTCCTCTGTGACCTGGAACGACACCAGGCCAAGGGGGCATACGTGCGCAGCCGCTTGGGTTTTCTCAAAGATCTAGACCTGAAGATCTGAAGCCCTCCGTGCCATGTCCTGTAAGAAGTCTCTTTTCCAATTTTTCTGGGAGACTCTGGGACCTGATTTCCATCTGGTCCTTGGGGAAGCCCTGGAGACCGGGGAGATGCCCCTGTCTTGTCGCAGGGCAGTACTTGCCCTGCTGCCCAAAAAGGGGGATCTCTGGCTTATTAAGAACTGGCGACCGGTCTCTCTGCTCAGCACAGACTACAAGATTGTAGCTAAAGCCATCTCGCTTAGACTTGGGTCTGTGCTGGCAGAATTGGTTCACCCTGACCAGTCCTATGCGATCCCGGGCCGGACTATCTTTGATAGTATCTTTCTGGTCCGGGATCTATTGCATTATTCTCGCAGGACTGGTCTGTCACTCGCCTTTCTCTCTTTAGATCAAGAGAAGGCATTTGACAGGGTGGACCATGGTTACCTCATAGCCACTCTGCAAGCATACAGCTTTGGCCCACAGTTTGTGGGCTTTATAAGAACGCTGTACGCCTCTGCAGAGTGTTTACTTAAAATCAATTGGTCCCTAACAGCACCTTTGGTATTTGGACGAGGGGTGCGTCAAGGATGTCCCTTGTTTGGACAGTTTTATGCACTGGCCATCGAGCCTTTCCTCTGCCTACTGAGGAAAAGGCTCACAGGGCTGGTGCTAAAAGATCCAGACATAAGGATTGTCCTTTCAGCTTATGCTGACGATGTGCTCCTCGTGGCCCAGGATCCAGTTGATCTTGAGCTGGCAAAACAGTGCCAGGAGGTATATTCAGCTGCCTCCTCCGCTCAGATCAACTGGTCCAAATGCACAGGCCTTTTAGAGGGTAATTTACAGGTAGACTCTTTGCCTCCCACGTTTCGTGACATCACGTGGGAGGCAGATGTCATTAAATATCTGGGGGTCTACCTGTCCGCTGAGGACGCTTCCGTCCCAGACAACTGGAGGGAGTTAGAGGGCAGTGCCCTCTCTCGTCTGGGACGATGGAGGGGTCTAGCAAAAATGCTTTCCCTTAGGGGGCGGACTCTAGTGGTGAATCAGCTGGTGGCTTCTCAGATCTGGCACCGGCTGATTTGTCTGAGTCCGACCCCCGAGTTTGACACCAATATCCAGAGGAATTTGTTAGATTTCCTCTGGATGGGAAGGCATTGGGTCTCTGCAGGGGTGGCAAGTCTGCCTTTGGTGGAGGGTGGACAGGGAGTAGTTTGTGTGTGCTCCCAGTTGTCCACCTTCCGCCTTCAGTACCTGCAGAGATACCTATATGTAGATCCCTCTCCGCAGTGGTGCGCACTGGCATCCAGCTTTTATCGCCAGTTGCGCAACCTGGGGTATGACCGGCAATTATTTCTGATCAGGCCCGAGGGGTTTGGGAGAGACCTCTCGGTGTTGCCGGCATACTACCAGGAAACCCTCAAGGCCTGGAGCATGGTCTCCGTGACCAGGCAGGTCGTGCCTTTGGGGGATGAAATATTCACGGAGCCCCGGCTATTTAATCCAGCAGTGGGGGCTCCAATGTTAAAGTCCCCCAGTATCATCCGCCGCCTTAGTCATGCACGGATGACCCGAGTCGGGGATCTCCTGGAATACGGGCGTTCTGATTGGGTGTCACCCCAGGAGCTTGCGCTCCGTTTGGGATATGTGACGCCCAAAGTCTCAGTCTCAGCTGCTTCCTTTGTTCAGTTGTCATATACAAGTGAGGCGGGTGATGATGATGACGATGCGTCCGTGGATGTCACGTGGGTGCCCGCTAGAAGAGAAGAAGAACAGGGGGAACGTTCAGATGGGGAGACAGAGAGGAGGAGATAAGTTGGAAGCAGGGGGAGGTCATCGCAACGAGCTAGTGGCACAGTCAGACAGCATGCATCAGCACCCGGGTGCTGTCTGCCTCTGACAACAGTGATGCCATTTGCAACCTGTGCCAAAAGAAACTGAGTCGTGGGAAGTCCAACACCCACCTAGGTACAACTGCTTTGCGAAGGCACATGATGTCACATCACAAACGCCAATGGGATCAACACATGAGTACAAGCAGCACACAAACTCAAAGCCGCCATCCTCCTCCTGGTCCAGCATCTTCATCCACATCAACCACTACTGTCCTCCTTGCCCCCTCTCAACTATCCACCACTCCGTCTCTTGCCTCTTGCTGTTCCTGCTCATCTCCCCACAGTCAGGTGTCTGTCAAGGGCATGTTTGAGCGTAAGAAGCCAATGCCACAAAGTCACCCCCTTGCCCGGCGTCTGACAGCTGGCTTGTCTGAACTCTTGGCCCGCCAGCTTTTACCATACAAGCTGGTGGAGTCTGAGGCGTTCAAAAAGTTTTTAGCGATTGGGATACCGCAGTGGAAGGTACCCGGCCGAAATTTATTTGCCCAAAAGGCAATCCCCAACCTGTACTCAATTGTGCAAAAGGAAGTAAAGGCATCTCTGGCACACAGTGTTGGGGCAAGGGTCCATCTGACCACTGATACCTGGTCTGCAAAGCATGGTCAGGGCAGGTATATCACCTACACTGTGCATTGGGCAAACCTGCTGATGCCTGCCAAACATGGCATGCGTGGCTCTGCAGAGGAGTTGGTGACACCGCCACGACTTGCAAGCAGGTCTGCTGCCACCTCCTCTTCTCCTCCTACTCCATCCTCTTCCATAACCTCCTCAGCTGAGTCCTCTTCTGCTGCTGCATCTTGCTCCACATCAACGGAATCCCCCCCCCCCAGCTCTCCAGATACTATTCCACATCCCGGATACGGCAGTGTCATGCCGTCTTGGGGTTGACTTGCCTCAAAGCAGAGAGTCACACCGGGCCAGCACTCCTGTCCGCCCTGAACGCACAGGTGGATCAATGGCTGACTCCGCACCAACTAGAGATTGGCAAAGTGGTTTGTGACAACGGAATACATTTGTTGGCTGCATTGAATTTTGGCAAGTTGACGCATGTGCCGTGCATGGCACATGTGTGTAATCTGATCGTACAACGCTTTGTCCATAAGTATTCAGGCTTACAGGACGTCCTGAAGCAGGCCAGAAAGGTGTGTGGCCATTTCAGGCATTCCTACACGGCCATGGTGCACTTTTCAGATATCCAGCGGAGAAACAACATGCCAGTGAGGCGCTTGATTTGTGACAGCCCCACACGTTGGAATTCAACACTCCTAATGTTCGACCGCCTGCTCCAACAAGAAAAAGCCATTAACGAGTATTTGTATGACCGGGGTGCAAGGACAGCCTCTGCGGAGCTGGGGATTTTTTTGCCACGTTACTGGACGCTCATGTGCAATGCCTGTAGGCTCATGCGTCCTTTTGAGGAGGTGACAAACCTTGTCAGTCGCACCGAAGGCACCATCAGCGACATCATACCATTTGTTTTCTTCCTGGAGCGTGCCCTGCGAAGAGTGCTGGATCAGGACGTAGATGAGCGTGACGTGGAAGAGTTGTGGTCACCATCACCACCAGAAACAGCCTTATCAGCATCGCTTGCTGGAACTGCGGCAACGCTGGAAGAGGATTCTGAGGAAGAGGAGTCAGAGGAGGAATGTGGCTTTGAGGGGGAGGAGGAAGACCAATCACAACAGGCATCCCAGGGTGCTCGTTGTCACCTATCTGGTACCCGTGGTGTTGTACGTGGCTGGGGGGAAGAACATATCTTCAGCGAGATCACTGAGGACGAGGAACGGGACATGACTAGCTCGGCATCCAACCTTGTGCAAATGGGGTCTTTCATCCTGTCGTACCTGTCGCAGGACCCTCGTATAAAAAGGCTGAAGGGGAACGACCTGTACTGGGTGTGCACGCTACTAGACCCCCGGTATAAGCAGAAAGTGCCTGATTTTTTACCAAATTACCGCAAGTCAGAAAGGATGCAGCAGGTCCAAAACAAATTATCAAGTATGCTTTACACAGCATATAAGGGTGATGTCACAGCACAAGGGCAATATAACAGGGGAAGAGTTGAAAGTAATCCACCTCCCACGACCACGCCGGCAAGGACAGGACATTTAAAAGACGTGTTGTTGATGGAGGACATGCAGACCTTTTTCAGTCCTACACATCGCATCATCCCTTCGGGATCCACCCTCAGAGAACGCCTTGACCGACAGGTAGCAGACTACCTCGCCTTAACTGCAGATATCGAGACTCTGAGGAGCGATGAACCCCTTGACTACTGGGTATGCAGGCTAGACCTGTGGCCTGAGCTATCCCAATTTGCAATTGAACTTCTGGCCTGCCCCGCTTCAAGTGTCCTGTCAGAAAGGACCTTCAGTGCAGCAGGAGGTTTTGTCATAGAGAAGAGAAGTCGCCTAGGTCAAAAAAGTCTAGATTGCCTCACCTTTATAAAGATGAATGAGCGATGGATCCCGAAGGGACTGACACTGGTCGATACATTAGACTAAAAAAGGACTGATGAGATGAGCTGCCTTCGGCTATAAATGGTCCACAAGCTGCAGTATTTTATCTTTGAATGCCGCATGACTTGCGTGACTTATCCGCCACCAACTAGGGTTCAAGACGCAATGTTTTAGGGCAGTTTCTGCCTGGGAAACAACCGTAAATGTTTCTGGTCGCTGCAACAGCAGCCTATTTTATTTTATTTTTTTCAGATTTCTCAGTCTAGCTTTATTAGATCAATCAATAAACATTCTTCAAAGTGGCATTTTCTACCAGTTCCACTATTAGAAAGGGTCTGACCAACAGTGAAAACATACAATATTTCTACATTCTTCACAACAGAAATTATTTTAACTCAAGGTAGAGTTGGAATGTAATATTTTAAATGTTGTCATGGTGGGAAAAGATGTGCGTTGAGAATTTCACCACGAATGATCCTGTTCTGACTGTGCAATGTGCTAAAGGTTACTACCTTCAAATACACAACTGAACTGCAGTTAATTGTAAATGAAAAATAAAAGTGAAAAAAAATATGAATGCAGGTTTGCGTCTACAGATTTAAAAGGAACATCACTGAGATAGCAGCAAAGGACCAGACAACCGAACCCAGATTCGATTAGTAGTTCTGTGTGCAACAATTTAGCCAGTCTAACCACATATTACTATAGGTTATTGATTCAGTAGTCCTAAAACAGATACATAGTGTAATAAACTTTTACAAGGGTTTATCTGTTTTACAAACAGGAACCAGAAAAACTAAATAAAAAATACATGGTGCATGCAAATAAGATGTATGCAGATATATATGTTGTGTGTGAATGTATTTGGTCTTGAACAAAAGATTATTTAAAGGAAGCCAGAATGTGCTTTCTTGAAGATTATTACTTGACAAATGTAGATACATATCTACTATTTTTCAGCATGCTAAACCAACATGATACAGTGACTCAATGAAGAATTCAAAATGCATTAATTTCAAAATGATTTAAAATGCTCATAAAATTGTCTGATTTTTTTTTTCTTGAAAGAATCAACAGAGAATTGGAGAAAACAAAAATAATAAAGTTTTATTTACATTCTTAGGAGACAACGTTGATTAAAAACTCTTTAAAATCAAGGGAAATAGGAAGTAATTCCTTAAAAACATTTTAATATTGAATCCCTTATTTTCCACACTTTTGATAAGTAAACTATTATTATCTGAGGGATCAATACATGATCTTATTTCCTCTTGTCGTATCTTACTAAGTGTGTGATTTTATTAGGTTTGGCTTCCAGACTTTTTTAAGTATATATCTCTTTTTATCAGTGTTAGAGATATTGTGTTTATATCTTGGTGTTCTGTCACCTTCAAATTCTTTTAGATATGTATTCCACTTTATATAATTCTGAAGTTGTCATATCTAACACTCTAGGTATCACATATATAGTTGTGAGCGTACGAGTTGTTGCTAACGCTGCGGGCTCGCGCAGTGAGCCGGGGCCCTCGCGAAGCGAGGGCACTGCCCGAGGGTCTCAGTTGCTGGCATGGAGCGCCGTAGGCGCTCCATGCCAGCAACTGTGACCCTCGCAAAGCGACTGCGACTGCGACCCTCGCAAACTTCACGTCGCAACCCAAACAGTACGACACACACATTACGACACTCGCAAACAACATACGACACACGTTCACACACATTACGGACTCGCAACACTCGGACGCAACTCGCGAACATTACAAAATGTAAAACACAATACATACACACACCACATACATAAAAAACTTACCTACACCAAGAGGGAGCACCCAGCACCTCAAAAATACAACTTACACCTCGATTTAACTCGAAATAAAACAGTTTAGAGACTAAAAAAAAATCGAAGCGAGAGAAAAAATGGCCGCCGAACAAAACGAAAACGAGGCTACAGCACTCTAAACTCGCAAAACACCACAAGAAACTCGCAAAACACCACAAAACACCTACGGATATTCCGATACAAACGTATACCACACATTACTCGCCATTTTACGCCAATGCGGAAGTACACGACAACGGTTTGGCCTCGCGCACGCACACTCTTACACTGCACACATTCAGCACGCTTACACAGCAGATCCACACCACTAATGCTGCAGCAACATCAAAACACATTCACAGCTCTTCCACACAATGCTTTAAAATAGGTAAAGTATATTCATTTATGAATGTATTATATATTTCATTATTACACACTAAACAGCATTAGCTACCTTACAATTTCATTGCCGTCATTTTTTGACGGGCAATTCGCTAGTTGTTATATAATCCAAATGCCCTTTGAATCTCTATATCAGTTATAGATTATACTGGTATATTTTTCCAGTTATTATAGTGACTCACTGTTTGGAGATTGTTTACAATATAGAGGTTTTAGCTGGTAAAAGGGTCTTTTAACAAGATTTGTTATGGTTTTGATAACAATAAACAATTTGTTTAACACTCTATAATGAGAAATCATATGTCTTAAATCATGTACAACTGTATTACAGTGTATATAAATTTTTATGGTACTAAGGTACAAATTAATTTAGAATATGAATCGCACAAAAAATGGCGGCTCTAAGGGTCCAACCTCTTGGAGTTTGGAATTTCAAGATATTTTTTTTATCTGGTAAGAGGAAGACAATCAGTAACCTATATATCTAGTTGACAAATGAAAAAAAACGTGTTTTCTCTTAATTTTTTTAGTTTTTGTCTAAACAGAGCTTTACAGAATACAACAGGACAATGGAGTTGGGGATCCTAATTAAAAGAGCTTGCAGTTTAGATGGGTAAAGAAACCTTACAGAAGTAGGTCCCAAATCATTAAGTTGCTCTAATTTAAGTTATTTAGGGTTAGTATTTGTTAATATTTAGAATATATTTCCTATATGTGATAGGACTATTGCTGTATGTAAAGTAAATATAAGTATATATAGGTATACACATCTTTTATAACATGGACTGAAGTGTCTTATCATTTAGATTGATCCCTACATTTGCTTTTTCTTCCTGGATTTCCCAGTGTACATTGCATATGTGAATACTTTAGGCAGGACAAGCTCCTGAGATGCCACCTCATCCCATCTAATAAAGCACCAACATTACAGCTCCATCTCATTATACCCACCCCCACATTGTATTTATTTTTTCCCTCCCATAAAACCAACCTTATCCCATACACCACTATACTACTTAATCTAATCTTCAATACATATCATCAGTTAAGTTTCCCCCATTTTCTGACCACATCTTATTAAGTCACACTTCAGTTTTCCTTACACTTCAATCAAATCACTAAAATTATATTCACATTTTATTAAATGTCCTCCATTACAGTTGACTACATACTTAATTCCCAACCTTGGCACATGAAACGACTTCCACTCAACATCACTTATGGTTACCTTTTTGGTACGAATGTCATAGGTTGCTTACCTGGATCTAGATGATATGATTAGAAGTCTTAGACAAGAGAGTGACAAATCCTTGATGGACAGTGATAGAGTCAGTAGGCTGTAGGCCCTGGAGTTGTCCATCTCTTATAGGCAGTAATTATGAGTCTGTTGGACACAGTTGACAATTTGTAAATGGTCCATTTTTTAAACTGATACATTTTTGTGGGCCTTTAAATCTTTTAGTACAAGGTAAGAAGTTCTGAAGTGTAGTTATAGCTTCAGGAAAGTCATTAAGACAGTAACAAGAGAGGTGGAAAAGCATTGGTCATACAAAGGAGGATTCTGGGAGTATTTGGAGATGATGGCAGCCAAGATATTAAACTTTATTGTGAGACCAGAAGAAGCCAGAAGAATAAGAGACAGAACGTGCTGTAGATAATGATTGTTGAGTGAGGAAAAGCCTTCAATGTGATCTGTAGTGGAAAAAGATGAGGACAACAAAGAGCCCCCAATGTTAACTGCTAAGTTGGGTGCACAGTTATGATGCATAACATATTACATGTTACTGACATACAAGACAAATATTTTAGTTAATGAAATTAACATTAAGCTATTGGTATCAATACTGAGTTGATTCCCTTATCCTTTAAAACTGGTGTGGTTATTAAGACTGGTTAGTCGAGGTGATCAACACTTGGGATTATTCCCTTGGGATACACTAAGGGATACAGGAGAATTCCATACCCCAAATAGCTACACACTTTAAGGGGTATAAGCAGAGTTCCAGTGGAAAATAATCCTAATACACTCCGGAGAAGAATTCCTGCAAATGAATGGAGGATCTGGAACCACAAAGAGAATCTAAGAAGGTGATTTCTCGTAACGCATCATCTATACCTCATGTTGTGGGTCTTTAAATGTGAGTGTTCTGATGTTATATTCATATTTTGTTTGAAGATTAGCATTTATCTGCACTAGGGGGTGGGAATCCGTATTGACCCCACGAGAGCAGAACTGATTCCCATTCTTCACCATTAGGATCAAGTATGAGACTGATACCCTTTTGATATATTACCCTATGAAAGTGAGATATGACACATATTACCTTCTTTTATCCCACTGGGGAACCCTGGCCTTTCTTACCATTAATTATTTATGACTGATTTGTTATAACATAGACTTGCCAGTGCTACAACATTAGTACATACACTTAAGGTGGGGAACATCGATTTGTTTACTGATTTCTACACTTACCCATTATCATAAAGAAAGAAGACTTAGTGTTACATGCAATTAATATTAATTATAAAAGGTTTACGTATAAATTAGATTTTTATTTTTATTTTAGCTCTATACATTATTCATCAATTTCAAGAAGGAAAACACCTTTTCCATATCCTTTTTCACTGCTTATCTTTATGTGAAGTTAAATCTGGTGTCTACAACATCTTAGTTGCCGTCTAAGTGCTGACTTCACCTCATTATTTTTCAGGCTGTAAATTAGAGGATTTAGTAGAGGGACGGCAACTGTGTTAATTAGAGAAAACATTTTTGTAAACGCCATATTTCCCATTGAGGCTGGTCTCAGGTATAAACAGAAAATAGTTATGTAGAGAAGAACAACGACAGTGAGGTGTGAGGAACATGTGTAGAAGGCTTTCTGTCTCCCAGTACTGGAACGGATCTTCAGGATGGTGGTAATAATGAAAATATAGGAGCAGATAGTTAGAAAAAATGGAGAGAAACCTAATATCAGTACTTCCATAACAATTATTATCTCCAGTGTAGTTGTATCATTGCATGTGAGCTTCGTAAGAGGGACAAGGTCACAGTAGAAGTGGTTGATGATATTGGATCTATAGCAGGTGTAACTGGACAATATGACAAGATAAGATATGACGGCTACAAAACCAAGCAACCAACAGACAATGGCCAAAGCAACGCAAACTGGAGTGCTCATGATCATTAAATAGTGTAATGGTTTACATATGGCCACATATCGGTCATAACTCATGGCCGTAAGGATAAACAACTCATCAATAGTGAATGATGAAAACATAAACATCTGAGTCATGCAGGCAAAAAACGAAATGGTGTTATCCGCTGATATGTAGGAAGAGAAGACCTTATGTAGACTGATGGTGGTGGTGGAGATGTCTATGACCGACAAGTTCCCCAAGAAGAAGTACATGGGAGTGTGCAGATGAGGATCCAGGGAAACCAGTAGAAGAATGGTCATGTTACCACCAAGTGTGAGAAGATAAATGAGAAGTATTACAAGGAATATCGGAGTCTGAAGATCTGAAATGTCTGTAATCCCTATCAGTATGAAGTTTAGGACCTCTGTCTGGTTTATTTTCTCCATATCTTTGTGAGTCTAAATAATGAGAAACAAGTTAAAACATTATCATTGTCTACAAAACAATATTTATAATGAAAGACTTCATGACCCGAATATGTATAAGTTATGGTACAGAAGTGAGTGGGGAGATGTGAGAGAATCCTGGAAATATATCAGAGGATTTAATAAAGTTCAGGAGGGAGGGAAATGTCTTCCAGAAAAGGAGGACATGATTTGATGTTATAAGGTGGAGGATTCAAGGGCAACATGGAAACTACACTCTTACAGGAAAGGAAGTAGATAAGTATAATATGCTATGTGTAGAAGTGTTACTGATAAACCCAAGAGAGAAGATCCAACATATCTGATTATTACTGAGGCCATGGTTTTTAGGAAGATAAAATAGACAGACTTTTAGTAAACACATATTGGTGTATTTTTAATTAGGTCAATGAAGTTGCCTATTACATTAAAGTACCAATGACGTCATTAAAACTGCTCTGTACCATCATGTTGAGAAGATAAAACAACAGCAGGAATTTAAAATATAAAAAAGAAATCACATCTTTTAAGTGTTTTAACTGATGATATAGAAAAGCATTGATGGGTCTCAGGTCCCTTTATATCCTGATTCAGAAGACACATGGAAAGTAAGCTTTAGCCTATCCATACATGTATCTGATCTAGATCGTTACCAGTTACACTGCGGCATTACATGGTCTGGCAATGATCTGTAAGGAAGTGTAATGGTTGAAACTCACATATTCAGATTGTTGCTGTATTTATTATTCTCTTACATAGGTTGTAGTAGGTGATACATTTTAGAGGGTCCGCCGAGTTACAGAGCTTCTGAAACACTAATGGTTTCCTATTTCTTTTTCTTCCTTATCATAGAAAGTGGTATTACCTTCTTCTTACATCAGGCGTCTTGTAAGGATTTAGAACAAAGGAGTATGAAAATGTCCAGGTGCAAAAATATATCAACGTAGAATAATTTCATTAGAAAAGAAGAGTCTTATCCACAGGTACCAGCATTTTATAGCTCTCTATCTATGGTAAGACTGGAGGTTTCATCATTTGGAATCATCTCTAGAGGGTCTAAAGCCCATAGGCTTCATTATATTTTTTCAGATTTAGACATGTCCCAGTTGGTAAAAAAACAAAGAGATGACATTAGTTCATTGGAAACAAGTCCATGGAGGCCAGAAACCCAACAGACCAACCATTTCATGATTTTAACTATTTTGTCTCAACTCCTAAACAATGAGTAATAATTATAACAGAACAGGATTTCCAACGTTGAATAAAATTATCAAATAGTAATATTTCAAAACATTTTCTTTGTACCATTGTTATGATAAAAACATGTAAATAATGATAGAAATAAAATAACCCTTCATCTTTATGGATTTTGATTGAGTGTTCAACTGTACAAATGGCATAATGACAGAGACATTAAAATATCTAAGTGTTTGCCATTGTTCTTAAATATTCCACAAGGCATATTGACATTTCTTATCACTCCCTCTGTGAGATTGAATTACCCCCATTAAATTTACTCGCAGAAGGAGCAACTTCCCAAAGATCTATGTGGTCATGAGTTACTGGCTCAAGCTACACGTATGACTATGTGGACCAATAGGAAGCTGGTGGCTGTGCTGTGTTTACATTAGAAGATGCAACATGGACTGAGGCTTTTCTAATAGCCCCAAAGACATTTCTAAATTTTATACTCTCCAATGATTCCCCAACTCATGAGTGTAGAGAAAGTGTGATTAGCAGATGTTTGGGCCCACAAGAAGCTCCAACCTTACTGTAGGGACCAACCACAACTCTTTATGCTAATTGTGTCGAGTAGCAAGGGACAATGGACGGTTGCTTCACTTGTGTCTAGTACTCCAATATTTTACCTTCACAATCCAACATTGGGAATGGTTCACCAGAATGCTAGTGGACTTTCATTTTAGGTGGACAAGTAAGAAGTGAAGCTAAGGGACCATCTGATAGGATCA
Source organism: Discoglossus pictus (assembly GCA_027410445.1). NCBI lineage: Eukaryota > Metazoa > Chordata > Amphibia > Anura > Alytidae > Discoglossus > Discoglossus pictus. The sequence goes on from CM050170.1 coordinate 5,905,813, forward strand.
TCCCCTAAGGAGCGCTATGTATTCTAGCCACGTTGACCTTCCAATAGAGGAATATGGCTTGTTCAGTTGTATTGCTCTGTAATTGTTGCAAATTTCAAGTCTGCAGATACACGGCCGGGAGAACGTAATCTGCAGGATTGCAATTAAATAAGGCCGTATAACACTTTGTTACAGGTATAGAACCAAAAGGTGAATTTTGACATGTTTATATACTCTAATGTTTCCCCAAGCCCTGGACGTATGTCCTGAACCCGTAAGCGTAATTTCCACTGAGACACCGGTGCAAAGATTGGTCTGCATCAATTGTAAAAAAAATTTACATTTGTTTTTGGGTGTATACATTGCATGGGGCCAATAAAACATTTTTAAGAGTTGTATCACTTTAAGGATGACCAGTAGTCACTTCCAGTATCGAAACGCCATATCCAGTTTTCACCCACACCCTGGGCCAGGCAAGGTTCCTGGGTAGATTCTATAGACCTCTATGTGGAGATCCACGGATCTGATTAAGCCATCAAGTATAGTTTCAGACAACAACTGAAACACTCTCAATTGCTTTTCAATATTCAAGGGTCAAGTGATGTCAAGTTATTTGCAAGTGATATCCCTTTGATCTATTGGTATATACTTGACCTTAGCCATTATTCCTGACAACCCAGACAATATAATAGGAAGGCAGAATTGGTCGGTCCCAAATTTGAATACATCACAGAGCAACCTCAACTCCATATGTATGTATAAGAATTCCTATAGAAGATGATAAGATGTATTATTCACTTATTTTCATTTTGTTACAGACCTTCTTCAACTGGTTGCAAAGCCTGCCTTCAGATTACTACTCTATCCAGACTTTCATCTTGAGGCCATATTTCTCCTCTTCTCTCTAGGTGCCAACTAGTCAAGGGTCCTGGTTATCAGTTGCTTCTGGCAGGATCCAATAGGGGTAGTTAGGTAGTGTAAATGCTGAAGACATAAAGCACCAATAAATTCAATCGTATTACATTCCATCAACGTCATACATCCCGTATGTCTGCGGGTTTGAAATTTGTTACAAACATGGTCAAAATCAAATGGCCAAAGCTGCAAGTCCGTAACCCCTTCCTGTGCCCGCAAGCCCATATTCCCTTCCTGCGCCCACAAGCTGCTAGAGGGCAGGAATAGATGCAGGCCACAGTTCCAATAAACCAAACCCGTAATTATGAAGTGCGATGCAGGCCTCAGAGCCAATAAAAAGTGGGGACCATCAAATAACGCTGCAGAAAAGGGTTTTAAAGGACACGGAAACTGTAAATCATTAACTGTGCTGTAGCTGTGCAAGTGAACACACAGGTCTAGGCGTTGGTGGGTTTGTGAGCATTGGAGAGAGAGAGGAGAGAAAGAGATAGAGAGAGACAACAGAGAAGGAGATTGAGGAGATGTTTTGAGGTAGATTTACAGAGAAAGAGAGAGGCAGGTCAGGGAGGGGAGTTACAGGTGTAGGAGAGCATGAGGTGGTGAGTAATGTACCATGAGATGTAGGCACACAAGGAGTAGGGGCAAGGGTCAGGGGTCTGATCCCATGGTGGGGTGTAGTGGGGATGAGGGACTGGCCCCAGGGTGAAAACAAGGAGGCCAGGAACCCCAGGCAACGTTGGGAGGGCAAGAGGCTGGTGCAAAGTACAGGACCCCTAATTATATCCTAGAGGAAAGGGACATCCTATTAAGGAAAAACTGTGTCCGCTATAGCATCATAAATGGTGGGAGGGATGTGAGACCTAGCCATAAGGCACATGCCTGGACTGAGGTTGCTACAGCTGTTGCTGCATTAAAGGATTGCACACAGGGATGTCAAGTCTGTCAAACACAGGTATGACGACAGCTGGCTGATGGTAAAGAGGAAGATGGCAGAGGCTCCCAGAGAAACACATGCAACCTGTTGTGGACCACCTGCCAACATCACATACTGATGTACACAATGAGCTGTATCACCCTAGAATTATTCTGGCTCCTACACCTCTACCCACACACATGGATAACTTACATACAATAGCACTGTAAGACCTATGGTTATGACTGAAGATATATGGGACCTGAATAACCATGTAAATCCAGGTAGCAAACATATCGGTATCATAATTGTTATTTAATAAATGTCTGTCATTTATGGGTGTGACATATACTGGCCTAGCCTTGACCTCATCTTATCTGCATTGTAACAACCATTGCTGGGAACATGTTGCAGATTGGTCAGTCTCACACACTGCTCAGCAGACCCAGCAGATCCAGAAGATCCAGCAGAACACGTTTCTGATGCACATGCAGATGACACACTGCACAAACATTACATATATTTGCATGAGCCACTATTCACCATGCTCATGATGCAGGCTGGGGTTCATCTGTGTAACACAAGCACCACAGTCAATTACAGGTGACCATGATGTCAAGGATATGGAAACACATAGCTTTCAATTGTATAGAGAAACCAACTAAAATGCTTTAATTCTTTCATTTCAGTACCCAGGAGTACAAGGCCAACCAAAGAGGCACAAGTGGTAGCTCCACTGGAGGTGGAACAAACTGGTGGAAGAAGAAGGGCACAACATTTGAGAGAACCTGAGACCATCAACAGAAGCTGGCCCTTCACAATCCAGATGCTCACCCTCATCTCAGGAGTGGATTCACTGACAGGGCCCTCAAAAGCATCATCTAGCCGTGCACAGCTGTTTCAGCCCCCTCCACTGGTCATATCATGGAGACATCAAACAACAACACCTACTCTGATGACATTGTCCTGGCCCCAGCCATCATCATGACCCCCACTGCCATCTGTTATAAACCCATCACAGCCATGGTAGGCACAACCAATCCCACACAATGTGGTGCACTAACATAGCCTCCCAGATAATGGGGTTTCCTAACATGGCCTAAAACACTGGCATTTCTGCTGACACCTCAGGCCCTTCTGCTGACATTTTAGGCCTTCCTGCCAACACCTCAGGCCCTAAGACATCATCTTAAGCCCCCCTGTCATCAACATCGGTCACACTGCCATCAACATCGGCCCCTCTGCCATCGATACCACCACCCCTGACTTTGAGGGAAATCATCGTCCCGTTTCACGGGGATGACGGGAGACGTAACAACACCCAAAGGACCCAGAAGCTATGATTGCTCCAAAAGAAGGTTACGCTCACCAACTCCCTCTGTGCAAGCAACATATTGCTCCATTCTGAGGAGAGGAGGCACAACAGAAGGATGGAGAGATATGAGGAACAGGGGAATAGGGTCTCTCCAGCCTTTGGTTTCACAACCACAACCTGAGACAGCGGCCTCCTCATCTCACCAAGAGTGTAAGGTGATCCACAGCCACCCGAAGTAGTGGCATCCCTCGCTCAAACACCATATAGACGTGGAAGAGAGACTATGTGCATGGGCAAGGAAGGTGGGGGCCCAAAGTCCTTCTCATCAACACTCCTCACTGAATACTAATTGGTATAGATGTTGACATACTATTGGCTGGCTACAGAGTGTGTACATGTCTGGTTATGTTTAACATTTCACCAATTGATGTTCAATGCGGATTAACATTCAGATGAGATGTTGTGGTGAATTTGAATATTGTTCTGATTGATATCTTGTTCTTGTCTCTGCAGGTGCTAACAACCTTCCTCTATCCTCCATCGTTATGACCTCCTCTCACTACCACCTGCAGGACTTTTCTTGAGCTTCCCCTATTCTCTACTAGACTATCCTCCTGCCTCAAAACCTTCATAACCTCACTAAAAATCTTTTTAATGAAGACTATCACCTTCAGCTTAGATATGTAGAACATATCTATCACCACTTTATCTCACCCGTACCCTTTAGAGTGTAAGTTTGTGAGTTTTAGATCTTTTATTGCTTTGGGGAAAGCTCTGTGTATGTTTGATTTTAAACTCAATAACAGGGCCCTCCATTCTTGTGCAATGTGATAAAAAATGTTTTGATTTGTACTTAACCCATGTACAGCACTACGGAATAACCCTAATCCTAACCCTAACCCCTAACCCTAACCCCTAACCCTAACCCCTAACCCTAACCCAAACCCTAACCCTAACCCCTAACCTTAACCCTAACTCCTAAACCTAACCCTTAACCCCTAACCCTAACCCTCATAAAATATCATGCATACAGTCTAAGTGTTAAATCTGTTAAAACATTTTAAGATGTGTACATGGCATGTAGGTGGAGCTTTTCTCTCTACTGTTTGTGCTAAACACTTGAAAGTAATTGCAGGTACAGGATCCACACCTACTGAGAGGATGGCGGCTCATTTATACCACTTGGGTTATTTATATGGGGAATGTTTAGAGTACTTGTTTGCTCACTAACCTGAGAAAGAAGAGTGTTGCCCTTGGATTTATTTCAATTGGTGGACCAAGAATCTCCTTAAAACATGCCTGCTATACATTTTAAATGTTTATATAAAAGTGAATGTTATGGAGCACGCCCCATAGCTGTCCCGTATGTGTACACACTATGGGCCCTATTCAATTCCAAGCCCGCGCGTTGTGTGATCTAAGCCGTATGTCTGCAAGCGTGCTGCAGGCTCCCATTTATCTCAGATTACGATGCTAATCAAATTATCAAGTGCACAAGATACCGGCCGAAGCCTCTAGCCAGTAAAGCTCACCCACAGCTGAAAACTGTTAAGGGGTTGGCCGAGATGTGATCGGTTGTTTCGCCAATAGAAAGCGGACTAACAGCCGCAGATGATCGAGAGAGGGAGATTATAAAGTTGCGTTTCACCCGACCCATGCGTTGACTGTGTTGTATTTTCTGATGAAGAAGCACGCAGGTCCTAGAGGTTTTTCAGAGAGAGAGTAGCAGAATTTTGAGAACAGTAATTTACAGTAATAGCAATACACATAGAGACACATAGAGCTAGGACACTCAATACACCCCCCGTCCCATCCCCCACACCCCATCCCCCAACAGTTATTAAATACACATAATCCACACATTTTTTTTCATTAATATACAGCCACTTTTTTATGGATTTATTTTTAAATTATTTTTGGGATTTTAATAAAGGGAGGAGGGGAGAGGCATGGAGAGGCAGGAATGAAGAGATAAGAAGACGCGAGGAGGAGAGACAGGATAGAGAGGTGGCCCTGAGCAGTGGAGGAGAGGAGTGGAGGAGAGGAGGAGAGGAGGCATCAGAGGAGAAGGAGGAGGTGGTGGAAGTGCAGGAGGAGCAGGAGGAGGAAATGGAAGTGGAGGAAGAGAGTGGAGAGGAAGAGGTGCGTTGGACTGGCCTCCACCAACACCACCGCACCCACCAACACAACCCTCCTTACTGCATCAGGCTCCAGCCGGGCAGCAGACCCTCCTTACTCGCTCACAGGCCACGCCACTAGGAACTCAATCCCTAATACCAAGCCAGGCTGTGCAGGTAGCTATGCTGGCCCTCATGCAGTAGCAGATGGAGTGTCTCTGGGGGATCTAGGCCTGGTAAGGCGCAATAGGGAGGAGAGGAGGCATCCCTAGTGACAGAATCCTACGTGGCAGTGGACAGAAGATGCTATGTGGGGCGCTCTTGGACCCAGCCCTGCCTTCTCCATCCCAATGGCATCCACCGTGTACCATCCCCCCACCATCACCAGAGAGATGCCGGATGGCCACGGGGCATTGAGCTGCACAGATATTTTTGCCTTCTCAACAGCACTCCTCAGTGACCATCTATTGGTCACAATGTTAACCTAATATAGCCTGGCTACAGAGTCTTGGATCTTGGCCTATGTGATGGTGATATTTTGTATGCAGATGGCTACCTTCCATCACATGGTCCACAATCCTCTTCTCTGTGGATACGTAGGGATCTTTTTAACATGTCACCAATTGATGGTCACTGAGGAATGCTGTTGAGAAGAGATGCCGCAGTCCTTACCTTATTTAAGGCCTAATTTTGTAGGTGTTATGTTTTTGTTTTGTTTTATTTTAGGTATAATTCAGGTCCATGAAGGAATTTTCTGCATCTGCAAGCATTGTGGAGGAAATGTATGAGGTGTAAGGTTTTCCCAGTGCCTCTCGGGTAGACATTCCTTCAATAACAGCCCCCCCTTAACATGTGACCCCCACAATCTTAACGCTATCATATAGCCAGAAATCTCAGACATGATTGTTGTTGATTTAAATGTAGACTGATAGCGCTATGGTGGTGGACTTGCAAAGTCTCACAATGGCATGTTAATGACAGCCAGCATTAATATATGCACTAGTGATGCATGTGATCCTGACCTCAATATCAGTCTGAGAACAGATCCTTGGGTCTGATGTACGTAACAGTGAATCTGGCTGCTGACCATTGTGTCCTCTCCGTATTAAGGGCTATTTTCCCATATTACTGATAATCCAGAGACCTAGCTAATAGTTAGTAATGCTTGTAGATGGGAATCAGGTGAGTTGTCATATTGGTACAGTATTAAGCACTGTACTGTATATGCATTGGGATTAGTTTTTTTAAACTCCTCCACCTTTTTTAGTTGACCAATTTTTGTCATATTTTTGTTTTGTCACCACACTGTATGTGTGAAACTTGATTGGATTACACAGTCCAGAGGTTGAATCATCTGTGTCATTGACCAGTTCTAGAAAAGGTGTAAGTGCTATGCACATTAATGGTTTCTTCTATTAAATAGAGTGATTTGTGATGATTCTTTTTTTCATCAGATTACGGTTGCAGTGGTGTAGTGACCACATGTGACCCTGGAAGGTGCTATGCATCATGCTTATTCTAGACTATCACTCACATTACCCCGTGTAGAAACCCTCTTTTTCCAACAAGCTTCATGCTCTCTCGGGATCCGCCCACACCACACCCATGATATTAATGCACATTCTTGTGCGACGGCCCGCATATGCGGAAGGTGGAGTCTCCAACGTCGGCTGCAATGAGCCGAAGGGGCAGCATTTACGGACGTGGAGGCTCTACGGTGCCGCACACATGGTTACAAACACCCACACAAGCGGCACTTTACCAAAATAAATCTAACACGCAAACACTATATAAGGACTTACAAAAAAAAAATATGAGAAGCGGGACTTACGATCTAGCAAAAATACGACCTTAACGGCCGAACCTTGTGCACCTGAAAACATTAAAAACACAATAAATACACACAAAAAATACATAAAAAGCTTACTCACAGCAAGGGGGGAGGGGCACCCAGGACCTCTGTAAGTGAAGTTACACCTCAATTTAAGTAAAAATTCCTGAGTTTAGACAAACGTAAATCACCTTAACAAGAGAAAAAATGGGGGGGCGGAGCTAGCGTCCTTAACAGCAGGACGTGTGAGGGGAGAGCTCCGTCAGAGTTGCCTGACATTTGGGCAATATTGCCCTGTAAACCCCCTGTGACACCCCCAATAACATCAGGGGGCACCAGGGGAAGCCGTCGGGCCCCCAGATAGTCGCCCCGACTACCGGAACGAGGCTCCAGGAGAGTGCAGGAGCACTCTGAACTCAGCAGCTGCTGCATAGCAGGGGAGCGTCCTGCGTGCCTGCTCTGCCTCTTCCCCCAGCACAACACAACAAGAGGAGACTCAGGCCGGCCAGGGGCAGCACAACAAAAGGTCAAGGTAGGCTGGATCTGCCAGGGGCTGCGGGGAGAGACCAGGAAGCACTGGGCCGCCATCTTGACAGGCCAAAGCAGGCCTAGCCAGAGGGAGAACTCCCTCTACAGATACCGGGGGCCCATAACATCTACCCAGACAACCGAGGGGCAGCAGGGGGATCCCACACACCCTAAAACCCCCCTGAGAGAGAGAAGGCTGGGCTGCATAGCAGCCACCAATACAAAGAAGAAGGGGGAGAGGTAAAGCCCGCGAATCCACGGCCGCCATTTTGTGGCACCTCATGGTGGAAGGGGAACAGACACAGACAGATCCCAGCTGACCTACACCCAAGACTTCAACCCCCAGGAAGAGCTAACCCCTCTGGACACCCCATACTGGGTCTTACCTCTCACACTGTGAAAGTTCATTGCACTAAAGGAAAGCAGCATCTAATACCTAGTCTGAAACTTTAACCCTGACAACACCAGACCCTGCACTGAGCTCTACCGGGCAAGAAGTCACTGCAACTTTACTAAGGAAGAGGATCCTGCCACCCCCTGGGTTCCACACAGTGACATTTCTACACCCTGACTTAACAACCTCAGACAACCCTGCAGTTAATTTTTTGTGTAATCCTGTGAAGATCTGCATGAACATTGCTGCAGAGAGCCTTTGCTGCCACCCTGTGGCCACTCAGTAAATCTGATGTTGATGTGGGCCAAGGCAACCAGCCTGAAAGCCCCCTTCCAGTTGCTCCTGGCGGAGCCTGCAAAGACCGATATGAAGCACTGAGCCAAGAGATGTGATTGAAGCCTGACAGGAGGCCTTGACTAACCAGCTACAACGACCGATCTTACACGAGAACACAGCTTCTGGCCGCACCAACCTAACAAACTCTACAGCTACGCACTCCTGAGGGAACTGATAGCAGAGAAAGCAAGGGGAAAAATACTACAGCTCCTGTAACACGCACATCTCCATCTTCAGAAATGAAGAAAAGTAGAAAGAACTCCTCCGCAAAGGGCATCCGAGAGCACTTCACACCCAAAACAACAAAGCCGCCATCTCCACTGGATTCAGCTTCAGACCACTCTGAATCATCTGATCAGGAGGAGATACCCAAGAGGTCAAAACAACACATAGACCTATCGCCTAGGGCCATTGCAACGATAGAACAGCTTCTAACCAAGGCACTAGAACCCTTAAGAAATGACCTGAAAGAACTGGGGCAGAGGACCCAACTTCTGGAGGAGATGGTGGATCAGATGGGAGAAGCGCAGCAACATGACAGGTCTGCCATAGACCAGAACTCGTATAACATCATGGAGCTGAACGATAAGATTGAAGATCTAGAGAATCGATCCCGCCGCCATAACGTCAGAGTACGGGGGATCCCAAGGACTACACAAGACCTGACAGGGTACTTAAAAGACACCTTCACTTCAATACTACCCGATCACCCAGAGGGCGTCCTCGAAATTGAACGAGCCCACAGAGCGCTAGGAGGGGCGAGAAACCCAGAGACCCCTAAGGATGTTGTGGTGAGATTCTTGAGACAACAAGCCAGAGACCTACTCTTAGCAGAAACAAGGAAGAAGCAGGCAGTCAAAGGACCAGATAACTCCAACCTGCAAGTGTATGCAGACCTGTCCCCCAACACACTAGACAGAAGGAGACAGATGAAGCCTGCACTGGCGATTCTGCAACAGAACAAGCTCCAATACCGGTGGAACTTCCCCTTTGCCCTCACCTTCAGCTACCAAGGTACATCACACACCACCCGCAACTTGGAAGACTGCCTCGCAGTACTGCGCCACATTCGTCTCTGCCCAGCGGACCTCCCAGCAGAGGAACACAACTTCCCCCCTCCTCCTCCCATCCCGAAAAAACAGTGGACTGTGGTAGGGTCACAGCGACCGAAGGAAGACCCGCCTCCCCCCAGGAGTCCCAGAGACAAAAACTTGCCCCGCAGGAGCCAAGGCGGGCTGAGTACTCAGCACAGAGGAGGCCCGGGCCCGACTTCAGAAGGCCTGATACCATCGCGATCGGAGTGAAGGCAACCCACCAACAGGAAGTTGTTTTGAGTCTTTGTTTTCTCATTCATTTATGGGACTTTTCTGACCTGCTTTAGTGAGGGTAGAATAGGCACTGATGACTTTAGTTAGGTCAGATGTTAGTCGAGGCCTCTAATGAAGGGCCTGTTAAAGCCAGATGCCCGAAATAGACGGAAGGCATCCTAGTTTACTTCAGATAGTTAAAATGTTGTTGAGGTTAATAGTTATTATTTTTGGAGAGAGGATACCACTAGACTTGATAGAGAAGCGAGTAAGCTCCCAGGGAGCAATTAGCAAATTATCTCTAAGTCCAGAAAGATCACCACTGATAAAAATGTATGCGGAAAACTATAAATTCCCAGCTGACAGTAGTCGAGGTTTATGCAGTCAACAAAGCCTAACTCAGGGGACTAGCTTTCAGGAGATTAGAGGAGCCTGTGGGACTGAAGGAACTTGGTCAATTGTAAATCTAATGTTGTGTCTTTCTGCTTCCCTCTGGCCTAACAGCGGACGGAGTCTCCAGCACCAGAATCCCCCCTCCAAGCCTCCACCCGCCCCCGGCCACCAAGGAATGGACGTCGGACAAGGAATAAAAGGTAGCCAGGCAGACCATGCACTCCTATCCACCAAAACATAATGAGTAGCTCACAGTACACATTCATAACTCACAATGTTAAGGGTTTCAACTCCCCCTTTAAGAGGAGAAAAGCCTTTAGGCAATACAAAAGATTGAGGCCCTCGGTTATCTTCATGCAGGAGACTCATTTCACACACGAGAGTAAACCAAAATATCTGCATGGGGAATACCCGACAGTGTACATGGCCACTCAGTCAACGAAGAGGGCAGGGGCAGCTATCCTGATACATAAGCACTTCCCATTCACCCCGGAACATACTAGAATAGACAAAGAGAGGAATTATGTTTTGGTCACCGGCTTAGTCTCAGGCCAAAGAATCTCCCTACTTTCCCTATACTCCCCCACAAACTCACCACACCAAACCCTGATTAACACGCTAAGAGAGTTAGACACACTAGACCTAGGCAAACTGGTGATTGGGGGGGATTTCAATCTGACCCTAGATCCAGCATTAGACAGATCAGGACACGCCCAGGACTCTAGCTTCTCAAAAAAACGGAGCCAAATTAAGCAGCTAATGGCCAAAATGGGCTTAGTGGATGCCTGGAGAGGCTTACACCCGGATAATAAGGAATACACATACTACTCGCCCACGCACGGCACTTACTCGAGGATTGACACATTCCTAACAAGCTCACTACTTTTTGATAATATCCGAGAATCTGACATTGTCCCCTGCCCCTGGTCTGACCACGCAATAGTAGCTATTAAATTAACGTTAGGCCCTAACCTATCCCCATTTAGGAGCTGGAGGATCGACGAACACCTTCTGTCAGACCCCAGCAGCTTAGCATCCCTAGCGGGAGACATTAGGCAGTACTTCGAGCTGAATGATTCTCCTGATACAGGAGTAGGCTGGATTTGGGTAGCCCATAAGGCTTATATAAGGGGCTGCTGCATCAAACTATCAGCACAGCACCGTAAGGCACTCAGACGGAAAGAGGAGGATTTAACATCCACCCTCAACAACCTAGAAAAACTCAATCAAAACTGTCCCTCCACAAAGATCCGTGACCAAATCAACAAAGTCAGGATAGAACTAGATGGAGTACTCTCTGCCCATACAGAGAAGGCTATGAGGAGGACTAGGCACCTATATTATTGGAAAGCTAACAAACCAGACAGAATGCTGGCTAGGAGGCTGAAAGCTAAAGAGATCCAGTCTAGAGTGACCCAAATCAGGAAGCCAGATGGCTTAATCTCCTGCAGCCCTAGGGATATACAGAAGCAGTTCCAAACCTTTTACCAGCAGATCTACTCGTCTGGGAAACTGGCAGAGGGGTTGGACCTTGACTCCTTTCTAAGTACCATAGATCTCCCCTCATTAAGTGAACAACAAGTAAATAGTCTTAACCTAGATATCTCACAAGAGGAGGTGAGAACAGCAATTCATAGCCTTAAGATAGGTAAATCCCCAGGGCCAGACGGCTATTCCAACCGATACTATAAAAAATTTGAAATCCTATTAAACCCCTACCTGACATCCCTATTTAATGCTATCATGAGAGGGGAAAAAATGCCCCCGGAGCTAAATCAAGCGGAACTGGTAGTCATACCAAAAGAAGGTAGGGATAGCTTGGAGGTGAAGAACTACCGGCCCATATCCTTACTGAATGGGGATGTCAAACTAATGGCCAAAATAATGGCAACTCGAATCTCCAAGTTCCTGCCAGAAATTATCCACAAAGATCAGGCGGGGTTTATACCCCATAGACAGGCAGGGGACAATGTCAGACGTATCCTTAACATCCAATACCTAGCGCTGAAAAACAACTCCCCAATGTGCCTGCTAGCTCTAGATATAGAGAAAGCCTTCGACACAGTTGAATGGCCGTTTCTGTTTAAAACCCTGGACAAATTTGGTTTTAGGGGCCGGTTTATCACCTTACTCCGCACATATTACGAAGCACCAACAGCCTTCTTGAGGTTGCCAGGCGATCACAGAGCCCAAATTAGCATACAGAGAGGAACGAGACAGGGATGCCCACTCTCACCCCTACTGTTCGCCATAGTCATGGAACCCCTAGCGCAACTCATTAGAGCGGATAGGGAAATCCAAGGGCTTCAGGTGGGGCTGCAGCACTACAAATGCTCATTCTTTGCAGACGATATCCTATGCACCCTAACAAATCCCGGGGCCTCCATTCCGGCACTGATGTCAACTCTTGACAAGTTCGGTAGGGTGTCAGGGCTTAGGCTGAACTTAGGGAAATCGGAAGCTCTGAGTGTAGACATGGCACAGGGCGACATAGATCATTTGAAATCCCTATTTTCCTTTGCGTGGCCCACCAAGCACATAAAATACTTGGGGGTCAACATCACACCTAAAATTTCCGAGTTATATAAGGCCAATTACCCCCCCATGTACAAAAAACTAAACGAAGATTTGTTTAGATGGAGGACTTGCCCTCTCTCCTGGACCGGCCGAATAGCGGCAGTTAAAATGAACATCCTTCCAAGGATTCTATATCTCTTCCGTACGCTCCCTATACCAATCTCCTTACAGGACTTAGACCGGTTCCAGTCCAACATCTTTAGATACATATGGAACAACAGAAAATCCCGCATCCCCAAGAAAGTAATGTTTAGACATAGCAAAGATGGGGGACTATCTTGCCCAAACCTGCGAAACTATTTTAAAGCGGCCAGGCTATCCCAACTACCACAAATACATTCAGTCAGACATCAGCCGAGCTGGGCCTTCTTGGAACAACAGCAAATGCAACAACATAGCTGGGACACACTAATTTGGGTTCCTGAAGAAATGGCCCCGATAAGAACTCACCCAAACCCCATAATAAACCTAAATTTAACAACTTGGAAATGGGCCAGATCTAAGAACAAACTGGGCATAGGTACATCTCCCCTTTGGTCGGTCCTTTCTTCACAAGATATCTGGGCTTCCATGAGTACTATGTCAAAACATTGGTGGGCTTCCAGAGAACTAGATAAGTTGGGCTCCTGGTTTAACGGGAATCATTTGATGACCCTGAGACAGTTCGAAGAAAGACATACCCTCCCCCCAGGGGAACACTATAACTATCTAAAAATAAGAAGCTGGGCCTGTGAAGCATTTAAAAAATTTGGACCCCCGAAATCCTCCTGGTTCTCGGTAATCTGCAAAACTCTGCCTTTAACGAAAGGAATATTAGGCACTTTATATGACACATTCACTAAATCAAATAATACAGAAAAACCATCATATATCTGTAAGTGGGAAAGGGAGCTAGGAGGTGAATGGGATTGGAAAAAATGGCAGAAATCATTCTCCAACCTACGCAGGGCAACAAGTAACTGCTCGCACATAGAGACATCTATAAAAGTTCTCCAGAGAATATATTGCACCCCAGACAAACTCAACAAATATGATCCCAGAGTGAGTAGTAACTGCTTTAGGGGCTGTTCACAGATAGGAGACCACGCCCATACCTGGTGGGTATGTCAGAAAGTCCATGACTTATGGGAAAGGATAGCATTAATGGCAACAAAGTTATTTGGTATAAGAGTCACAGCCTCTATGGAATCCTGCCTACTAGGGGTTAAACTCTCTAGTTTATCAAAAAAACAGAATAGGCTATTCCAGATAATGGCCGCCGCTACCAAAGTACACATAGCCAGCCAATGGAAGTCAGAAAAGCTAAGCGTGCAAGAGGTTATTAAAAAAATAAATTACATAGCAATAAATGAAAAGTTAACATCTGCTATTCTAGATACTTTGGCTCAGTTCCAAGAAACCTGGAGGCCTTGGCTAGAGTCTTCGTTAGGTTTCCCCTTGCCCTGATGGGCTCACTGATAGCACTATAACAAAAGCAAAACAGAACTAGGCCAAAAAAAGGCTTGGAGTGGAGGAGATTTGAAGTCTGGTCCTGGAGGCTCTGATTTGACTGGTTCGCCTGGAACGCAACACAGGAGGGGAATGTATGCATCATAATTGTATAAACTAAACCTGAGCTAGGGATTCCTCCCTTATCTCCATAGTTATTTACATGTTTGTTTATCTAAAGTTTCAGTTTCTATGTAAATAAGTTCTGTTTGTTCATGCTTCCCTTGCTTAAATTATAGGACCTAAATAACTATTTAATAATGGGAAAAGTTAAAAATAAAATCTTGGAAGGAGATGCTAGTAATTTGACCACGAGGTATATATGTTTATAGAAAATCTTATGTGTTAATGTACCTAATGCCTGTCCTTACTTTGTATCCCTTTCAATAAAAAAAATTATTTAAAAAAAAAAACAAGAGAAAAAATGGGCGCCGACAAAAACGAACACAAGACTCCACAACCCCGGACCGCCCAGCCTCGTACAATTTACCATTGCAGGGATCCGAGATAAGCTCGGAAACCTGCATTAACCCCACGCGATCTGGGACCCCCACTGCACTGAAAATTTTGATTTCCCGCCTTACGGGTCCTTAAAGGACCGTAAAGGTTCTTAAAGGACCCATAATAAAAATTAATGAAAGCTATCGATCATGGGGATCTATACAGAGCCCCATAAACCCCTAAAAAACCCTATCACTCAAGGGGGTCAATCCTCCCCGATGCTAATGAGACTCCTAGAGACTTTTCCGGAAGAGAATAGGCAATGGAGCCTTCTGAATGGCTGAAAACAGTGTCTATCAAATTCAGCCAATCAGAAGGTGCCAATGTGTGAGCCAATCAGAAAGGGATACACCCCAAAATCCCACTCTGATCGGATAATGCACCTGTAAATTTTTATTTGACATATACTAATTCCCTCACAATATAAAAATATAATCACCGTTCCCCCACACTATAATATAACATGTCCAGCTCCAGACCTTAAACCAGGAGATTACGTCCTTGTGAAGTTGCTTTCTTTATTTCCTAGGTGGACTAGAACTCACCTTGTGCTCCTCACCAATGGAGCTGCTGTCAAGGTTGAAGCTGAGGAGACCTAAGCATCATGAGCAGGTAGCAAAGAGACTGCCTCACATGTCTGATAAACCAATGCATCATACTGAACTGGGAGAGTATGACCTTGCAAAGTCTTTTAATAAAGTTTATTTATCTCCTAGGTGGACTTGGAACTCACCTTGTGCTCCTCACCAATGGAACTGCTGTCAAGGTTGAAGGAACGTCTGAATGGTTTAATGGAAGGTCAAGTGTCATGAAAAAGTGCATCTTTACAGCCCTTATGAGACTCTGTGCATACTCACTCTGTCTGCCATTGTGGTTATGCCCTTGGTCATCAGATTTGAAGTGTGGGAACAGTGGCAATTCACCTGTGTAGCCGACACCAACTTAACTAGCTTCCCCATCTCCTTAAGAATCATTTAGGCATTATAAGCAGGTAGCAGAGAGACTGTCTCAAATGTCTTAAAAAAACACTGCATGATATTGACTGTGAGAGTATGACTTTGCAAAGTCTTTTACAAAGTTTCTTTATCTCTTAGATGGACTTGGAACTCACCTTTTGCTCCTCACCAATGGAATTGCTGTCAGGTTGAAGCTGAGAAGATAGACCTAAGCATCATGAGCAGGTAGCAGAGAGACTGCCTCACATGTCTGATAAACCAATGCATGATATTGACTGGGAGAGTATGACCATGCAAAGTCTTTTAATAAAGTGTCTTTATCTCCTAGGTGGACTGGACCTTACTTACCTTGTGCTCCTCACCAATGGAACTGCTGTCAAGGTTGAAGGAAAGTTAGAATGGTTTCATAGAAGGCCATGTGTCAAGGTTTCAAGCCCCTCACCATGAATAGGTACCTCTTCACGGCCCTCTCATGAGACTCTCTGTGTATACTCGGTCATCAGATTTGAAGTGTGGGAACAGTGGCAATTCACCTGTGTAGCCGACACCAACTTAAATGGCCTTCTAATCTCCTTAAGCATCTTAAGCAGGTAGCAGAGAGTGCATTAAACGTCTGATAAACCAATGCAAGAATATGTCCTTGTGAAGTCTCTTAATAAAGTCTCTTTATCTCCTAGGTGGAATGGACCTCTCACCGTGTGTTCCTCACCAATTAAACTTCTGTCAAAGCTGAAGGAAAGTCAGAATGGTTTCATGGAAGCTCATGTCGCATGGTTTCACCATGAAAAAGGACTCCTCACAGCCCTTTCGTGAGACTCTCTGCATACCCCGTTTTACAAGAAATTAAAGATACCTCCTGCTTGATTTGATCAGATCTGTGTCATTATTTATTGAGTCAAATTCACCTGTAACACGTGGCAAAGGCAAAACAATATTGATTATCGGAAGACGGTGTTGGACACCCAGCCACCATTCTCAGTGTTATTGCCTGGTGACGGGGCCATTGTCCACCACACTCTCACCTTCTTGTGTCACTTCCCCATCTCCTTTACACTGTACGTTCTCAGGAGCCAGGATTGTCATATCGTCATGTCTCAGAGAGTTTCTCTTATGGTCGTATAGTATATATTTTTAGTAACCTTGAAATCTTTTTTCCTTTGTAGATAGCTATCAATCTCTTGGGTTTTACCCATATTATTTTGCAATAATTACACAAAATGAACATATCCGCTCTATACATTGTCACACAATCTCTATAGATGGTTATCTCCAGAGCAGGTCCTTCAACTACTCGGTATCAGAGGGTTTGTGTTTTTATAAGTCATAGAAGAATATATTTTTATCTATGAAAGACATCTTGTGAGACTCTGCATTATATCCATGTAATGTGACCCTGTCCTGAAGGAGGAACCCAACCCCCAACCCTGACCTTGCTATGTGGTGGGAAATGCAAAACAACATTGATTATCTGAGACGTCTTCTCCTCCATATTCTCTCCCCACACTGGGCCAATGTTTTACTATCATCCTCCAGATTGCTTTGTCTGTTCCCCTAAAACCCACCCTTCTTCTTCCTTCATAACCATCATGCACCTTCATCCACAAGCCCCTATGTGTCTTATCCCTGCTGTTTGTTCCTTCTTCTCCACACACTGTGCATTGATATGATGGGAGGGGATGAAGAAAATAATGTGGGGAATGTAATGAGATGGGGCTGTAATGTTGGTGTTTTGTTTACATGGAATGAGGTGGCATCTCAGGAACTTGGCTCAGCCCAAAGTATTCACATGTGCAATGTACACTGGGAACTCCAGCAAGCAAAAGCAAATATAGGGATCACACTAAAGGAGGTCTGCTGATATAAAACTAAATGCTCCATGAGCCTTAGTACCCAAAACAACAAGGTAATTAGATATTTTAGCTGAGGGGTGGTCTATATAAGATGACTAATAATATAGAACATTCTCAATATCAATATACCATTATTAGAAGCTGTATAAGGACCATTTACAGATGACCACCATTTTGTATCTCGCTTTTTAGATGTACATTTTCTACTAATTGAACAACCATCTCAGAAGTATCTATAAACAATTAATCTACTAGACAAAATCTAATCATTCACCATGTTTTCAAACTGATGACCATATCCATGACTTGAATGGGGAGTTGATAAGAGGTTATTCACTTAACCCATTAACATGAAGGAGAATACAAATGGCTGTAACACGAAATGTTCTGGATTCCTTAAGTCTTGTTGAAGATATCTTTGGGAAAAGAGAAATCTTCCTAGATGGCATATAGATCTTTGGAAACACCAAAGGATACTTCTTCAAGATCTACTCTAGTGAAAGAAGATGGTTGAAAAAGAAACCATTAGAGTTTGGATTTTTTTATTTTTATTATATTTATATTTAAATATTTATTAAAGTACAATGAGAGTAGATGAGTAGAGCAGCAATGATTCTTTAGGGTTTGGTTCAATTTCTTCCCTCCGACTCTGCTTTCTTAGGAGAGTGTGTCTGTGTAAACTTACAAGCTTTATATTAAATATGTTAAACATATTGGCAGTTTTAGTTACCACATTCCCACCTGATGACCTTAGATTACATAACATCATTTTATATGAAAAATTAGAGGTTGTATTATTTGGCTCTTTAGACAAATGTATTTATATTATTTAAATGTTAAAATAGGATATTGTGACAGCCCGCTCTTCTTTGGGCTTGAAAAGGTCAGGAAGACCAATTCTACTGGCAGGATGTTAGGTTTCTTTATCCCCACACACAGGTCAGCTTAACCAAAGGCTATTATTATTATCCTTTATTTATAAAGCGCCAACATATTCCGTAGCGCTATACAGGGCTTAATGTACAAGTCAAGAACAGTTCTAAAAAATGCAAAGGATGGATGGCCCTGTTATTGAGTTTTCCATAAGACACACACAGTCTTTTCTGTAAAGCACCTATCAAGATTGAAAACTTGCAAACTTACATTCTAAAGGAAAAGACAAGTTAATGATTTTTCAGACCAAGTTGTGGCTTCAGGGCCAAGTTGAAGAGTCTCAGGACAAGTTACTGGGTACCATGACAAGTTGCAGAAAGACATTTTTGTTTACAATAACAAACACCTTCTCTCTAAATTAATCACACCATGCATATGTGTCCCGAACAGAGCATAAACTTTATTTTTCAGTACACATTTTTATACGGTTATTGCACCAATCCCCAGTGGCCACTTCCCTTGATAAATATACATTTCACACCTTATGTTCTTTTTAAACTACCCCACATGGGCCAGGTCTGTCTCCAAGGACTTGGTGCCAGTCTGTCTCCTTCCCCATTTAGGTGCACAGGGGTCAGTGGCCCCAGTTATAAGTTACCTCCGGGCAGCAAATTGATTAGGTAATGTAACTGCTGGAGACAGAGTGTCTGGGTGAGGAGGTCTAAGTCTAACCCACCTGGGGAACCATAAATTTGAGGTGTTTAAGTTTTAGATTATTGTGAACACTCATTTAGAAATGCAGGTTCTCTATTGATTGAAGGTGCGGTCATGAACAATAACTAAGGTCAAGTACTTCCTAATGTGTGGATAACCACAAGACAAAGGCTCAAAGGGACATCACTTGCAGAGCACTTGACACCACTTGACCTCTGTCTACTGAAACACACTTTTCAATTGCTGTTTTGCTAGCTTTGCTAATAAGACTTGATGGCTTTATCAGGTTCCTGCATCTCCCATAGAAGTCTATGGATCCTAATCTACCATTTAACACAAGTTTGAATCTGATCAGGGCACTAGCCAGCCCTGGGACTAGGAGATAACTGTGTATTTTGATTGGTTATTGGAAGTATCTGCTGGTCGCCATTTTAAAAAAGTCCATGAGTCCAGGGCGTAATGACAGATATAATTTACTAATTTGTTTTATCATCCTTAGATTAATTATGATATAAAACCTCCAATTCTTTCCAGATTAACCAATTCTCAACTTCTTTAGCCTTGTAGTTTGTTCTTGTCCTTCCTTATGTGAGCTGCCATCTTGTACAGCTTTGACCCACAGTGGACTTAACACTATCTCATCAGAATCTCATACTGCTCAGACACACAGCATGTCACTGTCTGCTCTTTTGCAGCGAAAAGCACCTACCTTGTGGATATATGGTATAAGGTCACAGTTGTGAAAAATATAACACTTCACAATTACCCTTCTTTTCCAGGTGCGAGACGTCTCAAGAACTTGAAGTCCTCCTCCCCTTTTATCAACCATTAAATAATGGCAGTTTTTTGGTTAGCAATATATTTAAACTCTATATAACTTTGAGGTGGGTGCAAATATAGATATATATTTACAATCAATTTTCAATAATCTGGTGTCAAAAACAATAAAAATGAATTGTTATCTGTATGAAACTGGAAGATTCTTTCTGTGCTAATTTTGATGAAATGGTAGGCCATCTGTAATACATTATTTCAGATTTAATTATTCATTTCCATGCAAAAATATGTATTTTGAAAATAAAGTCAGTTCACAATTGGGGTTGATGACCCTGTTCTTGTCTCATTCTTTTGGTTCTTAAGTTATTGCTGTGGACCTTGATCACTAAAAACGTGTCTCAGGTCCCGGTTTCTGATCATACTAGACCTATAGGCTAATTAACAGTAAGTAACTCCCTAGGTGTATTTAAAGGATGACACTAATCTGGGTTATTTTGGTTTGGGCTTTTGCTGTTTCTATGTGGTCATAAGAAGGTTGTCATGACTGATGTATGGTGGGTCTAGATGTGGAACCCCTGAAACCCACCAGCAAAGGTCTGTATGGCCCAGGATCGAACTGTCACTTCCCTGAACTCAAGGACTATTTTGTTATGACCATAATAAGGAGTATGGCCTGTGAGTATTCAGGCCTAATAAGAATAGTTTATTTAATGTTTAATGTTCAGGTTCTGGTTAGTACATGACACTGTTATGCCAAGTCCCTTTTCAAAGTACCTTCTAAAAGTAATGCTAAAATGTTTAGAATAGTGATTTTATCTAATAGGATGATTTGGGTCATTGTATAATATGTATAATAAGTTTAAATAATGAATTTGTGCTAGACCTAGGCCCTGGGGGGTGCTAATATTATATAAAGTCACTTATGGGACAGAAGATAGTTTATGACCTATAGGAATGTTGGTTAAGTCAGAGTGAGCACTGGGAGGAGAGAAGAGTTACGTTTCTACAAAATTTTATATAGAGCAGCCAGGCATACCCTCTCTCTGGCCTCAGATAGTAAAAAGCGTTGGTAAGCTCACCAGATATATAACACATCATCCCTTAATGCAGCGCAAACCATGGTGGGCTTCAGTTCTGGAGGTGGTTTATTTTGTGATGTATTTCTATTCAAGCACATGAATAAAAGTGAGTCTGTTTTGGCACTAAGCAACGGTGCATGCGTTCTTCTTATAACCTAACAAAGGGGATCTGATTGTGCCTGCCACTTAAGAAATTATGTCCTGATCTGAATTGAATTGCTGGGTGCTGAGATTGAACACAAATGCACGACCTAGATGAAGAAAATTGAGGTGTGTGTGGCCCTTCAAATCTGGGTCGTTACAAATATTATTGAATAATATTTTTCTTTAATTATATCTTTATTGCCCATTGTACAATGAATATATATTTATATCTATATTTGGACACTAAGAACCTCATTCAATTGCGATTTGGCCAATTGAATAGGGCTCTATATAAGCACAGAGCATATTATTTTACAGAAGTTTTTAGTTAGTGAAGACCTTGCTTTTTGAGAGAAGTTCAGTCTACATCCCAATCCCAAACAATGGCAGCACCAAAAAGTGCTCCAATTATTGAACAATTGCACTCATTTAACATGCCAGCAAGGTCATGCTTAAGATTCTACAAGCTCAACTCCACCAATATATGGAACAGGAACTACCAGATGTGCAAGCCGAGTTCTGCAGAGGAAGAGGCACAAGAGATCAAATTGCCAATGTCCGATAGATAATAGAGAAAGCAAGAGAGTTCCAAAAAAAACATTTACTTCTGCATTATAGACTATTGTAAAGCCTCTGATTGTGTGGATCAAAACAAAATGTGGCAGGTCCTTGAAGAGATGGGGGTACCAGATCATCTCATCCTCCTCCTAAAGAATCTGTATGTGCAGCAAGAAGCCACTTTCAGAACCGAACATGGGACAAGAGAATGGTTCAAGATTGGAAAAGGAGTGTGACAAGGTTGTATATTGTCACCTTATTTATTCAACTTATATGCAGTTCCAGGTTTAACAACCGCAAAGTTTTCAAGCCTGTAACACGTAAACCGTCCGGAGCCCGCAGAAAAGACGCCAATTGAATAGCAAATTAACTTACTGCCTCACTTACAGGCTCCAGTAACTTACTTTTGCTCAATTACATCGGGTTTAACATGGCATAAATTTAAATAATTATTAATATTATTTATTATTTTTTAAATGTAATATTTTTAATAGATTTGATAACAATAAACAATTTGTTTACCACTCTATAATGAGAAATCATATGTCTGAAATGATGTACAACTGTATTACGGTGTATATGAATTCTTATGTTACTACAGTACAAATTAATTTAGAATATGAATCCCACAATAAATGGCGGCTGCAATGGTCCAACCTCTTGGAGTTTGGTATTTCAAGAAAGATATTTTCATGTACAATATTTTATATCTTAATTGATTTTTTTGGTGGAATAGTTGCGTGACAAAGACACAGTTTTTATACTATATCCAGGAACTGGAGGCCAATGAGTTGTTCGTTGGAAGCAATCAATGGTAGTCAACAAAAGAAGACAGGGGGATTCGGCACTACAATATATTACCATAGTTGTCATGATGATCAATTTTAAATTATGAAGTGTTAATAGAAAAGTAATAAGAAATGAAAGAAAACGGACCTCTTTTGGAACTTTGAGGTAAAACAAAAATGGTTTTAGAATAAAACATAACTTTTATAGAATCCGAATGGTGACAACATACATGTCCAGTTGGTTCACGTCCCATTCTCTATCTTTCTGCAGTTTCTTCTCAGATATAAAATGTTCTGGGTTTTAAAACTGGAAATGGAAGTGGATAATAGAAGATTATAAGATAACAAATGGGATTCTGTACTTGACCAAGTTGTAGTTAACTAGAAAATAATATAATAATAGAGAAAAAAGCGCCACAAATTGTGGTGTATATAAAATATATATACAATTTAACTTTTATTAAAGGTAAAGGCTAAAACATAGGCACATGCCAAACTAAATAATGATAAAAACCCAATGTGTTCTGGAAAATGATGACTATTATGACAAGGTGGACAATATAATGGTAACACATGAAAAAGGAGTTTTACTTGGAAGTAAGTAAATCAGAATCACAAATACAGCTGTAAAAGGTCATATTAGGCTGAATGCCAATTAATGGTACGTGTCACCTATAAAGGATGTCTGATAATTAGCACTTTGATACGTGAGGTTTCAAAGCAACATGAGGCAACTAACAGAGTATCAAAAAGTGTCAGAGAGTTGGGGTCCAAACTGCAGGTGAACTGGTCCCGGAGATGGGAAAATAATTCATAGTGTCACATGGGATGGTATTAACTACTTCTGATGACTCCTTATGAGTTATTAATACTGACTGCCATGAGTTATGATCGTATGTGGCCATCTGTAACCCTTTACAATATTAAATGGTGATCAGCCATGGTGTATGTAATATGTTGGCTTCTGTTTGGTGGTGTTTGGATCTCTAAAGCAACCCCCTTCCTATTCTTACTTAGATATCTTCTGATACAGATACAGCATTATTAACCCCTTCTTCTATTACCTTGTACCTGTTATGATTCTTCCTTGTAGTGACATCTCGGGTGTATAGATCTTGATATTTACAGAAGGGATAGTCATTACCAGTCTCACACCTTTTCTTCTGACATTCATTTCTCATGTCTTCATTATTACCACCATCCTGAAGATCCGTTCCAGCACCAGAAGATGGAAAGCCTTCTACACGTGTTCCTCACATCTCACAGTAGTCATTCTTCTCTACATGACTCTTTACTACTAATACCAAGGACCACCATCAGTATACACATTGGGGTCCAGTAAGCTATTCTCTCTCATTAACACAGCTGATGCACCCATCCTAAATTATTTCATTTAGAGCTTACACAATAAAGTTGTAATGTGAGCTTTTAGACAAAGGACAAGATGAACAAATGGAAATTCCAATGTATATCTTTTAGGCCTAGTCATTGTGATTCAGATATGGACATATTACATGACATACCAACACGAAAAACATATGGTTCTGTTATTATTCCATGTAGAGAAGTTTCAAACAGTTTCTTCTTCAACTTCTTCTTTCACTCTATCCAGTGGATCTTGGATAAGTTTCTTTGGTGTTTCCAAAGATCTAAATGCCATATATGAAGATGTCTCTGTTCCCAAAGATATGTCAAGCAAGAATCAACTCCAAGAACCGTGTAAGATTCAGTTACAGACGTGTTTATTCTCCCTCTTATCCACTGTCCATCCAAGTCACTGGAAGTGGTTATCAGACTGAAAACATGGTGGATGAATTATGTCACATCCTGGATTGTGTTTTGTAGATTCATCATGTCCCAGTTATTCTTGGATGGTTTTTCCATTTGTAGAAATTGTACATTTAGAAAGTGAGATACAAAATGGTGGTCATCTGTAAATGGACCTTGTACAGCTTCTAATAATGGTATTCTGATAATTAATTTTTTCTAAATTATAAGTCTGCATCACACATTGGGTTTAAATGGACCCTGAACTCATGGACACTGTTGTTGTGTAGTCGTGTCCGGCTCTCTTTGACCGCAGCATGCCAGGCACATCTATTACTATGTTTCTGTGGGTGCTTATCCATATCGTTATCTTGGCAAATATACTGCAGTGGGTTTCCAGTTTCTTCTCCAATGGACAGTGATTTGTCAGACCTTTCTGCTATGATCTACATATCTTGGATGACCCTACATGGTATAACTCACAGATTCATTGAGTTACACCAGCCCTTCACCATGACAAGATAGCGATCCAGAAGGGGTATGGACATAACTCTAAACCATGATGCAACCCAAGAAAAATAGATGGACAAATTGTAAAAAAAATCAACCAATATTTTTTTCACTATATGATATAATGTGATTTTTAATTTTACATATGCCCCCCCCCCACAGAAAAAATGTATCATTGTTGTGCCCACATTTACTGTATTAGATACGACTTATGGAGCTTTTAGTCTTATAAACCACTGACCATGAAAGTCCCATAAACTAAAGGACTCAACCAAATGGTCACTTGTTTTCTACTCTACATTAATACATTTATACAAATAAAGATGTATTTATGGGAATTTGTAGTCAGGTTTTGCTCCTTTCAGGACATAGAGAGACGAGTTACACCAAGACTCGCGGTGGGAGGACGGAAAGAGGAAGACAATCATTGAACTATTTTTTATCTAGTTTTTTTTGTCTAAACAGAGTTATACAGAATACAACAGGACAATGGAGTTGAGGGCCCTAGTCCAAAGAGCTTGCAGTCTAGATGGGTAAAGAACCCTTACAGAAGTAGGTGCCAAACCGCACTAAAGTTGTCTAATTTAAGTATTTTAGTTTAGTATTTGTTAATATTTATAATATATTTCCTATATGTGATCTGACTATTGCTGTATGTAAAGTAAATATATGTACATATAAGTATACACATCTTATATAACATGGACTGAAATGTACATCTTATCATTTAGATTGATCCCTAAATTTGCTTTTCCTTCCTGGATTTCCCAGTGTACATTGCATATGTGAATACTTTAGGCTGGACAAGCTCCTGAGATGCCACTTCATCCCATTTAATAAAACATCAACATTGCAGCTCCATCTCATTATAACCACCCCCACATTGTATTTCTTCTTTCCCTCCCATCAAACCAACCTTATCCCATACACCACTATACTACTTAATCTAATCTTCAATACATATCATCAGTTAAGTTTTCCCCCATTTTCTGATCACATCTTATTAAGTCACACTTCAGTTTTCCTTACATTCCAATCAAATCACTAAAATTATATTGGCATTTTATTAAATGTCCTCCATTACAGTTGACTACATACTTAATTCCCAACCTTGGCTCATCAACCGAGTTCCATTCAACATCACTTATGGGTATTTTTTGGTACGAATGTCATAGGTTGCTTACCTGGATCTAGATGATATGATTAGAAGTCTTAGACAAGAGAGTGACAAATCCATGATGGACAGTGATTGAATCAGTAGGCTGTAGGCACTGGAGTTGTCCATCGCTTATAGGCAGTAATAATGAGTCTGTTGGACACATTTAACAAATTTTAAATGGTCCATTTTTAAACTGATAAATTTTTGTGGGACTTTAAATCGTTTAAGAAGTTCTGAAGTGTAGTTGTAGCTTCAGGAATGTCATGAAGGCAGTAACAAGAGAGGTGGAAAAGCATGGGTCATACAAAGGAGGATTCTGGGAGTATTTGGAGATGATGGCAGCCAAGATATTAAACTTTATTGTGAGACCAGATGAAGCCAGAAGAATAGGAGACAGAAGGTGCTGTAGAAAATGATCGTTGAGTGAGGAAAAGCCTTTAATTTGATCTGTAGTGGAAAAAGATGAGGACAACAAGGAGCCCCCAATGTTAACTGCTAAGTTGGGTGCACAGTTATAATGCATAACATATTACATGTTACTGACATACAAGAAAAATATTTTAGTTCATGTAATTAACATTAAGTTATTGGAATCAATATTGAGTCGATTCCCTTATCCTTTATAACTGGTGTGGTTATTAAGACTTGATACCCAAGGTGATCCACACTTGGGATTATTCCCTTGGGAGAAACTAAGGGATACAGGAGAATACCATACCCCAAATAGCTATACACTTCGAGGGGTATAAGCAGAGTTCCCGTGGAAAATAATCCTAACACACTCAGGAGAAGTATTCCTGCAAAAGAATGGAGGATCGGGAACCCCAAGGAGAATCTAAGAAGGTGATTTCTCCTAATGCATCATCTCTATCTCATGTTGTGGGTCTTTAAATGTGAGTATTCTGATGTTATATTCATATTTTGTTTGAAGATTAGCATTTATCTGCACTAGGGGGTGGGAATCTGTATTGACCCCACGAGAGCAGAACTGATTCCCATTCTTCACCATTAGGATCAAGTATGAGACTGATACCCTTTTGATATATTCCCCTATGAAAGTAAGATATGACACATATTACCATCTTTCATCCCACTGAGGAACACTCTCCTTTCTTACCATTAATGATTTATGACTGATTTGTTATAACATAGACTTGCCAGTGCTACGACATTAGTATATACACCTAAGGTGGGAAATATGGATTTGTTTACTGATTTTTACACTTACCCTTATTATAAACAAAGAAGACTTAGTGTTACATGCAACTAATATTAATTATAAAAGGTTTATGTTTAAATTAGATTTTTTTATTTTTTTTAGCTCTATACATTATTCATCAATTTCAAGAAGGAAAACACCTTTTCCATAAGCTTTTTCACTGTCTATTTTTATGTGAATTTAAATCTGGTGTCTACAACATCTTAGTTGCCGTCTAAGTGCTGACTTCACTTCATTATTTTTCAGGCTGTAAATTAGAGGATTTAGTACAGGGACGGCAACTGTGTTAATTAGAGAAAACATTTTTGTAAACGCCATATTTCCCATTGAGGGTGGTCTCAGGTATAAACAGAAAAGAGTTATGTAGAGAAGAACAACGACAGTGAGGTGTGAGGAGCATGTGTAGAAGGCTTTCTGTCTCCCAGTACTGGAATGGATCTTCAGGATGGTGGTAATAATGAAAATATAGGAGCACATAGTTAGAAAAAATGGAGAGAAACCTAATAGCAGTACTTCCATAACAATTAATATCTCCAGTGTTGTTGTATCATTGCACGTGATCTTCATAAGAGGGACAAGGTCACAGTAGAAGTGGTTGATGATATTGGATCTATAGCAGGTGTAACTGGACAATATGACAAGATGAGGTGTGACGATTACAAAACCAAGCAACCAACAGACAATGGCCAAAGCAAAGCAAACTGGAGTGCTCATGATCATTGAATAGTGTAATGGTTTACATATGGCCACATATCGGTCATAACTCATGGTCGTAAGGATAAACAACTCATCGGTAGTGAATGATAAAAACATAAACACCTGAGTCATGCATGCAAAGAAAGAAATGGTGTTATCTCCTGATATGTAGGAAGAGAAGATCTTATGTAGACTGATGGTGGTGGAGGACATGTCTATGACCGACAAGTTCCCCAAGAAGAAGTACATGGGAGTGTGCAGATGAGGATCCAGTGACACAAGTAGAAGAATGGTCATGTTACCACCAAGTGTGAGGAGATAAATGAGAAGTATTACAAGGAATTTTGGAGTCTGAAGATCTGAATTGTCTGTAATCCCTATCAGTATGAAGTTTAGGACCTCCGTCTGGTTTATTTTCTCCATATATTTGTGAGTCTACATAATGAGAAACAAGTTCAAACATTATTATGGTCTACAAAACAATATTTATTTTCAAAAGACTTCATGGCCTGAATATGTATAAGTTATGGTACAGAAGTGAGTGGGGAGATGGGAGAGAATCCTGTAAATATTTCAGAGGATTTAATAAAGTTCAGGAGGTAGGGAAGTGTCTTCCAGAAGATGAGGACATGATTTGACGTTATAAGGTGGAGGATTCAAGGGCAACATGGAAACTACCCTGTTATAGGAAAGGAAGTAGATAAGTATAATATACTATGAGTAGAAGTGTTACTGATAAACCCAAGAGAGAAGATCCAACATACCTGATTATTACTGAGGACAAGCAACCTTATTAAATTGCAATTTGGCCAATTCTAAAGGGCTCTATATAAGCACACAGCATATTTTTTTTACAGAAGTTTTTAGTTAGTGAAGACATTGCTTTTGGATAGAAGATCACTAACTAAAAACTTCTGTAAAAAAAAATATGCTCTGCACTTATATAGAGCCCTTTTCAATTGGCCAAATCGCAATTTAAAAAGGCTGAAGGTTTTTAGGAAGATGAAATAGGCAGACTTTTAGTAAATAATTATTTAACAGTATTCCTTTAATTAAACAGACCACGACTCAAAAATAAGAAAAAGTTATTAAAATTAAAATAATACTAGTGTACTTCACCCCTATCAGAGCAAATAATATTATTCTGATCTAATCCTGCACATCTATGTACCCAGAAATAGTGACCAATGATTGCTAATTTCTAGTGTGGACGTTCATAATAAGGGAAAGAAAGGTTTACACAAATTAACTGTATAGACCTATATAATAATTGTGAACCACCTAGTAGATGAAGAGAGACACAATTTCCAAGCAGGTAGAAAAAATTGAAATTACAAGGGGAATTATGTATAAAAGCAATCCTCATCTATGCACATGCAAATCATCGGATATGCTTAAAGTAACACAATTATTAAAAATGCATATAAATGCTATAAAAAAAAAGTACAATCACAGTATGCACTTGGGTATGGATAGTAAGGGATTCCTTGAAAGGATCTCTAGGTATATTCTTAATGGATTTAAATATAATAAAATATATAAAACGCTATGATTTTGAATGGTAAAAGAAGAAAATGGGGGTTGTGCAACTCCCCTCTTACCTACAGCACCTCGCACAAGGTACCGAATAGGTGTTTGTGCCTTAATAGGCCACTGGCTTCATTATCCACCTGTCAATTGCGTTGTCAAATAATCCAACATATGTATATAGAGCTGATTTAAAGATCAGCTTAGAGGTATATCTTTAAAGCTTCCAAATAAGCCAAAATTCCATCCCAGTGACAGTGACTGTGATTTCATATGCCAACCGGTTTCACCATAGCATGGCTTCTTCAGGACAATTATTATATAGGTCTATACAGTTAATTTGTGTAAACCTTTCTTTCCCATATTATGAACGTCCACACTAGAAATTAGCAATACTGGTCACTATTTCTAGGTACATAGATGTGCAGGATTAGATCAGAGTAATATTATTTGCTCTGATAGGGGTGAAGTACACTAGTATTATTTTAATTTTAATAACTTTTTCTTATTTTTGAGTCGTGGTCTGTTTAATTAAAGAAATACTGTTAAATAATTATTATCAATTTTTGTGCTTCAATGCACTTAGTAAAGTCCTTTGTTGTGACTTAAGACTTTTAGTAAACACATACTGGTGTATTTTAATTAGGTTAATGCAGTTGCCTTTTAGGCAGAAAAAGAGGACATGATTTGACGTTATAAGGTGGAGGATTCAAGGACAACATGGAAACTACACAGTTACAGGAAGGGAAGTAGATAAGTATAATATGCTATGAGTAGAAGTGTTACAGATAAACCCAAGAGAGAAGATCCAACATACCTGATTATTATTGAGGCCAAGGTTTTTAGGAAGATAAAATAGACAGACCTTTAGTAAACACATACTCTTGTATTTTTAATTAGGTCAATGAAGTTGCCTATTATATTAAAGGACCAATGACGTCAGTAAAACTGCTCTGTCCCATCATGTAGAGAAGATTAAACAACGGCAGTAATTTAAAATATAAAAAATAAATCACATCTTTTAAGTGTTTTAACTGATGATATAGAACAGCATTGATGGGTCTCAGGTCCCTTTATATCCTGATTCAGAAGACACATAAAGAGCAAGCTTTAGCCTATCCATACGTGTATCTGATCTAGATCGTTACCAGTTACACTGCGGCATTACATGGTCTGGCAATGATCTGTAAGGAAGTGTAATGGTGGAGAAATGTACTCACGTCTTTAGATTGTTGCTGTATTTATTATTCTCTTACGTAGGTTGTAGTAGGTGATACATTTTAGAGGGTCCGCCGAGTTACAGAGCTTCTGTAACACTAATGGTCTCCTATTTCTTTTTCTTCATTATCATAGAAAGTGGTATCAACTTCTACTTACATCAGGCGTCTTCTAAGGATTTAGAACAAAGGAGTATGAAAATGTCCAGGTGCAAAAATGTATCAACGTAGAATAATTTCATTAGAAAAAAATAGTTTCATCCACAGGTACCAGCATTTTATAGCTCTCTATCTATGGTAAGACTGGAGGTTTAATCATTTGGAATCATCTCTAGAGGGTCTAAAGCCCATAGGTTTCATTATATTTTTTCAGACTTAGACATGTCCCAGTTGGTAAAAAAAAACAAGAGATGATATTAGTTTATTGGAAGCCTGTCCATGGAGGCCGAAAACCCAACAGACCAACCAGTCCATGATTTTAACTTTTTTGGCTCAACTCCTCAAACATGAGTAATAATTATAACAGAACAGGATTTCCAATGTTGAATAAAATTATCAAATATTAATATTTCAAAGCATTTTCTTTGTACCTTTCTTATGTTAAAAACATGTAAATAATGATATAAATGAAATAACCCTTCATCTTTATGGATTTTGATTGAGTGTTCAACTGTACAAATGGCATAATGACAGAGACATTAAAATATCTAAGTCTTTGCCATTGTTTTTAAATATTCCACAAGGCATATTGACATTTCTTATCACTCCCACTGTGAGATTGAATTACCCCCATTAAATTTACTTGCAGAAGGAGCAACTTCCCAAAGATCTATGTGGTCATGAGTTACTGGCTCAAGCTACACGTATGACTATGTGGACCAATAGGAAGCTGGTAGCTGTGTTGTGTTTACATTAGAAGATGCAACATGGACTGAGGCTTTTGTAATAGCCCCAAAGACATTTCTAATGTTTATATTCTCCAATGTTTCCCCAACACATGAGTGTAGAGAAAGAGTGATTAGCAGATGTTTAGGCCCTCAAGAAGCTCCAACCTTACTGTATGGACCAACCACAACTCTTTATGCTAGTTGTGTTGAGTAGCAAGGGACAATGGACGGTTGCTTCACTTGTGTCTAGTACTTGAATATTTTACCTTCACAATCCAACATTGGGAATGGTTCACCAGAATGCCAATGGACTTTCATTGCAGGAGGACAAGTATAAAGTGAAGCTAAGGGACCATCTTATAGGATCATCTCTAAGGACCGCTAGGTACTATAGCCATGTTCACTTTCCTAATAGAGGACTATGGCCCCTATTCAATTGAGCAATTGTTGCTTACTTGAGCGTGTAATGTAGCCCGTAAACTAATTTGCTATTCATTTGGTGTCTTTTCGAGAACAGCAAACAATCTAAGGGGTTACAGGCTGAAAATCCCTGCGGTTGTCAAAATCATAACTTACAACCCATCTAAGCCTTTGAGCTTCCAAGCCTTCAAGAGATACAACAGCAAATCGCTATTCAATTGCTCCAACTTCTCAACCCTGCAAATGTTTTCACACTAAAAATGGCAAGTGCAGAAGAAAATCTTACAGGTTCCAGATAGTACCCACAAGGGGGTTTAACACCTG
This sequence comes from Discoglossus pictus, assembly GCA_027410445.1. Lineage (NCBI taxonomy): Eukaryota > Metazoa > Chordata > Amphibia > Anura > Alytidae > Discoglossus > Discoglossus pictus. Next base: position 5,937,872 of record CM050170.1, read on the forward strand.
AACATAGCACTGTAAATGCAAATAAAAAATTAATACTGCACTGTAAATAACGAAGAAAGCGAAGAAAGACATTAGAATTAATTGCACAATAGTCTCAAGCTCCCAAATCTGCAATCTATCAAAATATGTTTCATTTTGGTGTCATATCAGTCTTGGGAATCAATGAGTTAATAAATATCAGACCACCCACATGGACTAAAACAGTATCGTCATTTATTTTTAATATTTTGTGCATTGCCGAATTGCGAGCCTGATCGCATATTGGACCTCTAAACACTAATTGCTTGATGTGTAACCTCCATGTATTACTGACATATTGATTATGGTCTCATTTACTATGTGCTGTTTCTAAATTGGTAGTTACGGCCTTGCTTAATTGATCATGTTCCCACCTGTAATGCTACATATGATTGCATAGTTTGTGGTTTCGGCTTTCCACCAGTAAATTGCGGGCTTGTTCAGTTGTATCGCTCTGTAATTGTAGCAAATTTCAAGTCCGCAGACACACGGCCGGGAGAACATAATCTGCGGGCTTGCGATTGAATAAGGATCTATAACACTTTGTTACAGGTATAGAACCAACAGGTGAATTTTTAAATGTTTATATTCTCCAATGTTTCCCCAAGTCCTGGTTGTATGTCCTGAACCCTTAAGCGTAATTTCCACCTGTGCAAAGATTGGTCTGCATCAATTTTACAATTTTTTTACATTTGTTTTCTGGTGTATACAGCGCGTGGCGCTAATAAAATATTTTTGAGAGTTGTATCACCTTGAGGGCGACCAGTAGTCACTTCCAGTATCCAACCGCGATACCCAGTTTTCACCCAGTCCCTGGGCCAGGCTAGGTTCCTGGGTAGATTCTATAGACCTCTATGTGGAGATCCACAGATCTGATTAAGCCATCAAGTATAGTTAACTACAGGTATGTTTTCAGTCAACAACTGAAACATTCTCAATTTAGTTTCAATATTCAAGGGTCAAGTGATGTCAAGTTATTTTCAAGTGATATCCCTTTGATCCATTGGTATATTCTTGACCTTAGCCATTATTCCTGACACCCCAAACAATATAATAGGTAGCAAGAATTGGTCGGTCCCAAAATTGAATACACTCCAGAGCAACCTCATCTCCATATGTATTTATAAGAATTCCTATAGAAGATGATAAGATTTATCATTCACTTATTTTCTTTTTCTTACAGACTTTCTTCTTCTGGTTGCAAAGCCTGCCTTCAGATTACTAGTCTATCCAGACTTTTATCTTGAGGCCATCATTTCTCCTCTTCTCTCTAGGTGCCAACTAGTCAACGGTCCTGGTTATCAGTTACTTCTGGCAGGATCCAATAGGGGTTGTTAGGTAGTTTAAATGAAGGAGCCATACAGCACTATTAAATTCAATCATATTAAATGCCATACACATCATTCAGCCCGTATGTCTGCGGGCTTAACATTTGCTGTAGTTACAGAGCGATTCAATTGAAGGTCCCGTATTCCCTTCCTGCGTCCGCAAGCTGTTAGTGGGGGGAATGCAGGCCGCAGTTCCAATCGAAACCCATAATTATGGACAGCGACGCAAACCTCAGAGCCAATAGAAAGTGGGGAACACTAAATAACACTGCAGAAAAAAGTTTTCAAGGACACTTAAAATGGTAAATCATTAACTGTGCTTTAGCTGAGCACAGGTCTAGGAGTTGGTGGGTTTGTGAGCATTGGAGAGAGAGAGGAGAGAAGGAGATAGAGAGAGCAAACAGAGAAGGCGATTGAGGAGATGAGGAGAGTGAGGTGAGAGAGAAGAGAGGAGGAAAGTGAGGGAAACACAGAAGGAGGAGAAGATGAGAGGTAGAGTTATGGAGAAAGGGAGAGGCAGGTCAGGGAGTGGAGGTAAATGTGTAGGAGAGCAGGAGGGGGCAAGGGATGTGCATCAGATGTAGGCACACAAAGAGTAGGGTCAGATGGTCAGGGGTCTGATCCCATGTTTGGGGGGTGGGGTTGTGGGATGAGGGACTGGCCCCAGGGTGAGAACAGGGAGGCCAGGAACCCCAGGCACAGTTAGGAGGGCAAGAGGCTGTAGCAAAGTACAGTGCCCCTAATTACAGCTTAGAGGAGATAGATATCCTCCTCAGGAAAATCTGTGTCCGCTAGCATCATACACAGTGGGAGGGAGGTGAGGCCTAGCAATAAGGCACATGCCTGAACTGAGGTTGCTACAGCTGTTGCTGCCTTAAAGGGTTTCACAAAGGGATGTCAATTTTGTCAAACACAGGTTTGATGACAGCCGGTTGATGGTGAAGAGGAAGATGGCAGAGGAGACCTGAGCAACAAGGGCAACCTGTAGTTGACCACCAGCCAACACCACATACTGGTGTACATAATGAGCTGTATCACACTAGAATTATTCTGGCTCCTACAGTCCTGCCCACACACATGGACAACTGACATACTATAGCACTGTAAGGCCTATGGTTGTTACTAAAGATATATGGGACATGAATAACCATGTAAATCCAGGTAGCAAACATATCAGTATCATAATTGTTATTGATGAAATGTCTGTCCAATACTTGCAGTTAAAACTAATTCTGAGTAGCATTCACAAATAGATCAAGATTGATTTGACATTCAAATGAAAGTAATTGTATGGTTGTGCACACTGTGGCATATGTGAATACAGACTCTGTAGGAATGCATGTGCTTGTCATATACTGGCCTAGCCTGGACCTCATCTCATCTGCATTTTAACAACCATTGCAGGGAAGATGTCAAAGATTGGTCAGTCTCACGCACTGGCCAGCAGACCCAGCAGATCCAGAAGATCCAGCAGAGCACGTTTCTGATGCACATGCAGATGGCATACCGCACAAACATTACATATATTCATATGAGCCATGATTTACCATGCTCATGGTGTAACACAAGCACCACAGTCAATTATAAGTGACCATGATGTCAAGGATATGGAAACACATAGCTGTCAATTGTGTAGAGAAACAAACTCAAATACTTTAACTCTTTCATTTTAGTACCCAGGAGTACAAAGACGACCACAGAGGTACAGGTGGTGGCTCCACTGGAGGTGGAACAAACCGGTGGATGAAGAAGGGCAGAACATTTGAGAGGACCCAGGACCATCAACAGAAGCTGGCCCTTCACAATCCAGACACTCCCCCACCTCAGGAGTGGATTCACTGACCGGGCACTCAAACACATCATTTAGCCATTCACAGCTGTTTCAGCCCCCTCCACTAGTCATATCATGGAGCCAGCAAACAACAACTCTGATGATTCTGATGACGTTGTCCTGGCCCCAGCCATCATCACGACCACCACTGCCATCTGTTATAAACCCATAGACTTCAATGGGCAGGCAGATTTTAAAACCTACTGGCCACAATAGTGATGGAAAAGTTGTTTTAAGGAGACTAACACCTGGACTGTGGCATGCCAGAGGGGGATCCATGTCAAAACTCCCACGGAAAATTACATAGTTGATGCAGAGTCTGGTTTTAATCCATAAAGGGCATAAATAACCTAACATCCCCCTCCATCATCATCCTCCCCTGTATCTCTTTACCCCCTCCCTCATCATCCTCCCTTGTGTCTCTTTCCCCCCTTCCTCATCCTCCTCCCCTGTGTCTCATCCCACCTCCCTCATCATCCTCCCACCTCCCTCATCATTCTCCCCTTTATCTCTTTACCCCCTCACTCATCATCCTCCCCTGTGTCTCTTCCCCCTCCATCATCATCCTCCCCTGTGTCTCTTTCCCCCCTCCCTCATCATCCTCCCCTTTGTCTCTTTTCCCCCTCCCTCATCATCTTCTCCTGTGTCTCTTCCCCCCCTCCCTCATCATCCTCCCCATGTGTCTCTTTCCCCCCTTCCTCATCACCCTCCCCTGTGTCTCATCCCCCTCCCTCATCATCCTCCCACCTCCCTCATCATCCTCCCCTGTATCTCTTTACAAACCTCCCTCATCATCCTCCCCTGTGTCTCTTCCCCCCTCCATCATCATGCTCCCCTGTGTCTCTTTCCCCCCTCCCTCATCATCCTCCCCTGTGTCTCTTTTCCCCCTCCCTCATCATCCTCCCCTGTGTCTCTTTCCCCCCTTCCTCATCACCCTCCCCTGTATCTTTTTACCCCCTCCCTCATCATCCTCCCCTGTGTCTCTTCCCCCCTCCATCATCATCCTCCCATGTGTCTCTTTTTACCCTCCCTCATCATCTTCCCTTGTGTCTCTTCCCCCCCTCATTATCCTCCCCTGTGTCTCTTTCCCCCATTCCTCATCACCCTCCCCTGTGTCTCATCCCCCCTCCCTCATCACCCCCCCCCCCTCCATCATCATCATCCTTTCATGTATCTCTTTACACCCTCCCTCATCATCCCCCCCTGTGTCTCATCCCCCCTTCCTCATCACCCTCCCCTGTATCTCTTTACCCCCTCCCTCATCATCCTCGCCTGTATCTCTTCCCCCCTCCATCATCATCCTCCCCTGTGTCTCTTTCCCCCCTCCCTCATCATCCTCCCCTGTGTCTCTTTTCCCCCTCCCTCATCATCCTCCCCTTTGTCTTTTTCCCCCCTTCCTCATCACCCTCCACTGTATCTCTTTACCCCCTCCCTCATCATCCTCCCCTGTGTCTCTTCCCCCCTCCATCATCATCCTCCCCTGTGTCTCTTTCCCCCCTCCCTCATCATCCTCCCCTGTGTCTCTTTTCCCCCTCCCTCATCATCCCCCCCTGTGTCTTTTTCCCCCCTTCCTCATCACCCTCCACTGTATCTCTTTACCCCCTCATTCATCATCCTCCCCTGTGTCTGTTTCCCCCCTCCCTCATCATCTTCCTCTGTGTCTCTTCCCCCCCTCATCATCCTCCCCTGTGTCTCTTTCCCCCCTTCCTCATCACCCTCCCCTGTGTCTCATCCCCCTCCCTCATCATCCTCCCACCCACCTCCCTCATCATCCTCCCATGTATCTCTTTACACCCTCCCTCATCATCCTCCCCTGTGTCTCATCCCCCCTTTCTCATCACCCTCCCCTGTATCTCTTTACCCCCTCCCTCATCATCCTCGCCTGTGTCTCTTCCCCCCTCCATCATCATCCTCCCCTGTGTCTCTTTCCCCCATCACTCATCATCCTCCCCTGTGTCTCTTTTCCCCCTCCCTCATCATCCTCCACTGTGTCTTTTTCCCCCTTCCTCATCACCTTCCACTGTATCTCTTTACCCCCTCCCTCATCATCCTCCCCTGTGTCTGTTTCCCCCTCCCTCATCATCCTCCCCTGTGTCTCTTTCCCTCTTCCTCATCACCCTCCCCTGTGTCTCATCCCCGCTCCCTCATCATCCTCCCACCTCCCTCATCATCCTCCCCTGTATCTCTTTACATCCTCCCTCATCATCCTCCCCTGTGTCTCTTCCCCCCTCCATCATCATCCTCCCCTGTGTCTCTTCCCCCCCTCCCTCATCATCCTCCCCTGTGTCTCTTTTCCCCCTCCCTCATCATCCTCCCCTGTGTCTCTTTCCCCCTTCCTCATCACCCTCCCCTGTATCTCTTTACCCCCTCCCACATCATCCTCCCCTGTGTCTGTTTCCCCCCTCCCTCATCATCCTCCCCTGTGTCTCTTCCCCCCTCCCTCATCATCCTCCCCCCTCCCTTGATGATAAGGGGGGGAAGAGAGACAGGGATAAGTGTGAGGGGTGTTAGGGTAAGGGGTGTTAGGGATAAGGGTGAGGGGGTTAGAAGTTAGGGTAAAGGGTGTTAGGGCTAAGAGTGAGGGGTGTTAGGGTGAGGGGTGTTAGGGATAAGTGTAAGGGGTGTTAGGGTGAGGCATGTTAGGAATAAGTGTGAGGGGTGTTAGGTCTTAGGGATAAGTGTGAGAATGTTAGGGTTAGGTGTTAGGTTGATGGGTATTATGGATAAGTGTGAAGGGTTTTAGGGTTAGGTTAAGGGGTGTTAGGGATAAGTGTGATGGGTGTTAGGGTAAGGGATGTTAAGGTTAGGTGTTAGGGTAAGGGCTGTTAGGATAAGTGTAAGGGGGTATTAGGGTTAGATGTTAAGGTGAGGGGTGTTAGGGATAAGTGTGGGGGGTGTTAGGTCTTAGGGATAAGTGTGAGAATGTTAGGGTTAGGTGTTAGGTTGATGGGTGTTATGGATAAGGGTGAGGGGTGTTAGGGATAGGTGTTAGGGTGAGGGGTGTTAGGGATAAGTGTGGGGGGTGTTAGGTCTTAGGGATAAGTTTGAGAATGTTAGGGTTAGGTGTTAGGTTGATGGGTGTTATGGATAAGTGTGAGGGGTGTTAGGGTTAGGGTAAGGGGTGTTAGGGATAAGTGTGATGGGTGTTAGGGTAAGGGATGTTAGGGTTAGGTGTTAGGGTAAGGGCTGTTAGGATAAGTGTAAGGGGGTATTAGGGTTAGATGTTAGGGTGAGGGGTGTTAGGGATAAGTGTGGGGGGTGTTAGGTCTTAGGGATAAGTGTGAGAATGTTAGGGTTAGGTGTTAGGTTGATGGGTGTTATGGATAAGTGTGAGGGGTGTTAGGGTTAGGGTAAGGGGTGTTAGGGATAAGTGTGATGGGTGTTAGGGTAAGGGATGTTAGGGTTAGGTGTTAGGGTAAGGGCTGTTAGGATAAGTGTAAGGGGTGTTAGGGTTAGGTGGTAAGGTGAGGGATGTTAGGGATAAGTGTGAGGGGTGTTGTGGTTAGGTGTTAGGGTGAGGGGTGTTAGGGATAAGTGTAAGGGGTGTTAGGGTTAGGTGTTAGGGTGAGGGATCTTAGGGTTAGGTGTTAGGGATAAGTGTGAGGGGTGTTAGGGTTAGGGTGAGGGGTGTTAGGGATAAGTGTGAGGGGTGTTAGGGTTAGGGTGAGGGGTGTTAGGGATAAGTGTAAGGTGTGTTCGGGTTAGGTGTTAGGGTGAAGGATGTTAGGGTTAGGTGTTAGGGAAAAGTGTTAGGGGTGTTAGGGTTAGGGTAAGGGGTGTTAGGGATAAGTTTGAGGGGTGTTAGGGTTAGGGTGAGGGGTGTTAGGGATAAGTGTGAGGGGTGTTATTGTTAGGTGTTAGGGTGAGGGTTTGTTAGTGATAAGTGTAAGGGGTGTTAGGGTTAGGTGTTAGGGTGAGGAATGTTAGGGTTAGGTGTTAGGGATGAGTGTGAGGGATGTTAGGGTGAGGGGTGTTAGGGATAAGTGTGAGGGTTGTAGGGTTAGGTGTTAGGGTGAGGGGTGTAAGGGATAAGTGTAAGGGGTGTTAGGGTTAGGTGGTAGGGTGACGGATGTTAGGGTTAGGTGTTAGGGATAAGTGTGAGGGGTGTTAGGGTAAGGGGTGATAGGGATAAGTGTGAGGGGTGTTAGGTGTTAGGCTTAGGGGTGTTAGGGATAAGTGCAAGGGGTGTTAGGGTTAGGTGTTAGGGTGAGGCATGTTAGGGTTAGGTGTTAGGGATAAGTGTGAGGGGTGTTAGGGTTAGGGTGAGGGGTGTTAGGGATAAGTGTGAGGGGTGTTATGGTTAGGTGTTAGGGTGAGGGATATTAGGGTTAGGTGTTAGGGATAAGTGTGAGGGGTGTTAGTGTTAGGGTAAGGGGTGTTAGGGATAAGTGTGAGGGGTGTTAGGGTTAGGGTGAGGGGTGTTAGGGATAAGTGTGAGGGGTGTTAGGGTTAGGTGTTAGGGTAAGGGGTGTTAGGGATAAGTGTAAGGGGTGTTAGGGTTAGGTGTTAGGGTGAGGGATGTTAGGGTTAGATGTTAGGGATAAGTGTGAGGGGTGTTAGGGTTAGGGTAAGCGGTGTTAGGGATAAGTGTGAGGGGTGTTAGGGTTAGGTGTTAGTGTAAGGGGTGTTAGGGATAAGTGTAAGGGGTGTTAGGGTTAGGTGGTAGGGTGAGAGGTGTTAGGGTTAGGTGTTAGGGATAAGTGTGAGGGGTGTTAGGGTTAGGGTATGGGGTGTTAGGGATAAGTGTGAGGGATGTTATTGTTAGGGTGAGGGGTGTTAGGGATAAGTGTAATGGGTGTTAGGGTTAGGTGTTAGGGTGAGGGATGTTAGGGTTAGGTGTTAGGGATAAGTGTGAGGGGTGTTAGGGTTATGGTAAGGGGTGCTAGGGATAAGTGTGACGGGTGTTAGGGTTAGGGTGAGGGGTGTTAGGGATAAGTGGGAGGGGTGTTATTGTTAGGTGTTCGGGTGAGGGGTGTTAGGGATAAGTTTAAGGGGTATTACGGTTAGGTGTTAGGGTGAGGGATGTTAGGGTTAGGTGTTAGGGATAAGTGTGAGGGGAGTTAGGGTTATGTTTTAGCGTGAGGGATGTTGGGGTTAGCTGTTAGGGATAAGTGTGATTGGTGTTAGGGTTAGGGTGAGGGGTGTTAGGGATAAGTGTGAGGGGTGTTAGGGTTAGGTGTTAGGGTGTGGGATGTTAGGGTTAGGTGTTAGGGATAAGTGTGAGGGGTGTTAGGGTTAGGGTGAGGGGTGTTAGGGATAAGTGTGAGGGGTGTTAGGGTTAGGTGTTAGGGTGAGGGATGTTAGGGTTAGTTGTTAGGGATAAGTGTGAGGGGTGTTAGGGTTAGGATGAGGGGTGTTAGGGATAAGTGTAAGGGGTGTAAGGGTTAGGTGTTAGGGTGAGGGATGTTAGGGTTAGGTGTTAGGGATAAGTGTGAGGGGTGTTAGGGTTAGGTGTTAGGGTGAGGGGTGTTAAGGATAAGTGTAAGGGGTGTTAGGGTGATGCATGTAAGGAATAAGTGTGAGGGGTGTTAGGGTTGGGTGCTAAGGTGAGGGGAGGATGATGATAAGGGGGGGAAAGAGACACAGGGGTGTCCTTGCAGCAGAGATCAAAAGATTCCTTCAGGACTGTATTGCACACTGTGTACAGTAGCCTAGCTATGGTTTTCCCTATTGATGCAGTATCACCTACACTTAGCCTCCTCTCAGTAAGACTGCAAGTTAGTTATGATTCCAAAATGGCTGCTGTCCATGAGTTAGAAGGGTCTGGAAGGCAGGGTATGATGCTTATTGGCTTGAATGTGTCTGCTGACTGTGAGTTGCAGGATCAAAGTTTGCTCAATGATAAAGTATAGGGGGCGGGTCGAATATCGCATATGTTCGCAGTTCGGTGCGTACGCGAACATGCTATGTTTGCCGGGAACAGTCCGCCGGCGAACTATTTGCGACATCTCTATAGATCATATCTAGCATTTGATAACTAATTGGAGTTGCAATTAGGAGAATCATCCAGATAGATGTCAGATATTTAGGAATGAACACAAAACAATGTATTATGCATCATACTAATAACATATACGTTTTCCTTCAGAGAAGGTTTGGGTGAAGTTGCGCGGCAGGAACCAGCTCAGGCGGAGGAGGAAAGAATAGGACCCAAGAACCCTGCTTTGGAAGAGGAGGATGTCATATGGCTAGTGGGGTCACCATCAGGACCACCAGCCACACTGCCAGTATTTGATCCCACTATACCCATCATCCCAGTTATAAGCTTTATCCTGGCAGTAAATCAGCACAGCACGGATTGATTAGGTAATGTAAATGCTGGAGACAGAGTGTCTGGGTGAGGAGGTCTAAGTCTAACCCACCTGGGGAACCATAAACCTAAGGTGTTTAAGTTTTTGATTATTGGGAACACACATTTAGAAATGCAGGTTCTCTATTAGATTGAAGGTGTGGTCATGAACAATAATTAAAGTCAAGTACTTCCTAATGTGTGGATAACCACAAGACAAAGGCTCAAAGGGACATCACTTGCAGAGCACTTGACACCACTTGACCTTTGTCTACTGAAACTCACTTTTCAATTGCTGTTTTGCTAGCCTTGCTAATAGGACTTGATGGCTTTATCGGGTACCTGCATCTCCCATAGAAGTCTATGGACCCTAATCTACCATTTAACACAAGTTTGAATCTGGTCAGGGCATTAGCCCAGCCCTGGGACTGGGAGAGAACTATCTACTTTGATTGGTTACTGGAAGTATCTGCTGGTCGCCATTTTAAAAAAGTCCATGAGTCCAGGGCGTAATGACAGACATAATTTACTAACTTATTTTATCATCCTTAGATTAATTATGATATAAAACCTCCAATTCTTTCCAGATTAACCAATTCTCAACTTATTTAGCCTTGTAGTTTGTTCTTGTCCTTCCTTATGTGAGCTGCCATCTTGTACAGCTTTGACCTACAGTGGACTTAACACTATCTCATCAGAATCTCATACTGCTCAGACACACAGCATGTGACTGTCTGCTCTTTTGCAGTGAGAAGCACCTACCTTGTGGATATATGGTATAAGGTCACAGTTGTGAAAAATATAACCCTTCACAATTACCCTTCTTTTCCAGGTGCGAGATGTCTCAAGAACTTGAAGTCCTCCTCCCCTTTTATCAACCATTGAATAATTGCAGTTTTTTGGTTAGCAATATATTTAAACTCTATATAACTTTGAGGTTGGTGCAAATATAGATATATATTTACAATCAATTTTCAATGTCAAAAACAATAAAAATGAATTGTTATCTGTATGAAACTGGAAGATTCTTTCTGTGCTAATTTTCATGAAATGGTAGGCCATCTGTAATACATTATTTTGGATTTAATTATTCATTTCCATGCAAAAATATGTATTTTGAAAATAAAGTCAGTTCACAATTGAGGTTGATGACCCGGTTATTGTCTCATTCTTTTGGTTCTAATTGCTGTGGACCTTGATCACTAAAAACTTGTCTCATGTCCTGGTTTCTGATCCTACCAGACGTAAAGGCTAAGTAACAGTAAGTAACTCTCCCATTGTATTTAAAGGATGACACGAGTCTGGGTAATTTTGTTTTGGGCTTTTGCTGTTTCTTTGTGGTCATCAGAGGTTGTCATGACTTACGTATGGTGGGTCCGGATGGGGGACCCCTGAAACCCACCAGCAAAGGTCTGTATGGCCCAGGATCAAACTGTCACTTCCCTGAACTTAAGGACTATTTTGTTAGGACCATAATAACCTGTATAATGTTAGGTCTCAGGCTCTGATCTAGTACCCTGGATGCCCAAGGAGTATGGCCTGTGAGTATTCAGGCCTAATAAGAATAGTTTATTTATTGTTTAATGTTCAGGTTCTGGTTAGTACATGACACTGTTATGCCAAGTCCCTTTTTTAAAGTAACTTCTAAAAGTAATGCTAAAATTTTTAGAATAGTGATTTTATCTAATAGGATGATTTGTGTCATTGTATAAAGTTTAAATAATGAATTTGTGCTAGACGTAGGCCCTGGGGGGTGTTAATATTATATAAAGTCACTTATGGGACAGAAGATAGTTTATGACCTATAGGAATGCTGGTTAAGTCAGAGTGAGCACTAGGAGGAGAGAAGATTTAAGTTTCTACAAGATTTTATATGGAGCAGCCAGGCATACTCTCTCTCTGGCCTCAGATAGTAAAAAACGTTGGTAAGCTCACCAGATATATAACACATCATCCCTTAAAGCAGAGCAAAACCATGGTGGGGGCTGGCTTCAGTACTGGGGGTGGTTTATTTTGTGATATATTTCTATTCAAGCAAGAATAAAAGTCAGTCTGTTTTGGCACTAAGCAACGGTGCATGCGTTCTTCTTAACAAGGGGGATCTGATTGTGGCTGCCACTTAAGAAATGATGTTCTGATCGGAATTGAATTGCTGGGTGCTGAGATTGAACACAAATGCACAACCTAGATGAAGAAAATTGATGTTCGTGGGCCCCTTCAAATCTGTGTCGGCACAAATGTTATTGAATAATCTTATCTTTATGGACCATTGTACAATGAATATATATTTATATCTATATTTGGACACTAAGAATATAATATTAAATGTCACATTTTATAAGTAGAATTCTTCCATTGAATATGACTACAAACGATCCATCTCTTTTCTATGTACATTACTATATTTATAGAGCCTCTGATGGTATCAACAATGTTGGATGCTCCCAAAAACAAAGAGCCCGATTCAATTCAAAGCCCGCATCTCGAGGTATATAGCCTGTATGTCTGTGACCTTGCTGAGGGCTCGCAGTCTGCTACAATTCCAATACTATTCAATTGAACCATCCAGCAAGTTAAGGGCCGAAAGCCGAAACAGTAAACCATGCACTCGTCCATAGCACTTCAGGGTGGGAATATGATCAATTTAGCAAGACTATAACCACCCATTTTGAAGCAGCCAATAGAAAATGAGACCATCCTCATGATGTGAGTAAAACATGGAGGTTAGATGTCAATCAAGGTTAAGTTGCAAGAGTCAAGGAGACATTCTACAAAGAGAGATTTAAAGAGAGTGAAGAAGATAACCAAATGAGTAAATAAAGAGATCTCTTCAAGAAAATTGGGAACCTAAAGGCACCTTTCATGCAAAAGTGCTGGTGATAAAAGACAAAAATGGTAGGGACTTAACAGAAGAAGAACAAATAAAGAAGAGGTGGCAGTAACACTTTATACAAGACCTGTAATTTCAACCAGATCAATAATTTGTCCAATGAGCTGGAGACAGACATCTTGGAGAATTAAGTGAGATGGGCCCTAGGATGTCTTACTAATAATAAGACTGCAGGAGGTGATGGAATCCCAATTGAACTATTTACAATCCTACAAGAGGATGCTGTGAAAGTGTTACTTGCCTTATGCCAATACATTTGGAAAACACAACAATGGCCAATAGACTGTAAAAGGTCAGTCTACATCCCAATGCCAAACAATGGCAGCACCAAAGAGTGCTCCAATTATCAAACAATTGCACTCATTTCACATGCCAGCAAGGTCATGTTTAAGATTCTACAAGCTCGACTCCACCAATATATGGAACAGGAACTACCAGATGTGCAAGCCGGGTTCTGCAGAGGAAGAGGCACAAGAGATCAAATTGCCAATGTCCGATGGATAATAGAGAAAGCAAGAGAGATCCCAAAAAAACATTTACTTCTGCTTCATAGACTATTGTAAAGCCTCTGACTGTGTGGATCAAAACAAAATGTGGCAGGTCCTTGAAGAGATGGGGGTACCAGATCATCGCATCCTTCTCCTAAAGAATCTGTATGTGCAGCAAGAAGCCACGTTCAGAACCGAACATGGGACAAGAGAATGGTTCAAGATTGGAAAAGGAGTGTGACAAGGTTGTATATTGTCACCTTATTTATTCAACTTATATGCAGTTCCAGGTTTAACAACCGCAAAGTTTTCAAGCCTGTAACATGTAAACCGTCCGGAGCCCACAAAAAAGACGCCAATCGAATAGCAAATTAACTTACTGCCTCACTTACAGGCTCCAGTAACTTACTTTTGCTCAATTACATCGGGTTTAAAATGGCATAAATTTAAATAATTATTAATATTACTTTTTATTTTTTAAATGTAATATTTTTAATAGATTTGATAACAATAAACAATTTGTTTACCACTCTATAATGAGAAATCTTATGTCTGAAATGATGTACAACTGTATTACGGTGTATATGAATTCTTATGTTACTACAGTACAAATTAATTTAGAATATGAATCCCACAATAAATGGCGGCTGCAATGGTCCAACCTCTTGGAGTTTGGTATTTCAAGAAAGATATTTTCATGTACAATATTTTATATCTTATTTGATTTTTCTGGTGGAATAGTTGCGTGACAAAGACACAGTTTTTATACTATATCCAGGAACTGGAGGCCAATGAGTTGTTCGTTGGAAGCAATCAATGGTAGTCAACAAAAGAAGACAGGGGGATTCGGTAACTACAATATATTACCATAGTTGTCATGATGATCAATTATGAAGTGTTAATAGAAAAGTAATAAGAAATGAAAGAAAACGGACCTCTTTTGGAACTTTGTGGGAAAACAAAAATGATTTTAGAAGAAGATTTAATTTTATAGAATCAGAACGGTGACAATATACATGTCCAGTTGGGTCACGTCCCATCATCTATCTTTCTGCTGTAACTTCTCAAAGATAAAATGTTCTGGATTTTAAAACTGGAAATGGAAGTGGATACTAGAAGATTATAAGATAACAAATGGGATTCTGTATGTGACCAAGTTGTAGTTAACCTGAAAATAATATAATAATAGCGTAAAAGCCCCATAAATTGTGGTGTACATAAAATATATATACAACTTAACTTTTATTAAAGGTAAAGGCTAAAACATAGGCACATGCCAAACTAAATAATGATAAAAACCCAACGTATTCTGGAAAATGATGACTATTATGACAAGGTGGACAATATAATGGTAACATCACATGAAAAAGGAGTTTTACTTGGAAGTAAGTAAATCAGAATCACAAATACAGCTGTAAAAGGTCACATTAGGCTGAATGCCAATTAATGGTACTTGTCACCTATAAAGGAGGTCTGATAATTAGCACTTTGATACGTGAGGTTTCAAAGCAACATGAGGAAACTAACAAAGTATCAAAAAGTGTCAGAGAGTCGGGGTCCAAACTGCAGGTGAACTGGTCCCGGAAATAGGAATATAATTCATAATGTCACATGGGATGTCTCCAATACTATGACAGTACATACTAAACATGGACAAACCATCGAGAAAGAGAGAGTGAAAATATTTTCAGTTCACGTAATTAACATTAAGCTATTGGTATCAATATTGAGTTGATTCCCTTATCCTTTATAACTGGTGTGGTTATTAAGACTTTTTACCCACAATTATCCACACTTGGGATTATTCCCTTGGGATACACTAAAGGATACAGGAGCATGCCATACCCCAAATAGCTACACACTTGGAGGGGTGTAAGCAGAGTTCTAGTGGAAAATAATCCTAGCACACTCCGGAGAAGAGTTCTTGCAATACAAAGGAGGATTGTGAACCCTAAGGAGAATCTAAGAAGGTGATTTCTCGTAACGCATCATCTATACCTCATGTTGTGGGTCTTTAAATGTGAGTTTTCATATTTTGTTTGAAGATTAGCATTTATCTGCACTAGGGGGTGGTGCGCCCCCACCCCCATTCTGTTTTCTTATTTCATACTTTGAGGAACACAACATGGGCACTGTTATGTGAGAACAAGCAAACCTCCATTCCATTGTTTCTCATCCCACTCTGCAAAAGTAGCCAAATCCGTATTGACCCCGTGAGTGCAGAACTGATTCCCATTCTTCTCCTTTAGGATCAAGTATGAGACTGAAACCCTTTTGATACCCTACGAAAGTGAGATATAACACATATTACCATCTTCCATCCCACTGAGGAACCCTCGCATTTCTTACCTTTAATGATTTATGACTGATTTGTTATAACATAGACTTGCCAGTGCTATGACATTAGTAGATACACCTAAGGTTGGGAATATTAATTTGTTAACAGATTTCTACACTTACCCATTATCATAAAGAAAGAAGACTTAGTGTTAAGTGCAATTAATATTAATTATGAAAGGTTTATGATTAAATTATAATTTTTTCTTGCTTTTAGCGCTATATATTATTCATTAATTTCAAGAAGGAAAACACTTTTTTCATATCTTTTTTCACTGTCTATCTTTATGTGAAGTTAAATCTGGTGTCTATAACATCTTAGTTGCTGTCTAAGTGCTGACTTCACTTCATTATTTTTCAGGCTGTAAATTAGAGGATTTAGTAGAGGGACGGCAACTGTGTTAATTAGAGAAAATATTTTTGTAAACGCCATATTTCCCATTGAGGGCGGTCTCAGGTATAAACAGAAAAGAGTTATGTAGAGAAGAACAACGACAGTGAGGTGTGAGGAACATGTATAGAAGGCTTTCTGTCTCCCAGTACTGGAATGGATCTTCAGGATGGTGGTAATAATTAAAATATAGGAGCACATAGTTAGAAAAAATGGAGAGAAACCTAATAGCAGTACTTCTATAACAATTAATATCTCCATTGTAGTTGTATCGTTGCATAAGAGCTTCATAAGAGGGACAAGGTCACAGTAGAAGTGGTTGATGATATTGGATCTATAGCAGGTGTAACTGGACAATATGACAAGATAAGGTGTGACGGCTATAAAACCAAGCAACCAACAGACAATGGCCAAAGCAACGCAAACTGGAGTGCTCATGATCATTAAATAGTGTAATGGTTTACATATGGCCACATATCGGTAATAACTCATGGCCGTAAGGCTGATCAACTCATCAGTAGTGAATGATGAAAACATAAATGCCTGAGTCATGCAGGCAAAGAACGAAATGGTGTTATCCCCTGATATGTAGGAAGAGAAGATCTTATGTAGACTGATGGTGGACATGTATATGACCGACAAGTTCCCCAAGAAGAAGTACATGGGAGTGTGCAGATGAGGATCCAGGGAAACAAGTAGAAGAATGGTCATGTTACCACCAAGAGTGAAGAGATAAATGAGAAGTATTACAAGAAATATCGGAGTCTGAAGATCTGAATTGTCTGTAATCCCTATCAGTATGAAGTTTAGGTCCTCCGTCTGGTTTATTTTCTCCATATATTTGTGAGTCTAAATAATGAGAAACAAGTTAAAACATTATTATGGTCTACAAAACAATATTATTTTCAAAAGACTTCATTACCTGAATATGTATAAGTTATGGTACAGAAGTGAGTGGGGAGATGTGAGAGAATCCTGGAAATATATCAGAGGATTTAATAAGGTTCAGGAGGGAGGGAAGTGTCTTCCAGAAAAAGTGGACAGGATTTGATGTTATAAGGTGGAGGATTCAAGGGCAACATGGAAACTACACTGTTACAGGAAAGGAAGTAGATAAGTGGAATATGCTATGAGTAGAAGTGGTACGTATAAACACAAGAGAGAAGATCCAACATAACTGATTATTACTGAGGACAAGGTTTTTAGGAAGATAAAATAGGCAGACTTTTAGTAAACACATACTGGTGTATTTTTAATTAGGTCAATGAAGTTGCCTATTATATTAAAAGACCAATGATTTCATTAAAACTGCTCTGTACCATCATGTAGAGAAGATAAAACAAC
The DNA here is from genome assembly GCA_027410445.1 of Discoglossus pictus. Lineage (NCBI taxonomy): Eukaryota > Metazoa > Chordata > Amphibia > Anura > Alytidae > Discoglossus > Discoglossus pictus. Next base: position 5,954,788 of record CM050170.1, read on the forward strand.
GGCAGTAATTTAAAAAATAAAAAATAAATCACATCTTTTAAGTGTTTTAACTGATGATATAGAACAGCATTGATGGGTCTCAGGTCCCTTTATATCCTGATTCAGAAGACTCATGGGGCCTCATTCTATTATCGGCCGCAGCCGTTGCGGGGCTGCAAGGACCGGCCGCAAGCTATTCTGCTTTTCTATTCCCTTACGGCCGGGGATTCCGGCAGGCTTGCGGCCGGTGCCTTGCTATCTCTTGCGGCCGCTCGCGCCGGAGGAAAGCCTTTGATCTAAAACGGCCGCAAGAGATTTGCAATTCAATTGCTCCGGGAAACCTCTCTGCAAGGCTAAAAACGAGCCGCAGTTACTTGCAGGAAAAAGGTCTCGCTAGCACCAATTAAGCACATAAAATAGCTCAAATAAAGCCATCCTGCACTTTGAGAAGACTATAAAGGGATTTTAGGTGTTAGAAAAAATAGCACATAATTATCCTGTATTTAAATCCGTAAAATATTTTATTTTTAATATCCGTAAAATATCCATGTAAAAAGTCCAGAGTGCTTGGAGCACCTCAGACACGCCCACGCCGCAGCCGGAAAATAAACAGTTAATTTGAACTCGGGTTTGGGCTGATGTGCAAGCTTGAGAGTGGGTTTCTTTTAATCCTCATGTCCCCCAATATGATCCCTAGCATTTACAGAGCTGTACAGTGCAGGCTTGAATTTATTTTTGAGTTTTTATATTTCACAGCTTACGGCCGGTTCCAAGATATGCGGCCGGCCGTAAAAGGAGATCCTTGCGGGGCCGTATAATAGAATCGCGAGTTAACTGAACCCTCGCAAGGAATCGCAGCCTTACGGCCGATTTATAATCTATCCAGACTTTCATCTTGAGGCCATCATTTCTCCTTCTTCCTCTAGGTGCCAACTAGTCAAGGTTTCTGGTTATCAGTTACTTCTGGCAGGATCCAATAGGGGTAGTTAGGTAGTGTAAATGCTGAAGACATAAAGCACTATTAAATTCAATCGTATTACATTCCATCAACGTCATACATCCGTATGCCTGCGGGCTTGAAATTTGCTGTAGTTACAGAGCAATTCATTTGAACATGGTCAAAATCAAACGGCCGAAGCTGCAAGCACGTAATCCCTTCCTGCGGTTTTAAGCTGTTAGTGGGTGGAATAGATGCAGGCCGCAGTTCCAATCCAAATTAATAATTATGGCCTCAGAGCCAATAGAAAATAGGGAACACCAAATAACGCTGCAGAAACAGGTTTTCAAGGACAATAAAAATGATAAATCATTAACTGTGCTTTAGCTGAGCAAGTGAACACACAGGTCTGGGAGTTGGTGGGTTTGTGAGCATTGGAGAGAGAGAGGAGATAAGGAGATAGAGAGAGACAACAGAGGAGGGGATTGAGGAGATGAGGAGAGTGAGGGGAACACAGAAGGAGGAGAGGTTTCGAGGTAGAGTTACGGAGAAAGGGAGGGTGAGGTACAGGGGTAGGAGAGCAGGAGTGGGCTAGGGATGTGCCATCAGATGTAGGCACACAAGGAGTAGGGGTTGGATCCTGGGGGGTGGGGGGGTAGTGGAGATGAGGGACTGGCCCCAGGGTGAGAACAGGGAGGCCAGGAACCCCAAGCACAGTTGGGAGGGCAAGAGGCTGTGGCAAAGTACAGGACCCACAATTATAGCCTAGAGGAGATGGACATCCTCCTCATGAAAATCTGTGTCCGCTATAGCATCATACATGGTGGGAGGGATGTGAGGCCTAGCTACAGCTGTTTAAATGATTGCACACAGGGATGCTAAGTCTGTCAAACACAGGTATGATGACAGCTGGCTGATGGTGAAGGGGAAGATGGCAGAGGCGGCCAGAGCAACACATTTAACCTGTGGTGGACCACCTGCCAACATCACATACTGATGTACACAATGAGCTGTCACACCCTAGAATTATTCTGACTCCTACAGTCCTGCTCACACACATGGATAACTGACATACAATAGCAATGTAAGACCTATGATTATGACTGAAGATATATGGGACATGAATAACAATGTAAATCCAGGTAGCAAACATATCGGTATCATAATTGTTATCAATTAAATGTCTGTCCAATACTTGCAGTAAAAACTGATTCTAAATAGCGTTCACAAATAGATCAAGATTGATTTGACATTCAAATGAGAGTACATGTATGGGTGTGCACACTGCAGCATATGTGAATACAGACTCTGTAGGACTGCATGTTCGTGTCATATACTGGCCTAGCCTTGACCTCTTCTTATCTGCATTTTAACAACCATTGCTGGGAACATGTTGCAGATTGGTCAGTCTCACACACTGCTCAGCAGACCCAGCAGATCCAAAAGATCTAGCAGAGCACGTGACTGATGCACATGCAGATGACACACTGCACAAACATTACATATATTGATATGATCCATGATTCACCATGCTCATGATGCAGGCTGGGGTTCATCTGTGTAACACAAGCACCACAGTCAATTACAGGTGACCATGATGTCAAGGATATGGAAACACATAGCTGTCACTTGTATATAGCAACCAACTCAAATGCTTTTATTCTTTAATTTCAGTATCCAGGAGTACAAGGCCAACCAAAGAGGCACAGGTGGTGGCTCCACTGTAGGTGGAAAAAACTGGTGGATGAAGAAGGGCAGAACATTTTAGCGTGCCCGGGACCATCAACAGAAACTGTCCCTTCACAATCCAGATGCTCACCCTCATCTCAGGAGTGGATTCACTGACAGGGCCCTCAAAAGCATAATCTAGCCGTGCACAGCTGTTTCAGCCCCCTCCACTGGTCATATCATGGAGCCAGCAAACAACAACACCTACTCTGATGACATTGTCCTGGCCCCAGCCATCATCACGACCACCACTGCCATCTGTTATAAACCCATCACAGCCATGGTAGGCACAACCACTCCCACACAATGGGGTCCACTAACATGGCCTCCCACACAATGGGGTTTTCTAACATGGCCTAAAACACTGGCATTTCTGTTGACACCTCAGGCCCTTCTGCTTACACCTCAGGCCTTCCTGCCATCACCTCAGGCCCTCCTGCCATCAACTCAGGCCCTCCAGACATCATCTCAGGACCCTCTCTCATCAACATCGGTCCCACTGCCATCAACATCTGCCCCTCTGCCATCGATACCAACACCCCTGACTTTAAAGGAAATCATGGTCCGGTTTCACAGGGATGACGGGAGACATAACAACACCCAAAGGACTCAGAAGTAGTGATGTCGTGAACATCAAATTTTGGGTTTGCGAACAGCGGACGCAAACTTCATTAAATGTTCGCGAACGGGCGAACATCGGCGAACCGCCATAGACTTTAATGGGCAGGCGAATTTCAAAACCCACAGTGACTCTTTCTGGCCACAATAGTGATGGGAAAGTTGTTTCAATGGGACTAACACCTGGACTGTGGCATGCCGGAGGGGGATCCATGGCAAAACTCCTACGGAAAATTACATAGTTGATGCAGAGTCTGGTTTTAAGGGCATAAATCACCTAACATTCCTAAATTGTTTGGAATAACATGCTTTAAAACATCAGGTATGATGTTTTATCGATCAGGTAGTGTAAGGGTTACACCCGCTTCACAGTAACAGACCAATATCCCCGTTTCATGCACACAAACAACCCCACAACCGCAAACTCCCCATTTACACAAGGTTGGATACCAAGCTAGCCATGTCCTGTTCCGTGTTCTCACTGATGTCATTGAAGGCCTCTTCCTCCACCCAGCCACCAAGGGTCGCCGAAAGGTGACAACAGGCCCCCTGGGACACCTGCTGTGTTTGGTCTTCCACCTCCTCAAAGCCACCTTCCTCCTCTGACTCCTCTTCTTCAGACTCCCAGAGTCTGGGGGCTTCCACTGCCCAGCATGGAAGATTATACACAGGTCAGAGTCTGCTGGCTTCCACTGCCCAGCATGGAAGATTATATGCAGCTCAGAGTCTGGGGGCTTCCACTGCCCAGCATGGAAGATTATACACAGGAGTAGATGCAATAGGCTTCACACACATACCTCTAGGCAGGCAACTGATAGTCAATCGATTACAGTCAAAAAAGTGTTGTTTTATGTCACTGTACACTATGGTTGCACCAGATATGACGTATCACTGTGCACTGGCAAAAGTTGGCAGAGTAGATGCAATAGGCTTCACACACACGCCTGTAGGCAGGCAATTGCTATTCAATCTATTACAGTCAAAAAAGTGTTGTTTTATGTCACTGTACACTACGGTTGCACCAGATATGACGTATCACTGTGCACTGGCAAAAGTTGGCAGAGTAGATGCAATAGGCTTCACACACACGCCTGTAGGCAGGCAATTGCTATTCAATCTATTACAGTCAAAAAAGTGTTGTTTTATATCACTGTACACTATGGTTGCACCAGATATGACGTATCACTGTGCACTGGCAAAAGTTGGCAGAGTATATGCAATCGGCTTCACACACACGCCTGTAGGCAGGCAATTGCTATTATATCAGATTACGATGCTAATCAATTCATCAAGGGCACGAGATACGAGCCAAAGCCTCTAGCCTGTAAAGCCTTCCCGTGGCTGCAAACTGTTAAAAGGCTGGCCGAGATGTGATCGGCTGTTACGCCAACAGAAAGCGGTCTAACAGCCGCAGATGATTGACAGAGGGAGATTATAAAGTTGCGTTCCACCCGCCCATGCGTTTACTGTGTTGTATTTTCTGACGAAGTAGCACGCAGGTCCTGGAGGTTTTTCAGAGAGAGAGTAGGAGTATTTTGAGAGCAGTAATTTATAGTAATAGCAATAAACATAGAGACACATTGAGCTAGGACACTCAATACACCCCCCATCCCATCCCCCACACCCCATCCCCCAAAAGTTATTAAATACACATAATACACATTTTTTATTTCCATTCATATACAGCCACATTTGTATTTATTTATTTTTAAATTATTTTGGGGATTATAATGGAGGGAGGAGGGAAGGGGAGTGGAAAGGCAGGGATGAGGAGATAAGGAGACATGAGGAGGAGAGAGGATAGAGAGGTGGCCCTGACGAGTGGAGGAGAGGAGTGGTGGAGTGGAGGAGAAGAGGAGGTGGCGGAGGAGCAGGAGGAGGAGCAGTAGGAGGATGTGGTGGAAGTGGAGGAGGAGCAAGAGCAGGAGGAGGTGGTGGTAGAAGTGGAGGAGGAGGAGGAGAGTGGAGAGGAAGAAGTGATTGGTAGCAGGGTGGCCCTAGCACTAGGAACACAGACGAGGGACAGAGGGGGAGGTGCCTGATCTCGGGGGGTGGAAGTTTGAGGGAGGCAAATGCCACAGGGACAGGTGAGGGAAACGATCCCCGTCCACAATGGGGAGGGCAAAATACTAAGGGCAAGCACAGGGCCCACAATTACAAGCACCAGGAGAAATTGGTCCTCCTTGGTGCCATCCGTGTCCACCCCGTGATCCTTGCAGGGGGAGGGATTTAAGCCAGGGCCTAGGGTCCAGGCATGGAAGGAGGTAGTGGCTGAGGTTACAGCAGTGGGCTCAGCACAAAGGGATGTGCTTTCTATGAAGCACTGTTTTGACAACACCAAGGGCTAAGGTGAGGAGGATAACGGCTTAGGAGGATAAGAACATGACTGAGCAACATAGTGAGTGGGAGGGGTCGCCAAGGACCTTCTCAGCCAGGTGCCCACCACTGGAGCTAAAGGCCTGATGGCCCAGTAGGACCCAGCCTCCATTTCAGGTGAATATCACATACATCAATATGCCACCACATGTACATCACACACACTACACATGTACATCATCACCAAAAAGGACACTGACACATCAGCTTCATGGAATTAACAAGAGATAGATGGATGCATCATTAAATCCACGAAGCTGACAAATTACTTTCATTTGTGGGAACTACAAGTGTAATCAACCAATAGAGAGTCCATGTGTTGGTGTCCCCACTGCAGCTTATGCAATTACAGCCCACAGCCAGAATCAAGATAGAGTTAGGAACCAAGAATGATCAAGACCCGAAACCAAAGAATAGATTATATCTAGCATTTGATAACTAATTGGAGTTGCAATTAGGAGAATTATCCAGGTTCAAGCCTAGATGTCAGACAGTTAGGAATGAACTCCAAACAATATTTTCGTCATCATACTAATGACCTATACGATTTCCTTTCAGCATCAAGGAGGTCTGGGTCAAGTTGCACACCAGGAACTAGCTCAGGGGGAGGAGGAAAGAATAGGACCCAAGAACCCTGGTTTGGAAGAGGAGGATGTCATATGGCTAGTGAGGTCGCCATCAGGACCACCGGCCACACTGCCAGGATTTGATCCCAATATCCCCCTCCTCAAGAAACTGGTTTCTTCTATTAAATAGAGTGATCTGTGATGATCCTTTTTTTCATCAGATTGCGGTTGCACTGGTGTATTGACCGCATGTGACCCTGGTAGGTACTATGCATCATGTTTTTTCTAGACTATCACATTACACCCCGTAGGAACCCCCTTTTTCCCACAAGTCTCTTGCTCTCCCGGGATCCGCCCACACCACACCCATGATAATAATGCACAGTCTTGTGCGAGCAGCCGCATTTGCGGAAGGTGGAGTCTCCAATGTTTGCTGCAATGAGCCAAAGGCTCATTGCAGGCCGCAAATGCGGACCCTCACAAAGAGAGGGCCAGCATTTGCGGAAGGTGGAGGCTCCAACGCAAATGCGGACCCTCGCTTACCACTAGCTAACAAACAATAAATGCTATCTATATATAAAATAATCTAATTCTAAGCTAAAACAAAATAATTAAGACCACTTACCTTTGCAGATGTCCATTCAGATCAAGCACCTAGGAAAAAAATAAATAAATAGTGCAACACATTTACAGTACATAAATAAACATTCTAAACATTCTAAATATTCTACTCACCTTTCCGGCATGTCCCGTCCTTATTCTTTTACCCTTCTCGGGCGCGCACCTGTTAAAAAAAAACTTATATTAATACACATACATAAACATAAAAACAAAATAAAAAAATCATAATCTACATTGTACTTACCTCCCCGCGATGTCTCCGGCCTCCTCCTCCTCCTCTTCTGCCATGCCCTGTAAAAAAATAAATAAATTTTCCGGAAGAAAATAGTCAATGGCGCCTTCTGATTGGTTGAAAACGCTGTCTATCACATTCACCCAATCAGGAGGCGCCAATGTGTGAGCCAATCAGAAAGGGATACACCCTAAAATCCCACTCTGATTGGATAATGCACCTGTCAATCTTTATTTAAATTAATCACAAGGCGCAGATGCCTTCAGCCAATTACAATGGAATACACCCCCACAGGGTAATTGGCTGGAGGCATCTGCACATTCTGATTGGTTGAACTGACAATTGCATATCACAATGGAATACACCCCCACGTACTAATTGGAGAAGGCATTTGCGCCTTTTCATTGGCTATTGTCAATGTCAATCAGTATTAAAGCTAATGGGAAGGCGCAGATGTCTTCACCAATCAGTACGTGGAGGTGTATCCCATTGTGATTCGCTGATGGCAATAAAGCCTTCGGATTGGTTCAAATAAAGATTGACAGGTGCGTTATCCAATCAGCGTGAGATTTTGGGGTGTATCCCTTTCTCATTGGTTCACAATTGGCGTCTTCTCATTGGCTGAATTTGATAGACAGCATTTTCAGCCAATCAGAGGCGGCCATTGCCAATTTTATTCTGGAACACTCCGTAGGAAGCTCATTTGTGTCGGAGACATCCGCAAGGGCGGATGTGTGTTTTTTTTTTTTTTTAAAGAGCGCAGATGCTTCCGGGGCAGAACACGAGGAGGCCGGAGACATCGCGGGGAGGCACGTACAATGTAGATTGTGTTTATTTTACTTGGTTTCATGTTTATGTATGTGAACTAATATAATGTTTTTTTTTTTTAACAGGGGCCGCGCCGCAGAAGCAAAGATGGAGGATGTGACATGCTGGAAAGGTGAGTAGAATAATTAGAATATTTAGAATGTTTAGTTATTTTATGTAAACGTGTTGTATTCATTTTTTTAATCTTTTTTACCCTAGGTTGGTGATCTGAAGAAATACCTCAAAGGTAAGTGGTCTTAATAATTTTATTGTAGCTTAGAATTAGGGTTGCTATATAGAGATAGCATGTATTGTATATTAGATAGATAGGGGGATGTATAGTACATAGATAGAATTTATTGTATATTAGATAGATAGGGGGATGTATATTAGATAGATAGTATTGTATATTTGATAGGGGATGTATATTAGATAGGGTGATGTATATTAGATAGGGGGATGTATATTAGATAGGGGTGTATTGTATTGTATTCAATTGTATTGTGTTGTATTTAATTGTATTGTATTGTTTGTATTATATGTATTTCATTTTCAGGTGTGTAATTTTTTTTCCTGTAGTGGGGGGGTTGTAATGTATTTTGTTATTTTCTATAATGTAATTTTTTTTTATTTTTGGTGATTTTAGTTTTTTGTATTTTATGTAATGTAGATTTTTGATTTTTTATGACTTTAGTTTTTTTGATTTCTGTAATTACAGTGGTGGGGAGGGGGTTATTAGGGGGAGGTAGGTAGGTAGTGTAGGTGTTAATAGGTTAGTGTAGAGGGTGTTAAGTTGATATTTAATGTTTTATTGGTGGGATATAGTGCAGTGTAGTGTTTATACTTAGTGTCATGATGGTCCTTGAGGACCGTCATGGCACTTATGTGGTTAATGTTGGGTTGTAACAGGCCCATAATGGTCATAATATACCCTTATGGGACTGATGGGGTTAAATAGAGGCTTATGAGGGTCTGGATAGAAACCCATAAGTGACCGGGTTAAAATGGTGTAGTACTTACACTTTGGGTCATGAGGGTCCTAGATGAGCCTCGTGGCACTTATAGTGTTATTACATGCGATCATTAGTGTGTTAGAGGGGTCTATATAGTTGAGGCACACAGTACACTCACATTGTGTGACAAACAGCATTTCAACACTTTCTTTTATTGACCGTCATTTTGTGACGAGCAAGTCGCTATTACTATATAATATATAATACATCCTATGTATCTCAAATACATCCCCCAATCTAATATACAATAAATTCTAACTATCTAAAATACATACCCCTAACATACAATAAATCCTAACTATCTTAAGTTAATACGCCTAACATACAATAAATCCTAACTATCTAAAACACATATCCCTATCTAACATACAATAAATCCTATCTATATACACAAACCCTAATTCTAAGCTAAAATAAAATAATGAAGACCACTTACCTTTGCACATGTCTCTTCAGATCACAAACCTAGGGGAAAAGAAAAAAAATCAGTACAACACATTTACATAAACTAAATAAATCTTCTAAATATTCTAAATATTTTACTCACCTTTCCATTATGTCCCCGTCCTTCTTCTTTTCTTCTACTCCGGCGAGGCCCCTGTTAAAAAAAAACATTACATGAGTACAACATACATAAACATATTTTTTTTTAAAAATAAACATAAAATTTATTGTAATTACCTCACCGTGATGTCCGCGGCCTACTCCTCTTCTGCTCCGGCTGGGCCCTGGAACAATAAACGATCTAAAAAAATAAATACAAAAATATCTAACGGTGATCCGCACTCGCGGACCTCCCCGACGCTAATGAGTCTCCTAGAGACTTTTCCGGAAGAAAATAGGCAATGGGACCTTCTGATTGGCTGAAAACGCTGTCTATCAAATTCAGCCAATCAGAAGGCGCCAATGTGTGAGCCAATCAGAAAGGGATACACCCCAAAATCCCATTCTTATTGGATAATGTACCTGTCAATTTTTATTTGACATTTACTAGTGCCATCACAATATAAAAATATAATCACCGATCCCCCCACACTATAATATAACATGTCCAGCTCCAGACCTACACTCCATAGATATATCCAACACTACAGATACACTCACTCCTCATGACTTCCTTTTATGTGATTCATAAATGTTTCTGCATTTGATGTTTTTTGTCCACCCTTATGTGTCATTGTGTACAAAGGAACATCTGTTGGACATTATGGGCCCTATTAAATTCCAGCCTCGTAAATAAGAGGCTTCTACTTAAGCCCTACATACTGCACAGTTTCTCTAACTTACAATGCTATTAAATTAGCCCTGCTGCGAGCAACGTATGAGCTACGCAGCAGGGTCGTACGTATCTACACTGCGTAAATGTACATGAGGAGTGACAGTCTGCGAGATGATATCGCAGGCTCCCACTCCTTATCAATTGCTGCGGAGGTCCTTAAAGGGACCTCCGCGGCAGTCCCCCACATAAGCCCTGCCGTGGGGGGTACTCCAAATACCCCCCCCCGGCACCTAAAATTACCCCCCCCCTCAATGCAGGGGTCCCCGTTGGGACCCCCAAAATGTCCTCACATGAACACATTGCTGCAGGGGTCCATAGGAACCCCCGCAGCCCCCACACATTAACCCCTTGCAGCGTGGGTCCCCGATCGGCACCGATCAGGCCCCCGCTGCATTTAAAACTTTTAAATTCCCCGCTGCGGCTCCTTAAAGGGCCCGCGGCACACTATTACGCAACCCCGGCCGCGGCACCTAAATTTAACCCCCCTCTATGCTGGGGGTCCCCATCGGGCCCCTTTGAAGTGTCCCCATATAAACCCTCTGCAGCGGGGGTCCCCGATCGGCACCGATCGAGACCCTGCTGCAATTCAATTTTAAATTTCCCGCCTTGCGGGTCCATAAAGGACCGTAAAGGTCCTGAAAGGACTCGCACTAAAAATATTAACCCCAGGCAACTATAATTACCCCATTAACTCATGGTGGTCAATCCAGACCACCATAAGGCCTGAATTAACCCATTAACTCATGGTGGTCAATACAGACCACCATAAGGCCTTAATTAACCCATTAACTCGTGGTGGTCAATACAGACCACCATAAGGCCTTAATTAACCCATTAACTCATGGTGGTCAAAACAGAACACCATAAGGCCTGAATTAACCCATTAACTCATGGTGGTCAATACAGACCACCATAAGGCTCTATTTAACCCATTAACTCATGGTGGTCAATACAGACCACCATATGGCCTTAATTAACCCATTAACTCATGGTGGTCAATACAGACCACTATAAGGCCTTAATTAACCCATTAACTCATGGTGGTCAATACAGACCACCATAAGGCTCTATTTAACCCCATCAGTCCCATATGCACTCGCATACCTCCCTGACGCTAATAAGCCTCCCGGAGTCCTTTCCGGGAGGAAATTGGCATTGGCGGCTTGTGATTGGCTGAAAAAGCTGTCAGCCAATCAAAAGTCGTCAATGTATGAGCCAATCAGGATGCGCAGATGTCTTCTACCAATCACTCCGTGGGGGTGTATCCCATAGCGATTGGCTGAAGGCATCTGAGCCTTGTGATTGGTTCCCATAAAGATAGACAAGTGTTTTAGCCAATCAAGGTGGGATATTGGGGTGTATCCCATCCTGATTGGCTCACACATTGACGACTTTTGATTGGCTGAAATTGATAGACAGCTTTTTCAGCCAATCACAAGCCACCAATGCCAATTTCCTCCCGGAAAGAAGTATAAGATACAGTTACACATGTGATGAGATCCGTCTGAGAGGTGAGTAAAGAAGTATCTAGACTATAAAGACTACACGCTGGCCAGACCTCACTATGTTATATTAAATCAGCTCTGCAATGCATATTTCTTCTAAAGTACTACGGTTTAACAGTAAATATGGTCTAACGGTCAAATGATGGTTAAATGTTGTGAAATTTGTTTGCCACACAACATGACGCTACATTTGTTCCTTTTTTTTTTTCTTAAAATAAATACACATTTTTTTTTTTTTTTGTAACTTTCAACTTATATTTCATCAAATGCGTTGGTTTAGGCGGTAAATCCGATGTTGCGCGAGACAAAGGCGTTAAATCTGTGTTAATGCGTAAATCTGTAATTGCGTTTCGTAAAATGTACTCGCTACTGTCTTTTTACTCATTGCGCGGTTAATCCGCATCCTTTATCTCGTTGTTTTTCAAACACATACATCTGTGGCTGTGTTTTACGCAGTTCGTAGTAGTATAGCCTTGTTTAAAAAAAATTTGGCGGCCATTTTTTTCTTGCTTAGTCGATTTTCGATCTTTGTAACTCGGCTAAATTGCTGTACATTGGAGTTCCAACTCACTCCCAGACGTCCTGCCTGGTTCCCCATGCTGTAAGTGACCTTTATTTTATTTTTTAGTGTGTATTTAGTGTTTTTTTTATTGTTTTGGTTCCGCCGCTTATCTCGTAATTTTTTTCATCTCGTATTTTTTTTCTAAGTGCTACGGTTTAACGGCTCGCCTCGCTATGCGAGGCTCGCCTGCAATGAGTGCCCGCGGCGCTCATTGCCAAAGTGCTACGGTTTAACATAACGGCTCGCCTCGCTACGCGAGGCTCACCTGCAATGAGCGCCTGCGGCACTCATTGCCAAAGTTCTACGATTTAACGACTCACCTCGCTGCGTGAGGCTCGCCTAAATCGTACGCACTACGAAATGCAGCGTGACGACGAATCGTAGTTAGACAATTATAATATGTGATAAGGTCTGAAGACCTGAAAGTTATTGTCTGATGTACAAAAACATTTTACTATAAAAGAGAAATAAACTGGACACAAAAATATAAGACTACTAGTTCTCAGGTGTTTCCATGACCCATCACAGACACCCCCTTCGGGTCACTATCATAAGCAGGTAGCAGAGAGACTGCCTCAGATGGTCTGAAAAACCAATGCATGATATTAAAGCAGGAGATTATGTCCTTGTGAAGTCGCTTTCTTTATCTCCTAGGTGGACTAGAAATCACCTTGTTCTCCTCACCAATGGAGCTGCTGTCAAGGTTGAAGCTGAGGAGACCTAAGCATCATGAGCAGGTAGCAGAGAGACTGCCTCAAATGGTCTGATAAACCAATGCATGATACTGAACTGGGAGAGTATGACCTTGCAAAGTCTTTTAATAAAGTTTATGTATCTCCTAGGTGGACTTGGAACCCACCTTGTGCTCCTCACCAATGGAACTGCTGTCAAGGTTGAAGGAACGTCTGAATGTTTTCATAGAAGGTCAAGTGTCATGAAAAAGTGCATCTTCACAACCCTCTCATTAGACTCTCTGTGTATACTCACTCTGCCTGCCATTGTGGTTATCCCCTTGGTCATCAGATTTGAAGTGTGGGAACAGTGGCAATTCACCCATGTAGCCGACACCAACTTAGCCAGCCTCCCCGTCTCCTTAAGCATCATTTAAGCATCATAAGCAGGTAGCAGAGAGACTCAAATGTCTCATAATCCAATACATGATATTGACTGGGAGAGAATGTTCTTGCAAAGTCTTTTATAAAGTGTCTTTATCTCCTAGGTGGACTTGGAACTCACCTTGTCCTTCTCACCAATGGAACTGCTTTAAAGGTTGAAGCTGAGGAGCCCTAAGCATCATAAGCAGGTAGCAGAGAGACTCTCTCAATTTTTTTTAAACCAATGCATAATACTGAACTGGGAGAGTGTTTTTTTTATTGTTTTGGTTCCGCCGCTTATCTCGTAATTTTGTTCATCTCGTATTTTATTTCTAAGTGCTACAGTTTTATTTATTGCAAAGGCAATAAATAAAGTGTCTTTATCTCCTAGGGGGACTGGACCTTACTTACCTCATGCTCCTCACCAATGGAACTGCTGTCATGGTTGAAGGAAAGTTAGAATGATTTTATAGAAGGTCATGTGTAAAGGTTTCAAGCCCCTCACCATGAATAAGTACTTCTTCACAGCCCTCTCATGAGACTCTCTGTGCATACTCGCTCTGTCTGCCATTGTGGTTATCCCCTTGGTCAACAGATTTGAAGTGTGGGAACAGTGGCAATTTACCTGTGTAGTCGACACCAACTTAAATGGCCTCCCCATCTCCTTCAAGCATCATAAGCAGGTAGCAGAGATTGCATCAAATGTCTGATAAACCAATGCAAGAATATGTCCTTGTGAAGTCTCTAAATAAGGTTTCTTTATCTCCTAGGTGGACTGGACATCTCACCATGTGCTCCTCAACAATTAAACTTCTTTCAAAGCTGAAGGAAAGTCAGAATGGTTTCATGGAAGCTCATGTCGCATGGTTTCACCATGGAAAAGGACTCCTCACAGCCCTCTCGTGAGAATCTCTGCATACCCCCTTGTACAAGAAAATAAAGATACCTCCTGCGTGATTTGATCAGATCTGTGTCATTATTTACTGAGTCAAATTCACCTGTAACACGTGGCCAAGGCAAAACAATATTGATTATTGGAAGACAGTGTTGGACACCCAGCCACCGCTCTCAGTGTTATTGCCTGGTGACTGGGCCATTGTCCACCACACTCTCACCTTCTTGTGTCACTTCCCCATCTCCTTTACACTGTACTTTCTCAGGTGCATGGTTGTCATATTGTCATGTCTCAGAGAGTTTCTCTTATGGTCGTATAGTATATATTTTTTAGTAACCTTGAAATCTTTATCCTTTGTATATAGCTATCAATCTCTTGGGTTTTACCCAAATTATTTTGCAATAATTACACAAAATGAACGTATCCGCTCTATACATTGTCACACAATCTCTATAGATGGTTATCTCCAGAGCAGGTCCTTCAACTACTCGGTATCAGAGGGTTTCTGTTGTTATAAGTCATAGAAGAATATATTTTTGTCTATTAAAGACATATTGTGAGACCCTGCATTATATCCATGTAATGTGACCCTGTCCTGTAGGAGGAACCCAACCCCCAACCCTGACCTTGCTATGTGGTGGGAAATGCAAAACAACATTGATTATCTGAGACGTCTTCTCCTCCATCTACTCTCCCCACACTGGGCCATTGTTTTAGTATCATCCTCCAGATTGCTTTGTCTGGTACCCTATAACCCACCCTTCTTCTTCCTTCATAACCACCATTCACCTTCATCCACAAGCCCCATGTGTCTTTTCCCTGCTGTTTGTTTTTCCTTCCCCACACCCTGTGTCTTTTGCTTCTTTCTTCATAACCATCATTCACCTTCATCCATAATCCCCATGTGTCTTTT
Source organism: Discoglossus pictus (assembly GCA_027410445.1). Taxonomy (NCBI): domain Eukaryota; kingdom Metazoa; phylum Chordata; class Amphibia; order Anura; family Alytidae; genus Discoglossus; species Discoglossus pictus. Next base: position 5,969,913 of record CM050170.1, read on the forward strand.
CCCTGCTGTTTGTTTCTCCTTCACCACACCCTGTGCCTTTTGCTTCTTTCTTCATAACCACCATTCAACTTCATCCACAAGCCCCCATGTGTCTTTGCCCTGCTGATTGTTTCTCCTTCACTACCTCCTTTGCCTCTTCCACCAAAACCTTCTTCCCTGTGTCTTATTTCAGTATCCCATGGTGGCCCTTGCCTCATAAACCCGCATTTGTCTCTTCCATCCTCCCCAGTCCTCTGGAGCAGCATGACTTCCAAATAGTGTTGCCCACTCCCCCTAATAAAAATGGGACCCTCAAAATGAAGAAACTGCATGTGCTCATGTGACTCTACAAGCCATAGTTACATAGTAATTGATTTGAAACATACTTTTGCCCATCAAGTTCAACCTTTTTAGATCTCAACAAAGTCAGAGGTGCTCATCAGAGAACGAACCAACCTTAATAGGTGATAAGCTACTCTGAGAGCAACCTCTTTTAGCTCACCTGTGCCCTTCAATCTCCTCTGATCTTCAATATGTGGATTAATTGTTCATTGATCCAGAGGAAGCAAACAGAAAAAAGTGAAATTTTGCCAATTGTGTCAAAAGGGAAAAAATAAATTCCTTCCTGACCCCAGATACTGGCTATTGGATTCCTCCCTGGATCAATACTCCATCTCTAATTATCCAGGCTAACCATGAATGCCTATTTTTTTTTTTTTATATGTCCAATCCTTTTTAAAGTTATCTATTGATTCCGCCTTCACCACCTCCTTTGTTAGAGAAATCCACAGATTAACCACCCTTATTGCGAAGGACCCTTTTCTTTCTTCTTTAAAGTGGAATCTTTTTACTTCATTTAAAAAAAAAAAATTCAATAAAGTTTATTTTTTTATACTATGAAGTAATAATATTCTTGATTCTGAGGCATATATTTGTCTTGAGGCACCATTGGAGGTATATGCTGGATATATAGGAAGTCTTTTCTTTCTTTCTCTTTCTATATAAATTGAAGTTTATAATACTTATTATACATAACTTATGGTTATTTTTTTTTGCTATCAATGCCATAGGTTGCTGACCTTGATCTAGGTGACAAGAGGGTGACAAATCCATGATGGACAGTGATTGAGTCAGTAGGCTGTAGGAACTGGAGTTGTCCATCTCTTATAGGCAGGTATTGAGCCAGTCGACCATATTTGACATTTAATGTCCACCTTAAGGTCGTAACTGATACATTTTTTTAAACTGAAACATTTTCGTGTGAATTTAAAGCTTTTAGTACAAGGTAGATCTAAAATGTAGGGGTCGCCCAAGGGATGTCCTGAAGTCAGAACCAAGAGAGGTGGGCCTTTAAAGCTTTTAGAATAAGGTAAGATGTTTAGATGTAGCTTGAGTCAAGTTCGGAAGTCAGTAACAAGAGGGGTGGAAAGTCATAGGTCATATGGAGAACAAAAGGGTTGGGGGTTCTGGGAGTATTTGGAGATGGTGAGAGAGAAAAACAGGGGTACATTGTCATTGTGAAGAGCTTTATATAGTAGAGTCAAGATATTAAACCTTATTCTGAAGGCCAGATGATGCCAGTAGAATAAGTGACAGAAGGTGCTGTAGATACTGAGCATTGAGTGAGGAAAAACATTCATTATGATCTGTAGTGGAGAAAGAGGAGAAGAACAAGGAGACCCCAATGTTTACTACTAAATTGTAATTCATAACAAATTACATGGAAGTCATGTTACGAAATATATCTTATTATATAGAGATCATTTATGTTATTGTCAATCTCAACAATAAAAATCCCCAAGTTTATTTATGGCATCAACCAACCAAACCGAGCTCCTTGACTCTACGTCTATGAGATATGGTCACAGCTGAACTTCTGCACATCTTCAGAGGTCACTAGTTATGTCATGTTAATATCACATAATGTAAGAAAAGTGGCACCAAAAATTAACCATTAATCACCCTCCTAAAAGGACATGAAAGTCACCAGGGTTGTTGTGCACCATCAGGTAGAGTATTGGAAACCATGTGGGTTTGTTTAAATGAATTAAGAATTACAAATAAAGGATAATAATTAAAGCATTAACTAATATATTGTCCATTTAATTCAATGAAATTGTATCAACATTTTTTACATTTGTTTTTTAAATTTTTTAAATTGGATAAATATTTTAGAGGCAAAACTATCTACTATAATCTCATGTTATATGTCTTGTCCTGATATCAATATAACATTATTATTGGCGAAAATGATGGGATACAAACTGACAGTTATTTTCCATAGAAAGTTTATTAACCCTTACACTTTGCCCCTACATGCCTTACCATGGATGGAAACAAGGGATATTTAACAAATATATTGTCCAAAATATAAGACCCGATTCACATAGTATCCATCTGGTTGTAAGTATGGCCACTGGCCAGTGCCCCTCATTATGTATTAGAAAGAATTTAGAGTCTAATATCCCTAAATGTAAAGTTTATAGCTCTATACATTATTCAGAAATTTCAAGAAGGAAAACACCTTTTCCATATGATTTTCCATCCTTTATCTTTTTTTAAGGTAAATCTGGTGTCTTCACAACATCTTAGTTGCCGTCTAAGTGCTGACTTCACATCTTTATTTTTCAGGCTGTAAATTAGAGGATTTAGTACAGGGACGGCAACTATGTTAATTAGTGAGAATATTTTTGTGACTGTCATATCTCCCATTGAGGGTGGTCTCAAGTATAAACAGAACAGAGTTATGTAGAGAAGAACAACGACAGTGAGGTGTGAGGAACATGTGTGGAAGGCTTTCTGTCTCCCAGTACTGGAACGGATCCTCAGGATGGTGGTAATAATGAAAATATAAGAGAGAATTGTTAGAGAAAATGGAAAGGAGGCAAAAAAAAGCCCTTCCATAGCAATTACTATCTCCAGTGTAGTTGTATCGTTGCATGTGAGTTTCATAAGAGGGACAAGGTCACAGTAGAAGTGGTTGATGATATTGGATATATAGCAGGTGTAACTGGACAATGCGACAAGATAAGGTGTGACGCATCCAAAACCAAGCACCCAACAGACAGTGGCCAAAGTAACGCAGACTGGAGTGCTCATGATCATCGTATAGTGTAATGGTTTACAAATTGCCACATACCGGTCATAACTCATGGCCGTAAGGATAAATAACTCATCAGCAGTCAATAATGAAAAAATAAACACCTGAGTCATGCAAGCAAAGAACGAAATGGTGTTATCCCCTGATATGTAGGAAGAGAAGATCTTATGTAGATTGACGGTGGTGGAGGACATGTCTATGACCGACAAGTTTCCCAAGAAGAAGTACATGGGAGTGTGCAGATGAGGATCCAGGGACACAAGAAGAAGAATGGTCATGTTACCACTAAGAGTGAAGAGATAAATGAGAAGGATTACAAGGAATATCGGAGTCTGAAGATTTGAATTGTCTGTAATTCCTTTCAGGATGAAGTTTAGGACCTCCGTCTGGTTTTCTTTCTCCATATCTTTGTCTTAGTCTAAATAATGAGAAAAATGTCATAATAATATTATGGTCTACAAAACAATATTTATAATAAAATACTTCATGACCAGGATATGTATAGCTTATGGTACTGAAGTGAGTGGGGACATGTGAGAGAATCCTGTAAGTATATCAGAGGATTTAATAAAGTTCAGGAATGAGGGAAGTGTCTTCCAGAAAAAGAGGACATGATTTGAAGGTATAATGTGGAGGACGCAAGGGCAACATGGAAACTACACTGTTACAGGAAAGGAAGTAGATGGAATGAGCTTTCACGGATAAACACAAGAGAGAAGATACAACATACCTGATTATTACTGAGGACAAGATATTTAGGAAGATAAAATAGGCAAAATTTTAGGTCTTATCTATTTAACACTTTATTTCTATATATAGTTGATATTTACCCCCAAAATCTAATTAATTGCATGGAAAATGTTTATAATACTCACAAATTTCTGTACATTATGACCAACGAGGAGTATAATGATGGGTTAGAGCTTAATCCTTGTCATGGCATTGAGTTAGGTAAACCAATACTAGCTTATTTTCAATGAAGTTAATGAAATTGCCCATTAAATTAAAGGGCCAGTGAAGATAAAACAATGACACATACAACCACAGTATTTAGTGCTCTACTGGATGATACAGAACAGTATTGATGGATCTCTGGTCCCTTTATATCCTGATTCAGAAAACACATGGCGAGTAAGCTTTAGCCTATCCATATGTGTATCAGATCTAGATTGGTACCAGTTACACTGCGCCATTGTATTGTTTGGTAATGATCTGTAAGCTTAATGGTTTAAATATGAGGCAGACATTTGTACTTACTTCACCAGGTTGTTGCTGTATAGAAGTCCTCTAGTTTGCAAATGTGTTAGAAGAACCTTAAAGAAGATTTAATAAACGTTCCCAAAAGTCTAAAAAGAATCAATGAAAACATTTCCATTGAAAAAAAAATCAACAAATTCTTTACTTTTAAACAGAATCGATAACTAACTAATAATATTTCCATCTGAAACATGTTATGTACAAATTATTTGACTGTCCATGTTCAAGAGGTCATCTATGAAGAATATTTTTTTTGGTCACTTAATATGTGCAGATGTCTTGCTTTCTTCATCACCAATAAGGTTTCTTGTACTTTTATACTTTCCATACATCTGCAAAGAATATTTCTATTTGGAAACATATTATCTACAAATGTCCGGGTGCAAAAAGGTGTCAACATAGAATAATTTCATTAGAAAAGATGAATCTTATCCACAGGTACACACATTTTATAGCTCTCTATCTATGATAAGACTAGATGTTTTTATCATTTGGAATCATCTCTAGAGGGTCTAAAGCCCATAGGTGTCATTATATTTTTTCAGACTTAGACATGTCCCAGTTGGTACACAAACAAAGAGATGACATTAGTTCATTGGAAGCCAAACCATGGAGGCCAGAAACCCAACAGACCAACCAGTCCATGATTTTAACTATTTTTGCTCAACTTCTCAACAATGAGTAATAGTTATAACCAGATAAGATTTCCGATTCTAACTACAATTATCAAGTGATATTTAAAGGCTTTTCCTATCTACTATTGGTATGTGAAGATAAAAACATATAAATAATTATGTCAATTAAATGATACTTTATGGATTTGAGGGTCAATATCTAGTGCTCGACTGTACAAATAGCATAATGGCAAAGTCATTAAAATGTCTAAGCCTTTGCACTTGTTCTTAAATGTACCACATTTACCACATTACCACATGAAATCCCCAAGAACAAGTGAAGGCACGTTAGCAGAAAGAAAGTGAGGGAGCCAGGTGTCAAAATGATTCAGAAATTGGGGCAGGGGTCCATACTCGTGAAAGATCACAGTTACTCGGAGAGAGATGAATGAGAAGAGTCGGATTGTGTGAACATCAAAAGAAGAGAATTAGAGGGAAGGGACCGGTGGTATGGAGTAAAAAGTGGAGCAAGAGGAAAGTAGTATGCCCACACCTCCACCTTGCTTCTTCTCTTGTCTAGGTGTGTCACTGAAGTATAGGCCACCATATCAGAGTGTAGCGGGTGAGACAGAGTCAGATGGAGTGAGCCAGGTTTCAGCCAGTAGGTTAAGGGAGTTGAAAATTATTAGAAAGTAAGTTTATTGCAAATAGATAGTGATGTCCCGAATAGACGTTGCATTCCGGATGGCACAGGAGAAGGGCAAGGTAAATGGTTTGTGTCAGGTAATGGGTATTACGTTATGGGTTTTTGGGGTGTTCTCAAAACAACTATAACTTAATGTGCGTGGCTAAAAAAGAAGGTGGACATGAGTGAGTTCCAAAAAAGGTCAAAGAGTTGGTGCCTGAATTGCAGATGAATTGGTCACAAAAATGGCAAAAATTATTCAATGTGTCCGGCGGAAGTCTCCAAACTAATTACAGTATATAATAAACATGGACAAACTGAACCAATGTAATGGTAGTGATGGGAATGAGAGAGAGGGGATATGTGATTGAAGAAATAGAAAGGAGTTATGAGACAGAGAGAGATGATTTTGATAAAGTGAAGACATGATAGAGGAGATAGTGGATGATAGAGAGGAAGTGGGGGCTGAAGGAGAAAGAAAGTAGGGATAGTGGCTTTTTTCTTGAAGAATGGTGCAATATCATATTACACAATTCAAGAATTACGGAAGCTTTTACGAAACCTACGGGTGGCCCTACTCCTTATTAGGTACTTAATATGAATACATTGAAAGTGTTTCCATTGTTTTGGCCACCATCTATAACTACTAGTAATATCGCGAACATCAAATTTTGATGCGAACTTCATCAAATGTTCGCGAACGGGCGAACATCGGCGAACCGCCATAGACTTCAATGGGCAGGTGAATTTTAAAACCCACAGGTACTCTTTCTGGCCACAATAGTGATGGGAAAGTTGTTTCAAGGGGACTAACTCCTGGACTGTGGCATGCCGGAGGGGGATCCATGGCAAAACTCCCACGGAAAATTACATAGTTGATACAGAGTCTGGTTTTAAGCCATAAAGGGCATAAATCACCTAACATTCCTAAATTGTTTGGAATAACATGCTTTAAAACATCAGGTATGATTTTGTATCGATCAGGTAGTGTAAGGGTTACACCCGCTTCACAGTAACAGACCAATCTCCCCGTTTAATGCACCGCAAACAACCGCAAACAGTCCCTTTGCAAAAAACGGAATCTCCCCATTTGCACAAGGTTGGATACCAAGCTAGCCATGTCCCGTTCCTTGTCCTCACTGACGTCATTGAATGTCTCTTCCTCCACCCAGCCACCAAGGGTCCCCGAAAGGTGACAACAAGCCCCCTGGGATGCCTGCTGTGTTTGGTCTTCCACCTCCTCAAAGCCACCTTCCTCCTCTGACTCCTCTTCTTCAGACTCCCAGAGTCTGGGGCTTTCACTGCCCAGCATGGAAGATTATACACAGGTCAGAGTCTGGGGGCTTCCACTGCCCAGCATGGAAGATTATACACAGGTCAGAGTCTGGGGGCTTCCACTGCCCAGCATGGAAGATTATACACAGGTCAGAGTCTGGGGGCTTCCACTGACCAGCATGGAAGATTATACACAGGTCAGAGTCTGGGGGCTTCCACTTCCCAGCATGGAAGATTATACACAGGTCAGAGTCTTGGGGCTTCCACTGCCCAGCATGGAATATTATACACAGGTCAGAGTCCGGGGGCTTCCACTGCACAGCATGGAAGATTATAGGCGTTGCCTCTGTCTGCGTTATTATAAGGTGTGTACTGTTAAGTAGCACTATTCCTATCGGTTTAATCCCTGTTACGTCCACTATCAGGGGACGTGTATATGGCATGGATTTTTGGAAGCGGGAGATCGAAAAAGGTGCTTGGTCGGTCCTCCCACTTCAAATGTGAGGCACTGCGCGTGCAATCTAAGGTGCCACCAGATATGAGTGTCACTGTGCACTGGCAAAAGTTGGCAGAGTAGATGCAATCGGCTTCACACACACGCCTGTAGGCAGATAACTGATATTCAATCGATTACAGTAAAAAAAGTGTTGTTTTATGTCACTGTACACTACAGTTGCACCAGATGTGACAATAACAATATGTTGGGAAGAATATTTCTATGTATATATAGTCCACAATTATTTAGCTTACGGTGAAAAAAAGAGTGATAGAAGACTCCATCATACACAGTACTGTAAATAAATATTACATTGGCGTTCACATAGGATGTCTAAAAATAAGTTAAAAATATATATTTTCTGCTCAGAATTTCCAGAAATAGAGTTATTGCACTACACTCTGGGAAACGTGGCAGGGCCATGCAAATAAGCCCACAGTGCATCATCAATCTGTAATCCAATACCACTATATACATGGCTCCTTTTAGGCATTTGCTGTATTACACTCCATAGAATAGGAAGGATACCAATAGACAGTGACTGTTTTGATCTGTTGGATCTCATCTGTTTGGGGCTGTTTCAATCTATTGGATCTCATCAGTGTGGCACTGTTTAGATCTATTGGCTCTCATCAGTGTGGCTCTGTTTTGATCTGTTAGATATCATCAGTGTGGCTGTAATGATATAGGAATCACTAGGTTGTGGAGACCAGCAGTAAAGGTCAGCAATAATCCAGTTCAGCAACTTGTAGGTGAAACAGGAACAACCTTTATTGAAGTGATCAGGAACCACACAATAATCTGGCAAGGTACATAAACAGGAAGTGCCTTATATAGGCCAAGGCTGAAGAGACTTAGGCACTGATACAATTGCTAGCAGAGTCAAGGTTTCGAATCCCAGCAGAGTCAATTCCTCACATAGTGTATGGTGAGCACAAGAGTGAGAAAAGCTCTCCACCGTACAAAAACAGAAAACGAATAATACATTAATAAGCCCATTTGCATGTCTAAAAGGCGGGGACATGCAAATGAGAATACAATGTACCTCACCCTTTTAATCCAAAAATAGCAACTTTATACATTGCTCCCTTAAAGCATATGCCCACTGTATTGAACAGCTTTTAAGCAAAGCATCGGGTTGGATTTTACACAAACCAAGAATCATTCATATACAGGCCTGTTTCAAGCTTTTGGCTATCATCAGTATAAGGTAAATTCTGGTTTGTGAAACAGATTTTGTAGGATTGGGTATTCCACAACAATCATTTAGTGTATGGTGAGCACAAGAGTGAGAAAAGCTCTCCACCGTACAAAGTACAGAAAACGAATAATACATTAATAAGCCCATTTGCATGTCTAAAAGTCGGGGACATGCAAATGAGAATACAATGTACCTCACCCTTTTAATCCAAAAACAGCAACTTTATACATTGCTCCCTTAAAGCATATGCCCACTGTATTGAACAGCTTTTAAACAAAGCATCGGGTTGGATTTTACACAAACCAAGAATCGTTAATATACAGGCCTGTTTCAAGCTTTTGGCTATCATCAGTATGAGGTAGATTTTGGTTTGTGCAATAGATTTTGTAGGATTGGGTTTTCCACAACAATCATTTAGTGTATGGTGAGCACAAGAGTGAAAAAAGCTCTCCACCGTACAAAGTACAGAAAACGAAGAATACATTAATAAGCCCATTTGCATGTCTAAAAGTCGGGGACATGCAAATGAGAATGCAATGTTCCTCACCCTTTAATCCAAAAATAGCAACTTTATACATTGCTCCCTTAAAGCATATGCCTGCTGTATTGAACAGCTTTTAAACAAAGCATCGGGTTGGATTTTACACAAAACAAGAATCACTCATATACAGGCCTGTTTCAAGCTTTTGGCTATCATCAGTATGAGTTAGATTCTGGTTTGTGCAATAGATTTTGTAAGATTGGGTTTTCCACAACAATCATTTAGTGTATGGTGAGCACAAGAGTGATAAAAGCTCTCCACCGTACAAAGTACAGAAAACGAAGAATACATTAATAAGCCCATTTGCATGTCTAAAAGTCGGGGACATGCAAATGAGAATACAATGTACCTCACCCTTTTAATCCAAAAATAGCAACTTTATACATTGCTCCCTTAAAGCATATGCCTGCTGTATTGAACAGCTTTTAAACAAAGCATCGGGTTGGATTTTACACAAAACAAGAATCACTCATATACAGGCCTGTTTCAAGCTTTTGGCTATCATCAGTATGAGTTAGATTCTGGTGTGTGCAATAGATTTTGTAAGATTGGGTTTTCCACAGCAATCATTTAGTGTATGGTGAGCACAAGAGTGATAAAAGCTCTCCACCGTACAAAGTACAGAAAACGAAGAATACATTAATAAGCCCATTTGCATGTCTAAAAGTCGGGGACATGCAAATGAGAATACAATGTACCTCACCCTTTTAATCCAAAAATAGCAACTTTATACATTGCTCCCTTAAAGCATATGCCCGCTGTATTGAACAGCTTTTAAACAAAGCATCGGGTTGGATTTTACACAAAACAAGAATCACTCATATACAGGCCTGTTTCAAGCTTTTGGCTATCATCAGTATGAGTTAGATTCTGGTTTGTGCAATAGATTTTGTAAGATTGGGTTTTCCACAACAATCATTTAGTGTATGGTGAGCACAAGAGTGATAAAAGCTCTCCACCGTACAAAGTACAGAAAACGAAGAATACATTAATAAGCCCATTTGCATGTCTAAAAGTCGGGGACATGCAAATGAGAATACAATGTACCTCACCCTTTTAATCCAAAAATAGCAACTTTATACATTGCTCCCTTAAAGCATATGCCTGCTGTATTGAACAGCTTTTAAACAAAGCATCGGGTTGGATTTTACACAAAACAAGAATCACTCATATACAGGCCTGTTTCATGCTTTTGGCTATCATCAAGTATGAGTTGGATTCTGGTTTGTGCAATAGATTTTGTAAGATTGGGTTTTCCACAACAATCATTTAGTGTATGGTGAGCACAAGAGTGATAAAAGCTCTACACCGTACAAAGTACAGAAAACGAAGAATACATTAATAAGCCCATTTGCATGTCTAAAAGTCGGGGACATGCAAATGAGAATACAATGTACCTCACCCTTTTAATCCAAAAATAGCAACTTTATACATTGCTCCCTTAAAGCATATGCCTGCTGTATTGAACAGCTTTTAAACAAAGCATCGGGTTGGATTTTACACAAAACAAGAATCGTTAATATACAGGCCTGTTTCAAGCTTTTGGCTATCATCAGTATGAGGTAGATTTTGGTTTGTGCAATAGATTTTGTAGGATTGGGTTTTCCACAACAATCATTTAGTGTATGGTGAGCACAAGAGTGAAAAAGCTCTCCACCGTACAAAGTACAGAAAACGAAGAATACATTAATAAGCCCATTTGCATGTCTAAAAGTCGGGGACATGCAAATGAGAATACAATGTACCTCACCCTTTAATCCAAAAATAGCAACTTTATACATTGCTCCCTTAAAGCATATGCCTGCTGTATTGAACAGCTTTTAAACAAAGCATCGGGTTGGATTTTACACAAAACAAGAATCACTCATATACAGGCCTGTTTCAAGCTTTTGGCTATCATCAGTATGAGTTAGATTCTGGTTTGTGCAATAGATTTTGTAAGATTGGGTTTTCCACAACAATCATTTAGTGTATGGTGAGCACAAGAGTGATAAAAGCTCTCCACCGTACAAAGTACAGAAAACGAAGAATACATTAATAAGCCCATTTGCATGTCTAAAAGTCGGGGACATGCAAATGAGAATACAATGTACCTCACCCTTTTAATCCAAAAATAGCAACTTTATACATTGCTCCCTTAAAGCATATGCCTGCTGTATTGAACAGCTTTTAAACAAAGCATCGGGTTGGATTTTACACAAAACAAGAATCACTCATATACAGGCCTGTTTCATGCTTTTGGCTATCATCAGTATGAGTTGGATTCTGGTTTGTGCAATAGATTTTGTAAGATTGGGTTTTCCACAACAATCATTTAGTGTATGGTGAGCACAAGAGTGATAAAAGCTCTACACCGTACAAAGTACAGAAAACGAAGAATACATTAATAAGCCCATTTGCATGTCTAAAAGTCGGGGACATGCAAATGAGAATACAATGTACCTCACCCTTTTAATCCAAAAATAGCAACTTTATACATTGCTCCCTTAAAGCATATGCCTGCTGTATTGAACAGCTTTTAAACAAAGCATCGGGTTGGATTTTACACAAAACAAGAATCGTTAATATACAGGCCTGTTTCAAGCTTTTGGCTATCATCAGTATGAGGTAGATTTTGGTTTGTGCAATAGATTTTGTAGGATTGGGTTTTCCACAACAATCATTTAGTGTATGGTGAGCACAAGAGTGAAAAAAGCTCTCCACCGTACAAAGTACAGAAAACGAAGAATACATTAATAAGCCCATTTGCATGTCTAAAAGTCGGGGACATGCAAATGAGAATACAATGTACCTCACCCTTTTAATCCAAAAATAGCAACTTTATACATTGCTCCCTTAAAGCATATGCCTGCTGTATCGAACAGCTTTTAAACAAAGCATCGGGTTGGATTTTACACAAAACAAGAATCACTCATATACAGGCCTGTTTCAAGCTTTTGGCTATCATCAGTATGAGTTAGATTCTGGTGTGTGCAATAGATTTTGTAAGATTGGGTTTTCCACAACAATCATTTAGTGTATGGTGAGCACAAGAGTGATAAAAGCTCTTCACCGCACAAAGTACAGAAACGAAGAATACATTAATAAGCCCATTTGCATGTCTAAAAGTCGGGGACATGCAAATGAGAATACAATGTACCTCACCCTTTTAATCCAAAAATAGCAACTTTATACATTGCTCACTTAAAGCATATGCCCGCTGTATTGAACAGCTTTTAAACAAAGCATCGGGTTGGATTTTACACAAACCAAGAATCGTTAATATACAGGCCTGTTTCAAGCTTTTGGCTATCATCAGTATGAGGTAGATTTTGGTTTGTGCAATAGATTTTGTAGGATTGGGTTTTCCACAACAATCATTTAGTGTATGGTGAGCACAAGAGTGAAAAAAGCTCTCCACCGTACAAAGTACAGAAAACGAAGAATACATTAATAAGCCCATTTGCATGTCTAAAAGTCGGGGACATGCAAATGAGAATACAATGTACCTCACCCTTTAATCCAAAAATAGCAACTTTATACATTGCTCCCTTAAAGCATATGCCTGCTGTATTGAACAGCTTTTAAACAAAGCATCGGGTTGGATTTTACACAAAACAAGAATAACTCATATACAGGCCTGTTTCAAGCTTTTGGCTATCATCAGTATGAGTTAGATTCTGGTTTGTGCAATAGATTTGGTAAGATTGGGTTTTCCACAACAATCATTTAGTGTATGGTGAGCACAAGAGTGATAAAAGCTCTCCACCGTACAAAGTACAGAAAACGAAGAATACATTAATAAGCCCATTTGCATGTCTAAAAGTCGGGGACATGCAAATGAGAATACAATGTACCTCACCCTTTTAATCCAAAAATAGCAACTTTATACATTGCTCCCTTAAAGCATATGCCCGCTGTATTGAACAGCTTTTAAACAAAGCATCGGGTTGGATTTTACACAAAACAAGAATCACTCATATACAGGCCTGTTTCAAGCTTTTGGCTATCATCAGTATGAGTTAGATTCTGGTTTGTGCAATAGATTTTGTAAGATTGGGTTTTCCACAACAATCATTTAGTGTATGGTGAGCACAAGAGTGATAAAAGCTCTCCACCGTACAAAGTACAGAAAACAAAGAATACATTAATAAGCTCATTTGCATGTCTAAAAGTCGGGGACATGCAAATGAGAATACAATGTACCTCACCCTTTTAATCCAAAAATAGCAACTTTATACATTGCTCCCTTAAAGCATATGCCTGCTGTATTGAACAGCTTTTAAACAAAGCATCAGGTTGGATTTTACACAAAACAAGAATAACTCATATACAGGCCTGTTTCAAGCTTTTGGCTATCATCAGTATGAGTTAGATTCTGGTTTGTGCAATAGATTTTGTAAGATTGGGTTTTCCACAACAATCATTTAGTGTATGGTGAGCACAAGAGTGATAATAGCTCTCCACCGTACAAAGTACAGAAAACGAAGAATACATTAATAAGCCCATTTGCATGTCTAAAAGTCGGGGACATGCAAATGAGAATATAATGTACCTCACCCTTTTAATCCAAAAATAGCAACTTTATACATTGCTCCCTTAAAGCATATGCCTGCTGTATTGAACAGCTTTTAAACAAAGCATCGGGTTGGATTTTACACAAAACAAGAATCACTCATATACAGGCCTGTTTCAAGCTTTTGGCTATCATCAGTATGAGTTGGATTCTAGTTTGTGCAATAGATTTTGTAAGATTGGGTTTTCCACAACAATCATTTAGTGTATGGTGAGCACAAGAGTGATAAAAGCTCTCCACCGTACAAAGTACAGAAAACGAAGAATACATTAATAAGCCCATTTGCATGTCTAAAAGTCGGGGACATGCAAATGAGAATACAATGTACCTCACCCTTTTAATCCAAAAATAGCAACTTTATACATTGCTCCCTTAAAGCATATGCCTGCTGTATTGAACAGCTTTTAAACAAAGCACCGGGTTGGATTTTACACAAAACAAGAATCACTCATATACAGGCCTGTTTCAAGCTTTTGGCTATCATCAGTATGAGTTAGATTCTGGTTTGTGCAATAGATTTTGTAAGATTGGGTTTTCCACAACAATCATTTAGTGTATGGTGAGCACAAGAGTGATAAAAGCTCTCCACCGTACAAAGTACAGAAAACGAAGAATACATTAATAAGCCCATTTGCATGTCTAAAAGTCGGGGACATGCAAATGAGAATACAATGTACCTCACCCTTTTAATCCAAAAATAGCAACTTTATACATTGCTCACTTAAAGCATATGCCCGCTGTATTGAACAGCTTTTAAACAAAGCATCGGGTTGGATTTTACACAAACCAAGAATCGTTAATATACAGGCCTGTTTCAAGCTTTTGGCTATCATCAGTATGAGGTAGATTTTGGTTTGTGCAATAGATTTTGTAGGATTGGGTTTTCCACAACAATCATTTAGTGTATGGTGAGCACAAGAGTGAAAAAAGCTCTCCACCGTACAAAGTACAGAAAACGAAGAATACATTAATAAGCCCATTTGCATGTCTAAAAGTCGGGGACATGCAAATGAGAATACAATGTACCTTACCCTTTAATCCAAAAATAGCAACTTTATACATTGCTCCCTTAAAGCATATGCCTGCTGTATTGAACAGCTTTTAAACAAAGCATCGGGTTGGATTTTACACAAAACAAGATTCACTCATATACAGGCCTGTTTCAAGCTTTTGGCTATCATCAGTATGAGTTAGATTCTGGTTTGTGCAATAGATTTGGTAAGATTGGGTTTTCCACAACAATCATTTAGTGTATGGTGAGCACAAGAGTGATAAAAGCTCTCCACCGTACAAAGTACAGAAAACGAAGAATACATTAATAAGCCCATTTGCATGTCTAAAAGTCGGGGACATGCAAATGAGAATACAATGTACCTCACCCTTTTAATCCAAAAATAGCAACTTTATACATTGCTCCCTTAAAGCATATGCCCGCTGTATTGAACAGCTTTTAAACAAAGCATCGGGTTGGATTTTACACAAAACAAGAATCACTCATATACAGGCCTGTTTCAAGCTTTTGGCTATCATCAGTATGAGTTAGATTCTGGTTTGTGCAATAGATTTTGTAAGATTGGGTTTTCCACAACAATCATTTAGTGTATGGTGAGCACAAGAGTGATAATAGCTCTCCACCGTACAAAGTACAGAAAACAAAGAATACATTAATAAGCTCATTTGCATGTCTAAAAGTCGGGGACATGCAAATGAGAATACAATGTACCTCACCCTTTTAATCCAAAAATAGCAACTTTATACATTGCTCCCTTAAAGCATATGCCTGCTGTATTGAACAGCTTTTAAACAAAGCATCAGGTTGGATTTTACACAAAACAAGAATAACTCATATACAGGCCTGTTTCAAGCTTTTGGCTATCATCAGTATGAGTTAGATTCTGGTTTGTGCAATAGATTTTGTAAGATTGGGTTTTCCACAACAATCATTTAGTGTATGGTGAGCACAAGAGTGATAAAAGCTCTCCACCGTACAAAGTACAGAAAACGAAGAATACATTAATAAGCCCATTTGCATGTCTAAAAGTCGGGGACATGCAAATGAGAATATAATGTACCTCACCCTTTTAATCCAAAAATAGCAACTTTATACATTGCTCCCTTAAAGCATATGCCTGCTGTATTGAACAGCTTTTAAACAAAGCATCGGGTTGGATTTTACACAAAACAAGAATCACTCATATACAGGCCTGTTTCAAGCTTTTGGCTATCATCAGTATGAGTTGGATTCTAGTTTGTGCAATAGATTTTGTAAGATTGGGTTTTCCACAACAATCATTTAGTGTATGGTGAGCACAAGAGTGATAAAAGCTCTCCACCGTACAAAGTACAGAAAACGAAGAATACATTAATAAGCCCATTTGCATGTCTAAAAGTCGGGGACATGCAAATGAGAATACAATGTACCTCACCCTTTTAATCCAAAAATAGCAACTTTATACATTGCTCCCTTAAAGCATATGCCTGCTGTATTGAACAGCTTTTAAACAAAGCACCGGGTTGGATTTTACACAAAACAAGAATCAATCATACACAGGCCTGTTTCAAGCTTTTGGCTATCATCAGTATGAGTTAGATTCTGGTTTGTGCAATAGATTTTGTAAGATTGGGTTTTCCACAACAATCATTTAGTGTATGGTGAGCACAAGAGTGATAAAAGCTCTCCACCGTACAAAGTACAGAAAACGAAGAATACATTAATAAGCCCATTTGCATGTCTAAAAGTCGGGGACATGCAAATGAGAATACAATGTACCTCACCCTTTTAATCCAAAAATAGGAACTTTATACATTGCTCCCTTAAAGCATATGCCCGCTGTATTGAACAGCTTTTAAACAAAGCATCGGGTTGGATTTTACACAAAACAAGAATCACTCATATACAGGCCTGTTTCAAGCTTTTGGCTATCATCAGTATGAGTTAGATTCTGGTGTGTGCAATAGATTTTGTAAGATTGGGTTTTCCACAACAATCATTTAGTGTATGGTGAGCACAAGAGTGATAAAAGCTCTCCACCGTACAAAGTACAGAAAACGAAGAATACATTAATAAGCCCATTTGCATGTCTAAAAGTCGGGGACATGCAAATGAGAATACATTGTACCTCACCCTTTTAATCCAAAAATAGCAACTTTATACATTGCTCACTTAAAGCATATGCCCGCTGTATTGAACAGCTTTTAAACAAAGCATCGGGTTGGATTTTACACAAAACAAGAATCGTTAATATACAGGCCTGTTTCAAGCTTTTGGCTATCATCAGTATGAGGTAGATTTTGGTTTGTGCAATAGATTTTGTAGGATTGGGTTTTCCACAACAATCATTTAGTGTATGGTGAGCACAAGAGTGAAAAAGCTCTCCACCGTACAAAGTACAGAAAACGAAGAATACATTAATAAGCCCATTTGCATGTCTAAAAGTCGGGGACATGCAAATGAGAATACAATGTACCTCACCCTTTAATCCAAAAATAGCAACTTTATACATTGCTCCCTTAAAGCATATGCCTGCTGTATTGAACAGCTTTTAAACAAAGCATCGGGTTGGATTTTACACAAAACAAGAATCACTCATATACAGGCCTGTTTCAAGCTTTTGGCTATCATCAGTATGAGTTAGATTCTGGTTTGTGCAATAGATTTTGTAAGATTGGGTTTTCCACAACAATCATTTAGTGTATGGTGAGCACAAGAGTGATAAAAGCTCTCCACCGTACAAAGTACAGAAAACGAAGAATACATTAATAAGCCCATTTGCATGTCTAAAA
Organism: Discoglossus pictus; assembly: GCA_027410445.1. Taxonomy (NCBI): domain Eukaryota; kingdom Metazoa; phylum Chordata; class Amphibia; order Anura; family Alytidae; genus Discoglossus; species Discoglossus pictus. The sequence goes on from CM050170.1 coordinate 5,987,399, forward strand.
GTCGGGGACATGCAAATGAGAATACAATGTACCTCACCCTTTTAATCCAAAAATAGCAACTTTATACATTGCTCCCTTAAAGCATATGCCTGCTGTATTGAACAGCTTTTAAACAAAGCATCGGGTTGGATTTTACACAAAACAAGAATCACTCATATACAGGCCTGTTTCATGCTTTTGGCTATCATCAGTATGAGTTGGATTCTGGTTTGTGCAATAGATTTTGTAAGATTGGGTTTTCCACAACAATCATTTAGTGTATGGTGAGCACAAGAGTGATAAAAGCTCTACACCGTACAAAGTACAGAAAACGAAGAATACATTAATAAGCCCATTTGCATGTCTAAAAGTCGGGGACATGCAAATGAGAATACAATGTACCTCACCCTTTTAATCCAAAAATAGCAACTTTATACATTGCTCCCTTAAAGCATATGCCTGCTGTATTGAACAGCTTTTAAACAAAGCATCGGGTTGGATTTTACACAAAACAAGAATCGTTAATATACAGGCCTGTTTCAAGCTTTTGGCTATCATCAGTATGAGGTAGATTTTGGTTTGTGCAATAGATTTTGTAGGATTGGGTTTTCCACAACAATCATTTAGTGTATGGTGAGCACAAGAGTGAAAAAAGCTCTCCACCGTACAAAGTACAGAAAACGAAGAATACATTAATAAGCCCATTTGCATGTCTAAAAGTCGGGGACATGCAAATGAGAATACAATGTACCTCACCCTTTTAATCCAAAAATAGCAACTTTATACATTGCTCCCTTAAAGCATATGCCTGCTGTATCGAACAGCTTTTAAACAAAGCATCGGGTTGGATTTTACACAAAACAAGAATCACTCATATACAGGCCTGTTTCAAGCTTTTGGCTATCATCAGTATGAGTTAGATTCTGGTGTGTGCAATAGATTTTGTAAGATTGGGTTTTCCACAACAATCATTTAGTGTATGGTGAGCACAAGAGTGATAAAAGCTCTTCACCGCACAAAGTACAGAAACGAAGAATACATTAATAAGCCCATTTGCATGTCTAAAAGTCGGGGACATGCAAATGAGAATACAATGTACCTCACCCTTTTAATCCAAAAATAGCAACTTTATACATTGCTCACTTAAAGCATATGCCCGCTGTATTGAACAGCTTTTAAACAAAGCATCGGGTTGGATTTTACACAAACCAAGAATCGTTAATATACAGGCCTGTTTCAAGCTTTTGGCTATCATCAGTATGAGGTAGATTTTGGTTTGTGCAATAGATTTTGTAGGATTGGGTTTTCCACAACAATCATTTAGTGTATGGTGAGCACAAGAGTGAAAAAAGCTCTCCACCGTACAAAGTACAGAAAACGAAGAATACATTAATAAGCCCATTTGCATGTCTAAAAGTCGGGGACATGCAAATGAGAATACAATGTACCTCACCCTTTAATCCAAAAATAGCAACTTTATACATTGCTCCCTTAAAGCATATGCCTGCTGTATTGAACAGCTTTTAAACAAAGCATCGGGTTGGATTTTACACAAAACAAGAATCACTCATATACAGGCCTGTTTCAAGCTTTTGGCTATCATCAGTATGAGTTAGATTCTGGTTTGTGCAATAGATTTGGTAAGATTGGGTTTTCCACAACAATCATTTAGTGTATGGTGAGCACAAGAGTGATAAAAGCTCTCCACCGTACAAAGTACAGAAAACGAAGAATACATTAATAAGCCCATTTGCATGTCTAAAAGTCGGGGACATGCAAATGAGAATACAATGTACCTCACCCTTTTAATCCAAAAATAGCAACTTTATACATTGCTCCCTTAAAGCATATGCCCGCTGTATTGAACAGCTTTTAAACAAAGCATCGGGTTGGATTTTACACAAAACAAGAATCACTCATATACAGGCCTGTTTCAAGCTTTTGGCTATCATCAGTATGAGTTAGATTCTGGTTTGTGCAATAGATTTTGTAAGATTGGGTTTTCCACAACAATCATTTAGTGTATGGTGAGCACAAGAGTGATAAAAGCTCTCCACCGTACAAAGTACAGAAAACAAAGAATACATTAATAAGCTCATTTGCATGTCTAAAAGTCGGGGACATGCAAATGAGAATACAATGTACCTCACCCTTTTAATCCAAAAATAGCAACTTTATACATTGCTCCCTTAAAGCATATGCCTGCTGTATTGAACAGCTTTTAAACAAAGCATCAGGTTGGATTTTACACAAAACAAGAATAACTCATATACAGGCCTGTTTCAAGCTTTTGGCTATCATCAGTATGAGTTAGATTCTGGTTTGTGCAATAGATTTTGTAAGATTGGGTTTTCCACAACAATCATTTAGTGTATGGTGAGCACAAGAGTGATAATAGCTCTCCACCGTACAAAGTACAGAAAACGAAGAATACATTAATAAGCCCATTTGCATGTCTAAAAGTCGGGGACATGCAAATGAGAATATAATGTACCTCACCCTTTTAATCCAAAAATAGCAACTTTATACATTGCTCCCTTAAAGCATATGCCTGCTGTATTGAACAGCTTTTAAACAAAGCATCGGGTTGGATTTTACACAAAACAAGAATCACTCATATACAGGCCTGTTTCAAGCTTTTGGCTATCATCAGTATGAGTTGGATTCTAGTTTGTGCAATAGATTTTGTAAGATTGGGTTTTCCACAACAATCATTTAGTGTATGGTGAGCACAAGAGTGATAAAAGCTCTCCACCGTACAAAGTACAGAAAACGAAGAATACATTAATAAGCCCATTTGCATGTCTAAAAGTCGGGGACATGCAAATGAGAATACAATGTACCTCACCCTTTTAATCCAAAAATAGCAACTTTATACATTGCTCCCTTAAAGCATATGCCTGCTGTATTGAACAGCTTTTAAACAAAGCACCGGGTTGGATTTTACACAAAACAAGAATCACTCATATACAGGCCTGTTTCAAGCTTTTGGCTATCATCAGTATGAGTTAGATTCTGGTTTGTGCAATAGATTTTGTAAGATTGGGTTTTCCACAACAATCATTTAGTGTATGGTGAGCACAAGAGTGATAAAAGCTCTCCACCGTACAAAGTACAGAAAACGAAGAATACATTAATAAGCCCATTTGCATGTCTAAAAGTCGGGGACATGCAAATGAGAATACAATGTACCTCACCCTTTTAATCCAAAAATAGCAACTTTATACATTGCTCACTTAAAGCATATGCCCGCTGTATTGAACAGCTTTTAAACAAAGCATCGGGTTGGATTTTACACAAACCAAGAATCGTTAATATACAGGCCTGTTTCAAGCTTTTGGCTATCATCAGTATGAGGTAGATTTTGGTTTGTGCAATAGATTTTGTAGGATTGGGTTTTCCACAACAATCATTTAGTGTATGGTGAGCACAAGAGTGAAAAAAGCTCTCCACCGTACAAAGTACAGAAAACGAAGAATACATTAATAAGCCCATTTGCATGTCTAAAAGTCGGGGACATGCAAATGAGAATACAATGTACCTCACCCTTTAATCCAAAAATAGCAACTTTATACATTGCTCCCTTAAAGCATATGCCTGCTGTATTGAACAGCTTTTAAACAAAGCATCGGGTTGGATTTTACACAAAACAAGAATCACTCATATACAGGCCTGTTTCAAGCTTTTGGCTATCATCAGTATGAGTTAGATTCTGGTTTGTGCAATAGATTTGGTAAGATTGGGTTTTCCACAACAATCATTTAGTGTATGGTGAGCACAAGAGTGATAAAAGCTCTCCACCGTACAAAGTACAGAAAACGAAGAATACATTAATAAGCCCATTTGCATGTCTAAAAGTCGGGGACATGCAAATGAGAATACAATGTACCTCACCCTTTTAATCCAAAAATAGCAACTTTATACATTGCTCCCTTAAAGCATATGCCCGCTGTATTGAACAGCTTTTAAACAAAGCATCGGGTTGGATTTTACACAAAACAAGAATCACTCATATACAGGCCTGTTTCAAGCTTTTGGCTATCATCAGTATGAGTTAGATTCTGGTTTGTGCAATAGATTTTGTAAGATTGGGTTTTCCACAACAATCATTTAGTGTATGGTGAGCACAAGAGTGATAAAAGCTCTCCACCGTACAAAGTACAGAAAACAAAGAATACATTAATAAGCTCATTTGCATGTCTAAAAGTCGGGGACATGCAAATGAGAATACAATGTACCTCACCCTTTTAATCCAAAAATAGCAACTTTATACATTGCTCCCTTAAAGCATATGCCTGCTGTATTGAACAGCTTTTAAACAAAGCATCAGGTTGGATTTTACACAAAACAAGAATAACTCATATACAGGCCTGTTTCAAGCTTTTGGCTATCATCAGTATGAGTTAGATTCTGGTTTGTGCAATAGATTTTGTAAGATTGGGTTTTCCACAACAATCATTTAGTGTATGGTGAGCACAAGAGTGATAAAAGCTCTCCACCGTACAAAGTACAGAAAACGAAGAATACATTAATAAGCCCATTTGCATGTCTAAAAGTCGGGGACATGCAAATGAGAATATAATGTACCTCACCCTTTTAATCCAAAAATAGCAACTTTATACATTGCTCCCTTAAAGCATATGCCTGCTGTATTGAACAGCTTTTAAACAAAGCATCGGGTTGGATTTTACACAAAACAAGAATCACTCATATACAGGCCTGTTTCAAGCTTTTGGCTATCATCAGTATGAGTTGGATTCTAGTTTGTGCAATAGATTTTGTAAGATTGGGTTTTCCACAACAATCATTTAGTGTATGGTGAGCACAAGAGTGATAAAAGCTCTCCACCGTACAAAGTACAGAAAACGAAGAATACATTAATAAGCCCATTTGCATGTCTAAAAGTCGGGGACATGCAAATGAGAATACAATGTACCTCACCCTTTTAATCCAAAAATAGCAACTTTATACATTGCTCCCTTAAAGCATATGCCTGCTGTATTGAACAGCTTTTAAACAAAGCACCGGGTTGGATTTTACACAAAACAAGAATCAATCATACACAGGCCTGTTTCAAGCTTTTGGCTATCATCAGTATGAGTTAGATTCTGGTTTGTGCAATAGATTTTGTAAGATTGGGTTTTCCACAACAATCATTTAGTGTATGGTGAGCACAAGAGTGATAAAAGCTCTCCACCGTACAAAGTACAGAAAACGAAGAATACATTAATAAGCCCATTTGCATGTCTAAAAGTCGGGGACATGCAAATGAGAATACAATGTACCTCACCCTTTTAATCCAAAAATAGGAACTTTATACATTGCTCCCTTAAAGCATATGCCCGCTGTATTGAACAGCTTTTAAACAAAGCATCGGGTTGGATTTTACACAAAACAAGAATCACTCATATACAGGCCTGTTTCAAGCTTTTGGCTATCATCAGTATGAGTTAGATTCTGGTGTGTGCAATAGATTTTGTAAGATTGGGTTTTCCACAACAATCATTTAGTGTATGGTGAGCACAAGAGTGATAAAAGCTCTCCACCGTACAAAGTACAGAAAACGAAGAATACATTAATAAGCCCATTTGCATGTCTAAAAGTCGGGGACATGCAAATGAGAATACATTGTACCTCACCCTTTTAATCCAAAAATAGCAACTTTATACATTGCTCACTTAAAGCATATGCCCGCTGTATTGAACAGCTTTTAAACAAAGCATCGGGTTGGATTTTACACAAACCAAGAATCGTTAATATACAGGCCTGTTTCAAGCTTTTGGCTATCATCAGTATGAGGTAGATTTTGGTTTGTGCAATAGATTTTGTAGGATTGGGTTTTCCACAACAATCATTTAGTGTATGGTGAGCACAAGAGTGAAAAAAGCTCTCCACCGTACAAAGTACAGAAAACGAAGAATACATTAATAAGCCCATTTGCATGTCTAAAAGTCGGGGACATGCAAATGAGAATACAATGTACCTCACCCTTTAATCCAAAAATAGCAACTTTATACATTGCTCCCTTAAAGCATATGCCTGCTGTATTGAACAGCTTTTAAACAAAGCATCGGGTTGGATTTTACACAAAACAAGAATCACTCATATACAGGCCTGTTTCAAGCTTTTGGCTATCATCAGTATGAGTTAGATTCTGGTTTGTGCAATAGATTTTGTAAGATTGGGTTTTCCACAGCAATCATTTAGTGTATGGTGAGCACAAGAGTGATAAAAGCTCTCCACCGTACAAAGTACAGAAAACGAAGAATACATTAATAAGCCCATTTGCATGTCTAAAAGTCGGGGACATGCAAATGAGAATACAATGTACCTCACCCTTTTAATCCAAAAATAGCAACTTTATACATTGCTCCCTTAAAGCATATGCCCGCTGTATTGAACAGCTTTTAAACAAAGCATCGGGTTGGATTTTACACAAAACAAGAATCACTCATATACAGGCCTGTTTCAAGCTTTTGGCTATCATCAGTATGAGTTAGATTCTGGTTTGTGCAATAGATTTTGTAAGATTGGGTTTTCCACAACAATCATTTAGTGTATGGTGAGCACAAGAGTGATAAAAGCTCTCCACCGTACAAAGTACAGAAAACGAAGAATACATTAATAAGCCCATTTGCATGTCTAAAAGTCGGGGACATGCAAATGAGAATACAATGTACCTCACCCTTTTAATCCAAAAATAGCAACTTTATACATTGCTCCCTTAAAGCATATGCCTGCTGTATTGAATCGCTTTTAAACAAAGCATCGGGTTGGATTTTACACAAAACAAGAATCACTCATATACAGGCCTGTTTCATGCTTTTGGCTATCATCAGTATGAGTTGGATTCTGGTTTGTGCAATAGATTTTGTAAGATTGGGTTTTCCACAACAATCATTTAGTGTATGGTGAGCACAAGAGTGATAAAAGCTCTACACCGTACAAAGTACAGAAAACGAAGAATACATTAATAAGCCCATTTGCATGTCTAAAAGTCGGGGACATGCAAATGAGAATACAATGTACCTCACCCTTTTAATCCAAAAATAGCAACTTTATACATTGCTCCCTTAAAGCATATGCCTGCTGTATTGAACAGCTTTTAAACAAAGCATCGGGTTGGATTTTACACAAAACAAGAATCGTTAATATACAGGCCTTTTTCAAGCTTTTGGCTATCATCAGTATGAGGTAGATTTTGGTTTGTGCAATAGATTTTGTAGGATTGGGTTTTCCACAACAATCATTTAGTGTATGGTGAGCACAAGAGTGAAAAAAGCTCTCCACCGTACAAAGTACAGAAAACGAAGAATACATTAATAAGCCCATTTGCATGTCTAAAAGTCGGGGACATGCAAATGAGAATACAATGTACCTCACCCTTTAATCCAAAAATAGCAACTTTATACATTGCTCCCTTAAAGCATATGCCTGCTGTATTGAACAGCTTTTAAACAAAGCATCGGGTTGGATTTTACACAAAACAAGAATCACTCATATACAGGCCTGTTTCAAGCTTTTGGCTATCATCAGTATGAGTTAGATTCTGGTTTGTGCAATAGATTTTGTAAGATTGGGTTTTCCACAACAATCATTTAGTGTATGGTGAGCACAAGAGTGAAAAAAGCTCTCCACCGTACAAAGTACAGAAAACGAAGAATACATTAATAAGCCCATTTGCATGTCTAAAAGTCGGGGACATGCAAATGAGAATACAATGTACCTCACCCTTTTAATCCAAAAATCGCAACTTTATACATTGCTCCCTTAAAGCATATGCCCGCTGTATTGAACAGCTTTTAAACAAAGCATCGGGTTGGATTTTACACAAAACAAGAATCACTCATATACAGGCCTGTTTCAAGCTTTTGGCTATCATCAGTATGAGTTAGATTCTGGTTTGTGCAATAGATTTTGTAAGATTGGGTTTTCCACAACAATCATTTAGTGTATGGTGAGCACAAGAGTGATAAAAGCTCTCCACCGTACAAAGTACAGAAAACGAATAATACATTAATAAGCCCATTTGCATGTCTAAAAGTCGGGGACATGCAAATGAGAATACAATGTACCTCACCCTTTTAATCCAAAAATAGCAACTTTATACATTGCTCCCTTAAAGCATATGCCTGCTGTATTGAACAGCTTTTAAACAAAGCATCAGGTTGGATTTTACACAAAACAAGAATAACTCATATACAGGCCTGTTTCAAGCTTTTGGCTATCAACAGTATGAGTTAGATTCTGGTTTGTGCAATAGATTTTGTAAGATTGGGTTTTCCACAACAATCATTTAGTGTATGGTGAGCACAAGAGTGATAAAAGCTCTCCACCGTACAAAGTACAGAAAACGAAGAATACATTAATAAGCCCATTTGCATGTCTAAAAGTCGGGGACATGCAAATGAGAATACAATGTACCTCACCCTTTTAATCCAAAAATATCAACTTTATACATTGCTCCCTTAAAGCATATGCCTGCTGTATTGAACAGCTTTTAAACAAAGCATCGGGTTGGATTTTACACAAAACAAGAATCACTCATATACAGGCCTGTTTCAAGCTTTTGGCTATCATCAGTATGAGTTGGATTCTGGTTTGTGCAATAGATTTTGTAAGATTGGGTTTTCCACAACAATCATTTAGTGTATGGTGAGCACAAGAGTGATAAAAGCTCTCCACCGTACAAAGTACAGAAAACGAAGAATACATTAATAAGACCATTTGCATGTCTAAAAGTCGGGGACATGCAAATGAGAATACAATGTACCTCACCCTTTTAATCCAAAAATAGCAACTTTATACATTGCTCCCTTAAAGCATATGCCTGCTGTATTGAACAGCTTTTAAACAAAGCACCGGGTTGGATTTTACACAAAACAAGAATCACTCATATACAGGCCTGTTTCAAGCTTTTGGCTATCATCAGTATGAGTTAGATTCTGGTTTGTGCAATAGATTTTGTAAGATTGGGTTTTCCACAACAATCATTTAGTGTATGGTGAGCACAAGAGTGAGAAAAGCTCTCCACCGTACAAAGTACAGAAAACGAATAATACATTAATAAGTCCATTTGCATGTCTAAAAGTCGGGGACATGCAAATGAGAATACAATGTACCTCACCCTTTTAATCCAAAAATAGCAACGTTATACATTGCTCCCTTAAAGCATACGCCCGCTGTATTGAACAGCTTTTAAGCAAAGCGATGGGTTGGATTTTACACAAACCAAGAATCACTCATATACAGGCCATGTTTCAAGCTTTTGGCTATCATCAGTATGAGGTAGACGCTGGTTTGTGCAATAGATTTTGTAGGATTGGGTATTCCACAACAATAATTTAGTGCAGGGGTCACCAAACTCGGTCCTGGAGAGCCGCAACCAGGCCTGGATTTGAAGATTTCCTTTCTGTGCACAGATAAGTTAATCAGGATGACTGAAGAAGCAATAGTCTCACATGTTTGCAGCAAGGATATGCGCAAATCCAGGCCTGGTGCGGCCCTTCAGGACCAAGTTTGGTGACCCCTGATTTAGTGTTGGTGACCCCTGATTTAGTGTATGGTGAGCACAAGAGTGAGAAAAGCTCTCCACCGTACAAAGTACAGAAAACGAATAATACATTAAAAATTACATTTGCATGTCTAAAAGGCGGAGAAATGCAAATGAGAATACAATGTACCTCACCCTTTTAATTAAAAAATAGCAACTTTATACATTGCTCCCTTAAAGCATATGCCCGCTGTATTGAACAGCTTTTAAGCAAAGCATCAGGTTGGATTTTACACAAACCAAGAATCACTCATATACAGGCCTGTTTCAAGCTTTTTGGCTATCATCAGTATGAGGTAGATTCTAGTTTGTGCAATAGATTTTGTAGGATTGGGTATTCCACAACAATCATTTAGTGTATGGTGAGCACAAGAGTGAGAAAAGCTCTCCACCGTACAAAGTACAGAAAACGAATAATACATTAATAAGCCCATTTGCATGTCTAAAAGGTGGAGACATGCAAATGAGAATACAATGTACCTCACCCTTTAATCCAAAAATAGCAATTTTATACATTGCTCCCTTAAAGCATATGCCCGCTGTATTGAACAGCTTTTAAGCAAAGCATCTGATTGGATTTTACACAAACCAAGAATCACTCATATACAGGCCTGTTTCAAGCTTTTGGCTATCATCAGTATGAGGTAGATTCTGGTTTGTGCAATAGATTTTGTAGGATTGGGTATTCCACAACAATCATTTAGTGTATGGTGAGCACAAGAGTGAGAAAAGCTCTCCACCGTACAAAGTACAGAAAACGAATAATACATTAATAAGCCCATTTGCATGTCTAAAAGTCGGGGACATGCAAATGAGAATACAATGTACCTCACCCTTTTAATCCAAAAATAGCAACGTTATACATTGCTCCCTTAAAGCATATGCCCGCTGTATTGAACAGCTTTTAAGCAAAGCGATGGGTTGGATTTTACACAAACCAAGAATCACTCATATACAGGCCATGTTTCAAGCTTTTGGCTATCATCAGTATGAGGTAGATGCTGGTTTGTGCAATAGATTTTGTAGGATTGGGTATTCCACAACAATCATTTAGTGCAGGGGTCACCAAACTCGGTCCTGGAGGGCCGCAACCAGGCCTGGATTTGAAGATTTCCTTTCTGTGCACAGATAAGTTAATCAGGATGACTGAAGAAGCAATAGTCTCACCTGTTTGCAGCAAGGATATGCACAAATCCAGGCCTGGTGCGGCCCTTCAGGACCAAGTTTGGTGACCCCTGATTTAGTGTATGGTGAGCACAAGAGTGAGAAAAGCTCTCCACCGTACAAAGTACAGGAAACGAATAATACATTAATAATTACATTTGCATGTCTAAAAGGCGGAGAAATGCAAATGAGAATACAATGTACCTCACCCTTTTAATCAAAAAATAGCAACTTTATACATTGCTTCCTTAAAGCATATGCCCGCTGTATTGAACAGCTTTTAAGCAAAGCATCAGGTTGGATTTTACACAAACCAAGAATCACTCATATACAGGCCTGTTTCAAGCTTTTTGGCTATCATCAGTATGAGGTAGATTCTAGTTTGTGCAATAGATTTTGTAGGATTGGGTATTCCACAACAATCATTTAGTGTATGGTGAGCACAAGAGTGAGAAAAGCTCTCCACCGTACAAAGTACAGAAAACGAATAATACATTAATAAGCCCATTTGCATGTCTAAAAGTCGGGGACATGCAAATGAGAATACAATGTACCTCACCCTTTTAATCCAAAAATAGCAACGTTATACATTGCTCCCTTAAAGCATATGCCCGCTGTATTGAACAGCTTTTAAGCAAAGCGATGGGTTGGATTTTACACAAACCAAGAATCACTCATATACAGGCCATGTTTCAAGCTTTTGGCTATCATCAGTATGAGGTAGACGCTGGTTTGTGCAATAGATTTTGTAGGATTGGGTATTCCACAACAATAATTTAGTGCAGGGGTCACCAAACTCGGTCCTGGAGAGCCGCAACCAGGCCTGAATTTGAAGATTTCCTTTCTGTGCACAGATAAGTTAATCAGGTTTACTGAAGAAGCAATAGTCTCACCTGTTTGCAGCAAGGATATGCACAAATCCAGGCCTGGTGCGGCCCTTCAGGACCAAGTTTGGTGACCCCTGATTTAGTGTTGATGACCCCTGATTTAGTGTATGGTGAGCACAAGAGTGAGAAAAGCTCTCCACCGTACAAAGTACAGAAAACGAATAATACATTAATAATTACATTTGCATGTCTAAAAGGCGGACAAATGCAAATGAGAATACAATGTACCTCACCCTTTTAATCAAAAAATAGCAACTTTATACATTGCTCCCTTAAAGCATATGCCCGCTGTATTGAACAGCTTTTAAGCAAAGCATCAGGTTGGATTTTACACAAACCAAGAATCACTCATATACAGGCCTGTTTCAAGCTTTTTGGCTATCATCAGTATGAGGTAGATTCTAGTTTGTGCAATAGATTTTGTAGGATTGGGTATTCCACAACAATCATTTAGTTTTTGGTGAGCACAAGAGTGAGAAAAGCTCTCCACCGTACAAAGTACAGAAAACGAATAATACATTAATAAGCCCATTTGCATGTCTAAAAGGTGGAGACATGCAAATGAGAATACAATGTACCTCACCCTTTTAATCCAAAAATAGCAACGTTATACATTGCTCCCTTAAAGCATATGCCCGCTGTATTGAACAGCTTTAAGCAAAGCATCGGGTTGGATTTTACACAAACCAAGAATCACTCATATACAGGCCTGTTTCAAGCTTTTGGCTATCATCAGTATGAGTTAGATTCTGGTTTGTGCAATAGATTTTGTAAGATTGGGTTTTCCACAACAATCATTTAGTGTATGGTGAGCACAAGAGTGAAAAAAGCTCTCCACCGTACAAAGTACAGAAAACGAAGAATACATTAATAAGCCCATTTGCATGTCTAAAAGTCGGGGACATGCAAATGAGAATACAATGTACCTCACCCTTTAATCCAAAAATAGCAACTTTATACATTGCTTCCTTAAAGCATATGCCTGCTGTATTGAACAGCTTTTAAACAAAGCATCGGGTTGGATTTTACACAAAACAAGAATCACTCATATACAGGCCTGTTTCAAGCTTTTGGCTATCATCAGTATGAGTTAGATTCTGGTTTGTGCAATAGATTTTGTAAGATTGGGTATTCCACAACAATCATTTAGTGTATGGTGAGCACAAGAGTGAGAAAAGCTCTCCACCGTACAAAGTACAGAAAACGAAGAATACATTAATAAGCCCATTTGCATGTCTAAAAGTCGGGGACATGCAAATGAGAATATAATGTACCTCACCCTTTTAATCCAAAAATAGCAACTTTATACATTGCTCCCTTAAAGCATATGCCTGCTGTATTGAACAGCTTTTAAACAAAGCATCGGGTTGGATTTTACACAAAACAAGAATCACTCATATACAGGCCTGTTTCAAGCTTTTGGCTATCATCAGTATGAGTTGGATTCTAGTTTGTGCAATAGATTTTGTAAGATTGGGTTTTCCACAACAATCATTTAGTGTATGGTGAGCACAAGAGTGATAAAAGCTCTCCACCGTACAAAGTACAGAAAACGAAGAATACATTAATAAGCCCATTTGCATGTCTAAAAGTCGGGGACATGCAAATGAGAATACAATGTACCTCACCCTTTTAATCCAAAAATAGCAACTTTATACATTGCTCCCTTAAAGCATATGCCTGCTGTATTGAACAGCTTTTAAACAAAGCACCGGGTTGGATTTTACACAAAACAAGAATCAATCATACACAGGCCTGTTTCAAGCTTTTGGCTATCATCAGTATGAGTTAGATTCTGGTTTGTGCAATAGATTTTGTAAGATTGGGTTTTCCACAACAATCATTTAGTTTATTTATGAGCACAAGAGTGATAAAAGCTCTCCACCGTACAAAGTACAGAAAACGAAGAATACATTAATAAGCCCATTTGCATGTCTAAAAGTCGGGGACATGCAAATGAGAATACAATGTACCTCACCCTTTTAATCCAAAAATAGGAACTTTATACATTGCTCCCTTAAAGCATATGCCCGCTGTATTGAACAGCTTTTAAACAAAGCATCGGGTTGGATTTTACACAAAACAAGAATCACTCATATACAGGCCTGTTTCAAGCTTTTGGCTATCATCAGTATGAGTTAGATTCTGGTGTGTGCAATAGATTTTGTAAGATTGGGTTTTCCACAACAATCATTTAGTGTATGGTGAGCACAAGAGTGATAAAAGCTCTCCACCGTACAAAGTACAGAAAACGAAGAATACATTAATAAGCCCATTTGCATGTCTAAAAGTCGGGGACATGCAAATGAGAATACATTGTACCTCACCCTTTTAATCCAAAAATAGCAACTTTATACATTGCTCACTTAAAGCATATGCCCGCTGTATTGAACAGCTTTTAAACAAAGCATCGGGTTGGATTTTACACAAACCAAGAATCGTTAATATACAGGCCTGTTTCAAGCTTTTGGCTATCATCAGTATGAGGTAGATTTTGGTTTGTGCAATAGATTTTGTAGGATTGGGTTTTCCACAACAATCATTTAGTGTATGGTGAGCACAAGAGTGAAAAAAGCTCTCCACCGTACAAAGTACAGAAAACGAAGAATACATTAATAAGCCCATTTGCATGTCTAAAAGTCGGGGACATGCAAATGAGAATACAATGTACCTCACCCTTTAATCCAAAAATAGCAACTTTATACATTGCTCCCTTAAAGCATATGCCTGCTGTATTGAACAGCTTTTAAACAAAGCATCGGGTTGGATTTTACACAAAACAAGAATCACTCATATACAGGCCTGTTTCAAGCTTTTGGCTATCATCAGTATGAGTTAGATTCTGGTTTGTGCAATAGATTTTGTAAGATTGGGTTTTCCACAGCAATCATTTAGTGTATGGTGAGCACAAGAGTGATAAAAGCTCTCCACCGTACAAAGTACAGAAAACGAAGAATACATTAATAAGCCCATTTGCATGTCTAAAAGTCGGGGACATGCAAATGAGAATACAATGTACCTCACCCTTTTAATCCAAAAATAGCAACTTTATACATTGCTCCCTTAAAGCATATGCCCGCTGTATTGAACAGCTTTTAAACAAAGCATCGGGTTGGATTTTACACAAAACAAGAATCACTCATATACAGGCCTGTTTCAAGCTTTTGGCTATCATCAGTATGAGTTAGATTCTGGTTTGTGCAATAGATTTTGTAAGATTGGGTTTTCCACAACAATCATTTAGTGTATGGTGAGCACAAGAGTGATAAAAGCTCTCCACCGTACAAAGTACAGAAAACGAAGAATACATTAATAAGCCCATTTGCATGTCTAAAAGTCGGGGACATGCAAATGAGAATACAATGTACCTCACCCTTTTAATCCAAAAATAGCAACTTTATACATTGCTCCCTTAAAGCATATGCCTGCTGTATTGAATCGCTTTTAAACAAAGCATCGGGTTGGATTTTACACAAAACAAGAATCACTCATATACAGGCCTGTTTCATGCTTTTGGCTATCATCAGTATGAGTTGGATTCTGGTTTGTGCAATAGATTTTGTAAGATTGGGTTTTCCACAACAATCATTTAGTGTATGGTGAGCACAAGAGTGATAAAAGCTCTACACCGTACAAAGTACAGAAAACGAAGAATACATTAATAAGCCCATTTGCATGTCTAAAAGTCGGGGACATGCAAATGAGAATACAATGTACCTCACCCTTTTAATCCAAAAATAGCAACTTTATACATTGCTCCCTTAAAGCATATGCCTGCTGTATTGAACAGCTTTTAAACAAAGCATCGGGTTGGATTTTACACAAAACAAGAATCGTTAATATACAGGCCTTTTTCAAGCTTTTGGCTATCATCAGTATGAGGTAGATTTTGGTTTGTGCAATAGATTTTGTAGGATTGGGTTTTCCACAACAATCATTTAGTGTATGGTGAGCACAAGAGTGAAAAAAGCTCTCCACCGTACAAAGTACAGAAAACGAAGAATACATTAATAAGCCCATTTGCATGTCTAAAAGTCGGGGACATGCAAATGAGAATACAATGTACCTCACCCTTTAATCCAAAAATAGCAACTTTATACATTGCTCCCTTAAAGCATATGCCTGCTGTATTGAACAGCTTTTAAACAAAGCATCGGGTTGGATTTTACACAAAACAAGAATCACTCATATACAGGCCTGTTTCAAGCTTTTGGCTATCATCAGTATGAGTTAGATTCTGGTTTGTGCAATAGATTTTGTAAGATTAGGTTTTCCACAACAATCATTTAGTGTATGGTGAGCACAAGAGTGATAAAAGCTCTCCACCGTACAAAGTACAGAAAACGAAGAATACATTAATAAGCCCATTTGCATGTCTAAAAGTCGGGGACATGCAAATGAGAATACAATGTACCTCACCCTTTTAATCCAAAAATCGCAACTTTATACATTGCTCCCTTAAAGCATATGCCCGCTGTATTGAACAGCTTTTAAACAAAGCATCGGGTTGGATTTTACACAAAACAAGAATCACTCATATACAGGCCTGTTTCAAGCTTTTGGCTATCATCAGTATGAGTTAGATTCTGGTTTGTGCAATAGATTTTGTAAGATTGGGTTTTCCACAACAATCATTTAGTGTATGGTGAGCACAAGAGTGATAAAAGCTCTCCACCGTACAAAGTACAGAAAACGAATAATACATTAATAAGCCCATTTGCATGTCTAAAAGTCGGGGACATGCAAATGAGAATACAATGTACCTCACCCTTTTAATCCAAAAATAGCAACTTTATACATTGCTCCCTTAAAGCATATGCCTGCTGTATTGAACAGCTTTTAAACAAAGCATCAGGTTGGATTTTACACAAAACAAGAATAACTCATATACAGGCCTGTTTCAAGCTTTTGGCTATCAACAGTATGAGTTAGATTCTGGTTTGTGCAATAGATTTTGTAAGATTGGGTTTTCCACAACAATCATTTAGTGTATGGTGAGCACAAGAGTGATAAAAGCTCTCCACCGTACAAAGTACAGAAAACGAAGAATACATTAATAAGCCCATTTGCATGTCTAAAAGTCGGGGACATGCAAATGAGAATACAATGTACCTCACCCTTTTAATCCAAAAATAGCAACTTTATACATTGCTCCCTTAAAGCATATGCCTGCTGTATTGAACAGCTTTTAAACAAAGCATCGGGTTGGATTTTACACAAAACAAGAATCACTCATATACAGGCCTGTTTCAAGCTTTTGGCTATCATCAGTATGAGTTGGATTCTGGTTTGTGCAATAGATTTTGTAAGATTGGGTTTTCCACAACAATCATTTAGTGTATGGTGAGCACAAGAGTGATAAAAGCTCTCCACCGTACAAAGTACAGAAAACGAAGAATACATTAATAAGCCCATTTGCATGTCTAAAAGTCGGGGACATGCAAATGAGAATACAATGTACCTCACCCTTTTAATCCAAAAATAGCAACTTTATACATTGCTCCCTTAAAGCATATGCCTGCTGTATTGAACAGCTTTTAAACAAAGCACCGGGTTGGATTTTACACAAAACAAGAATCACTCATATACAGGCCTGTTTCAAGCTTTTGGCTATCATCAGTATGAGTTAGATTCTGGTTTGTGCAATAGATTTTGTAAGATTGGGTTTTCCACAACAATCATTTAGTGTATGGTGAGCACAAGAGTGAGAAAAGCTCTCCACCGTACAAAGTACTGAAAACGAATAATACATTAATAAGTCCATTTGCATGTCTAAAAGTCGGGGACATGCAAATGAGAATACAATGTACCTCACCCTTTTAATCCAAAAATAGCAACGTTATACATTGCTCCCTTAAAGCATACGCCCGCTGTATTGAACAGCTTTTAAGCAAAGCGATGGGTTGGATTTTACACAAACCAAGAATCACTCATATACAGGCCATGTTTCAAGCTTTTGGCTATCATCAGTATGAGGTAGACGCTGGTTTGTGCAATAGATTTTGTAGGATTGGGTATTCCACAACAATAATTTAGTGCAGGGGTCACCAAACTCGGTCCTGGAGAGCCGCAACCAGGCCTGGATTTGAAGATTTCCTTTCTGTGCACAGATAAGTTAATCAGGATGACTGAAGAAGCAATAGTCTCACCTGTTTGCAGCAAGGATATGCGCAAATCCAGGCCTGGTGCGGCCCTTCAGGACCAAGTTTGGTGACCCCTGATTTAGTGTTGGTGACCCCTGATTTAGTGTATGGTGAGCACAAGAGTGAGAAAAGCTCTCCACCGTACAAAGTACAGAAAACGAATAATACATTAATAAGCCCATTTGCATGTCTAAAAGGTGGAGACATGCAAATGAGAATACAATGTACCTCACCCTTTAATCCAAAAATAGCAATTTTATACATTGCTCCCTTAAAGCATATGCCCGCTGTATTGAACAGCTTTTAAGCAAAGCATCTGATTGGATTTTACACAAACCAAGAATCACTCATATACAGGCCTGTTTCAAGCTTTTGGCTATCATCAGTATGAGGTAGATTCTGGTTTGTGCAATAGATTTTGTAGGATTGGGTATTCCACAACAATCATTTAGTGTATGTTGAGCACAAGAGTGAGAAAAGCTCTCCACCGTACAAAGTACAGAAAACGAATAATACATTAATAAGCCCATTTGCATGTCTAAAAGTCTGGGACATGCAAATGAGAATACAATGTACCTCACCCTTTTAATCCAAAAATAGCAACTTTATACATTGCTCCCTTAAAGCATATGCCCGCTGTATTAAACAGCTTTTAAGCAAAGCGATGGGTTGGATTTTACACAAACCAAGAATCACTCATATACAGGCCATGTTTCAAGCTTTTGGCTATCATCAGTATGAGGTAGATGCTGGTTTGTGCAATAGATTTTGTAGGATTGGGTATTCCACAACAATCATTTAGTGCAGGGGTCACCAAACTCGGTCCTGGAGGGCCGCAACCAGGCCTGGATTTGAAGATTTCCTTTCTGTGCACAGATAAGTTAATCAGGATGACTGAAGAAGCAATAGTCTCACCTGTTTGCAGCAAGGATATGCACAAATCCAGGCCTGGTGCGGCCCTTCAGGACCAAGTTTGGTGACCCCTGATTTAGTGTATGGTGAGCACAAGAGTGAGAAAAGCTCTCCACCGTACAAAGTACAGGAAACGAATAATACATTAATAATTACATTTGCATGTCTAAAAGGCGGAGAAATGCAAATGAGAATACAATGTACCTCACCCTTTTAATCAAAAAATAGCAACTTTATACATTGCTTCCTTAAAGCATATGCCCGCTGTATTGAACAGCTTTTAAGCAAAGCATCAGGTTGGATTTTACACAAACCAATAATCACTCATATACAGGCCTGTTTCAAGCTTTTGGCTATCATCAGTACGAGGTAGATTATGGTTTGTGCAATAGATTTTGTAGGATTGGGTATTCCATAACAGTCATTTAGAGTATGTTGAGTACATGAGTGAGAAAAGCTCTCCACCGTACAAAGTACAGAAAACGAATAATCCATTAATAAGCCCATTTGCATGTCTAAAAGTCGGGGACATGCAAATGAGAATACAATGTACCTCACCCTTTTAATCCAAAAATAGCAACGTTATACATTGCTCCCTTAAAGCATATGCCCGCTGTATTGAACAGCTTTTAAGCAAAGCGATGGGTTGGATTTTACACAAACCAAGAATCACTCATATACAGGCCATGTTTCAAGCTTTTGGCTATCATCAGTATGAGGTAGACGCTGGTTTGTGCAATAGATTTTGTAGGATTGGGTATTCCACAACAATAATTTAGTGCAGGGGTCACCAAACTCGGTCCTGGAGAGCCGCAACCAGGCCTGAATTTGAAGATTTCCTTTCTGTGCACAGATAAGTTAATCAGGATGACTGAAGAAGCAATAGTCTCACCTGTTTGCAGCAAGGATATGCACAAATCCAGGCCTGGTGCGGCCCTTCAGGACCAAGTTTGGTGACCCCTGATTTAGTGTTGGTGACCCCTGATTTAGTGTATGGTGAGCACAAGAGTGAGAAAAGCTCTCCACCGTACAAAGTACAGAAAACGAATAATACATTAATAATTACATTTGCATGTCTAAAAGGCGGACAAATGCAAATGAGAATACAATGTACCTCACCCTTTTAATCCAAAAATAGCAACTTTATACATTGCTTCCTTAAAGCATATGCCCGCTGTATTGAACAGCTTTTAAGCAAAGCATCGAGTTGGATTTTACACAAACCAAAAATCACTCATATACAGGCCTGTTTCGAGCTTTTGGCTATCATCAGTATGAGATAGATTCTGGTTTGTGCAATAGATTTTGTAGGATTGGGTATTCCACAACAATCATTTAGTGTATGGTGAGCACCAGAGTGAGAAAAGCTCTCCACCGTAAAAAGTACAGAAAACGAATAATACATTAATAAGACCATTTGCATGTCTAAAAGGCGGGGACATGCAAATGAGAATACAATGTACCTCATCCTTTTATATATATATATATATATATATATATATAAATGTATATGTATATATATATAAATAAATGTATATGTATATATATATATATATATACTGTATATTGGCAAATATTTGCCTATTACAATGTGTACTTCTCTTTTCCCTTGTACTTCCTCATTTCTGGATTACCGCACGCACGCACGCACGCACGCACGCACGCTCGCTCGCTCGCTCGCTCGCTCGCTCGCTCGCTCGCTCGCTCGCTCGCTCGCACGCACGCACGCACGCACGCACGCACGCACGCACGCACGCACGCACGCACGCACGCACACACACAGACTCACAATGGCTTCTCAGGGTACTGAAGGCTGCAATGGATATCTCTTATGGTGAAAATTGTAGACTGTAGACCTTGTGATATATGGACCTGCCCTATAGTGTCTCAAGACATCAAATATACATAGAAATCCCTGGGATTCCTCCATTTAATGTCCTACCAGGATCTTTCATGACCCCCATGGCATATTGGTTGATCTTATGTCCTGTAAAAACCTCCATGGCATCGGGGCTCAGTGATACTGCAAGACCACCTTGACTAGGTTAATGTTTAGATGACACAGGGGTCCTTTACAGGACCTGTGCGGCATACAGTTAATTATGTGTGCCATGTGTGTCTGTTAAGGACCCCTGTGGCAATGGTTAAATATTAGACAAACTTTAAATATTATAAATAGTCCAAAAAACCCAAACTCCTTCATGTTTATTAGCGCTAGCTTTTGAAAATGCATTAAATTCAGTAGAATGGCCCTAACTATACTCAGTTTTATCCAAATTTGGATTCAAAGGCCAAATTATAAACCTAATTAAGGCCTACTACAGCTCCCCCAAAGCCTCCTTAAAATGACCAGGAAAATAGAAAGTTATCACTAATATACAGAGTGGAACTAGACAAGGATGTCCTTTATCCCCCTTTCTCATAGCAATTGAACCTCTTGCCCAATCAATCAGACCTAACTCTGATATTCACAAGGTTAAGATAGGACTACATCAATTCAAGTGTAGTTTTGTTTGCAAATGATATCTTGTGTACCCTAACCAAACCTATCACTTCTATTGCAATCCTAAAGAAAAAAGTAGAGGACTTTGTAAATATTCTGGCCTAAAAGTGAATGTAGAAAAACAGAGGCCCATGACTTATCTCTGGGCCTCATAGAAAAGGAAACCATAAGACATCAATACTTTTTTCCTGGCCGAAACCCCACATTACATATATAGGAGTTAATATTACAGCCACATTAAACAATCTGTATAATGCTAAGTATATCCCCTATATAAGACACTAAAATCTTATATGCGGAAGTGGTCAAAACGCCAATCTCCTGGCTAGGTCGAATTAACTAGATAAAGATAAATATTCACACTTGTATATAATATTATTTAGAACATCCACTTCACTATCACATATAATAGTTGGCAAACTGTGATTCGTCGTCACGATTGCGACAAATCTGTTTGACAACTACGCATTGCGCTACAGGCCATCTATGCGCATTGCGCAACAGGCCACCCCGTAGGCGCACTGCCCACCGGAAACAGAGAGAAGGAGGAGGGGAGACACACAGGGAAGGAGGGAGGAGACACAGAGGAGAGGGGGAGAGACACAGGGAAGGGAGAGGAGTGGGGAAAGACACAGGGCAGGGAGAGGAGGGGGGAAGAGACACAGGGGAGGCATACAGGGGAGACACACAGGGGTGGGAGAGGAGGGGGGTAGACACACAGGGGAGGGAGGGTGAGACACAGGGGAATGAGAGGGGGAGAGACACTGAGGAGGGGGGAGAGAAATAGGGGAGTGAGAGGAGGTGGAGGAGAGACACAAAGAAGTAAGAGGAGATGGAGACACAGGGGAGTAAGAGGAGGGGGAGAGACAAAGGGAAGGGAGATGAGGGGGGACAGACAATGTGGAGGGGGGAGACACACAAAAGTGGGAGAGGATGGGGGTAGACACATAGGAGAGGGGGGAAGAGACACAGAGGAGGGGAGAGACACAGGGGAATGAGAGGGGGAGAGACACAGAGGAAAGGGGGAGAAACACAGAGGAGGGGGGAAAGGCACAGGGGAGTAACAGCGTGGGATAGGATGGGGGTAGACACATAGGAGAGGGGGGAAAAGACACAGAGGAGGGGGGAGAGACACCGGGGAATGAGAGGGGGGAGAGACAAAGAGGAGAGGGGGAGAGACACAGAGGAGGGAGGAGAGACACAGGGGAGTGAGAGAAGGAAGTAAGATAGATAGGGGTGAGAAGCGGGGAGAGACACAGGGGAGTGAGAGGAGGGGGGAGACACAAAGGAGTGAGAGGAGGAGGGGGAGACACAGGGGAGGGAGAGGAGGGAGAAAGAGACACAGGGGTTGGAGAGGAGGGAGAAGAGACATAGGAGAGGGGGAAGAGGCACAGGGGAGGGGGGAGACACAAGGGGAATTGCGCAACAGGCCGCGCAGGTGCACTGCACGGCAGCGGCATGGGTAGGCAAATTGCGCGCCAAAAAGCAAAGAAGAGGAGGAGGGGAGACACACAGGGCAGGGAGAGGATGGGGAAGAGACGCAGGCAAGGGTGGAGACACACAAGGATGGGAGAGGAGTGGGGTAGAAACACAGGGGAGGCGGGAGAGGCACAGGAGAATGAGAGGGGGGAGAGACACAGAGAAGGGGGAAGAGACATAGGGGAGTGAGAGGAGTGGGGAGGAGAGACACAAATGAGTGAGAGGAGGGGGGAGACACAGGGGAGTGAGAGGAGGGGGGGGAGACACAAAGTAGTGAGGTGGAGAGACAGGGTAGGGAGATGAGGTGGGAGAGACACAGGGAATGGAGAGAGGGGAAGAAACCCTGGGGAGCGTGGAGACACACAAGGTTTGGAGAGGATGGGGGTAGACACACAGGAGAGGGGGGAAGAGACACAGTGGAGGGGAGAGTCACAGAGGAGGGGGAGAACACAGAGGAGGGTGGAAATACACAGGGGAGTGACGGGGGGATGAGACACAGGTGAGTGGGGGGAGACACAGGGCAGTGAGAGGAGGGGGAGAGACACAGGGAAGTGAGAGGAGGGGGAGACACAAAGGAGTTAGAGGAGTGAGAGAGAGACACAGAGGAGGGGGGAGAGACACAGGAGAGTGAGAGAAGGGAGTTAAGAGACACAGGAAGTGAGAGGAGAGGGGAATACACAAAGGAGTGAGAGGAGGGGGGAGAGACACAGGGGAGGGAGAGGAGAGGGGAAGAGACACAGGGGAGGAGCGGAGGGGGGAAGAGACAAAGGGTAGGGGGGAAGAGACACTGGATGGGAAGACACAGGGGTAGGAGAGTAGGGGGGAGACACACAGGGGAGGGAGACGAGGGGGGAGAGACAAAGGGGAATGAGAGGGAATATGACAAAAAGGAGTGAGAGGAGGGGGAAGAGACACATAGGAGGACGGGTGAGAAACACAGGGGAGAGAAAAGGGGGCAAGAGACAGAGGGGGGAGAGACACAGAGGAGTGAGGGGGGACAAAAAAGAGTGAGAGGAGGGGGAAGAGACACATAGGAGGATAAGGGAGACACACAGGGGAGGGAGAGGAGGAGGGGAAGAGACAGAGTGAAGGGTGAGACACACAGGGGTGGGAGAGTAGGGGGTAGACACACAGGGCAGGCAGATGAGGGGGGTAGACACACAGGGGAGGAAGAGGAGGGAGTAGAGACACAGGGGAGTGAAATAGGGCGGAGCAGACACAAGGGGGGAAGAGACATGGGGAAAGAGACACAGGGGGAAAGAGATACAGGGGAGGGAGAAGGGGGCAAGAGACACATTTGAGGAAGGGGGCAAGAGACACAGGGAAGGAAAGGTGGAGAAAGAGACATGGGGGGACAGGGAGGAAAGACAGAGGGGGAGAGGGGGTAAAAACACAGGGGGGAGGAGACACAAGGGAGAGAGAGGAGGGGGGAAATTAGAAACAAGAGAGGAAGTAGACAGAGAGAGAGACTTGCAATGAGCGCCGAAGGCACTCATTGTGAGGCCCATGATGAGGGCCAAACGCGCTCATCTCGAGGCCAGTAAAGTAGAGCATTGACAGGATTCACATTTTATTGCCGTCATTTTTGACGGGCACTTTGCTAGTATACTATAAAGGCTCAGATAACGTCCTATCAATCTTGTAAAAATGTATATGGAATAATAAATTCTCTAGAGTAGCCAGATCCATTATGTACAAGCACATGCCTAATGGTGGTCTTTCCTGTCCTAACCTAAAATGATACTATAAAGCAGCTCAATTACATCTTTAACTCCGTCCTTTCAGGACACAAATTCCAATACATGATCTAATGGGGAAAAGACCTAAACCAAACTTGGGACCAAAACATCTGGCAAGAATCCTGGTCCAACCTCTGGAGAGGCTCCTTACATTATATTATTTTAGGAATGTTCTACTTAGAACATATATTACCCCAGGGAAGTTGCATAGATGGATAACCTCTTGATCCTTGCTGCTTTAGGGGATGTCCAGACATTGACTCATACAATTACGTATGGTGGTCTTGCCCTAAACTGAATGAATCAAGCCTCAAATTTATTCAACTCTCAGCTGAGTTTTGATGCGAAAAACTGTCTTCTAGGGATATCATCCACCAACCTTTCAACTCCTCAAAATATTTGACTACAATTTATATTTCATAGCCCCAAATGCCACATAGCTAAACAGTGGCGCTCAGACATTTTGCGTCTCCGAGCTATTAAAATTAAAATAAATTACATCTTAATAAATGAAAATATCACTCATCTTCTTGCCGATACCCTTCCTGAATTTCTGGGAACCATGTCTAAACTCTACCCGTAGTATATCCACATATTAGATGAGATGGTGGGAGTGGCTTGGAGACCTGGTATCACCATAGAGGACAAACCAAGATATTGGAATGGGGCTCAAAATACTCTATGATGATGCATGGTGAGTGTGGGGCATTCTGTAGCCCTTTGAGTATAAGCCGCCCCAGGGCAAAATTACACCCGTGATAATTAACTGTTATAATTATACTAGCGACTTGCCCGTCAAAAAATGACGGTCAATAAAATTTAAATGTTGTGAAATTTGTTTGCATCTCCAAATGAGTCAGCTACATTTGTCCCTTTTTTTTTCTAAAAATAAAAACACATAATTATTTTTAACTTTTTATTTTTTAACTTTCAACTTATATTTCCCAAACATTAAACTTTGTAACATGCAACTTGTATATGAAACATTTGTGCAACATTTTGTTACCAATACTAACACTTTTCAATACATATTTATCACTGAGTAACTGCAGATTATATTAACTTAGAGTAATTAAATTGTTTTAACAATAACATACTTTTTCTCATTTGTAACATATTTGTTAAACTGTTGTTAAACTAAATTAGCATTGAATCCAGAGGAAGGCAAACAATAAAAAAACCCTATTGAAACTTGTCCAATTGTATCAAAGAGGGAAAAAAATTAATTCCTTCCTGACCCCATTAACTGGCGATCGGATTTCTCCCTGAATCAATACTTTGTCTTTAAATAATACATTTTAAATTCTTACTAAATACTTAAACTTTATAGTAACAATACATATTTGACTATACAACATATATATTTACCCAACTTTTGTAAACATTCCAAAAACACATATTTAACATTTTAAATTGTAACTTCAAACAATAAAATTTAACTTTTGTAAATTATGGAAAAATCAGTGAATTGTATTTGTGGGGCCAATCATGTAAATATAAAACTTTGAACCCATTCCAATCTGTTTCAGGATATTTTACTGTTGTTTTTTTTTTTCATTTAGTCCATTCTGCAAATATCAGATATATTTTCATAATTGAAATAGTGGTCCCCTGTTTAAAGAGTCCCAGAGTACTTTAATTTAGTACTGGAAGTCAAACCACTGTTCTCTATCTTTTTTTGTCCATTCTTTAGATGTTTTACTTGAAATATTGTTTTTGTGCAATCATATTGAGTCCCATAAAATGTTGGCAGTAAAATGAAACCATTGTCCACTATCTTTCCAACACCTCATAGTAGACAATGTTTTTGGTGTAAACACATCCATCGTCCAATAAATGACCTTGAGTTTCGTTTTCTTCAACATGCACTTTAATTTCTTTTGGATTAGTGCACCTTGAAAAAGCCACATAGAGTTGTCCATGTGCAAAAACTGGTTCCTTTAAAAAAATCCCAACTGACTTAAAAGTTTGTCCTTGGGATTTATTAATGGTCATAGCAAATGCCATGATAACTGGAAATTGTCTCCGTTGAAGGACAAAGGGCAAACCACTCTCACTTGGAGCTAAATCAATTCTTGGTATAAAAACTCGTTCACCTTTATGGGTCCCAGTTATAATTTCTGCATGTATAAAATGATCTTTTAACTCATGCACAATTAATCGGGTCCCATTACAAAGTCCTTTTTTTGGATTCATATTTCGCAATAACACAACAATTGCACCTTTTTTCAATTGTAAAATATGTGGGGGCATTCCAGATGGTGTTAACGAATTAATAAATTCGATAGTAAAATTCGATTCACTGTCTTTATCATCTGACAGAATCGAATCTGCACTGTAATAATTCTTTTGTGGGGCATTGATGTATTTTAAAATTTCGTTATTTACATTCAAGGCATCGATATTTTTTGATGTTAATATTACTTTGTTTGCAATGTCTGTGTAATCCTCATTATTAAGAGTGTTTAGGAATATGGCTGATATGAGTGATTCATTGCAAACCATTTCTGATGGAATTTCAATGGTATCATTTGGTAAATGCTGTATTTCTGGATGTTTTCCATCTCCGATTTTAATGAGCCAGTCATTGAATTCCTTTTGGCCTTCAGATCTCATATTTAATTCTAATTTGAGATGTGTAAATATTTGCCACAGTTTACTGGTCTTGATACATGTTTCAATGATCTCTGTTCTATTTCCGTGTGGCACAACAGGTAATGTTTGCCTAAAATCGCCTCCTAACAGCATCACCTTTCCACCAAATGGCAACTTATTATCCATCACTTCTTTTAAGAATCTGTCAATACATTGCAGTGCATGACATGACATCATTGTTGCCTCGTCTATGATAATTAGTTTAGTTAGTTTGAATTTTTTTGCTTGTATGGAATTGAGTCGAATATCTGAGACTGATGTTTCCAAAATGGGAACTGGCAGCTTAAATCCACTATGCACAGTTCTACCACCATCTAACAAAAGTGCAGCAATTCCAGTTGTTGCAAATGGCAAAGCTATCTGATCCTGTGATCGAATATAACTCATCAAACAATTGTACAGATAAGTTTTTCCTGATCCACCTGGTCCGTCTAGATAGAAATACCGGTCTTTGACCATTTCATCATCTGTAGCATTTGTGATGGCATGAAATGCTTCTAACTGTAAATTATTTAAAGTTGCCAGTTTTTCTTGGGTTTTTTGTTTTTGAAGCTCAGTGTCATAATCATCAAAATTGATGTCATCTATAAGTCCTGGATCTGGTAAATTAAAACTTGCACAATTTAATCCATGAGCCAACAATATTTCTTGGATTTCCAACAATGTTTTTAACAGAGCTATTGGTTCTCTGTAACGTTTCAAGAAATCTTCTGACATGTTTAATTTAAATGTTTCCCACAAAGTGAAAGCATCAGGTACATTGCAAAATATACAAATGAATGCAAATTGTTGTCTCATTTGCTTAGGCATTTGACATAGTGCTGCTTCTTCCAGACACCTCTCCCATTCTGTATCATCAGCTATGAAATTTTGATGTCTTGCAGCTAATAGGAATGTCTCATAAACTATGTCATTCACTGTACGTAAATGCTCAAAACTCTGTGCACCGGGAACATGTAACAGAAGTAATCTTAAGCTGAAACGTTCAATGTCCCTTGGACTGACGGTATAAATTCGTGGTATGATTTTATGGGTATCTCTTTTTCGTAGTCGCCATAGACCATTTACAAATACATAGTGATATGGTATCTCTATGTATAAAAATTGTCTGGCATGCGTATCCTGACAGTTTAATTTAAACCACGCAGTAAGCGTAGTATCTCTGTCTTCACTTTGATATAATGCAGTTCTTTCATTTCCTTCAGTAAAGCAAACCATCTGACTTTGAGGCAAATGTACAGCTAAACGATAGATAGCATGTGATCGATCATGCATCTCAAATTTCAAAAGGCGCCACATTGCTTCCGGAGCACTCACATACCGAGCATCTAAATAATTTGAAAGTTCATCGTGTAAAATTGGATTTTCGTTTTCATTTCCAGCACCTTGTACAACAACAGTAGCTGCATCATATCCTTTGTATATATATTTATACACATACTTAATTGATTTAATCGAAGTGCAAGCTTCCACATTGATGTGTGCATTGTACTTCATGAGCAAATGTGGATTGTATGGAACGACAAATCTATTATCAACCTTTTGGCCCCGGATAATAGCTGTTTGTCCTTGTGTTCTTTTATACAAAGGATATCCATCACAATTTGCATAAGTTTGCATTTGAAATTGTTTTGGAAATTCTTTAGTACATTTTTTATTTTCCATACATGGTGAATTCGGATTCATCTCTCCACATGGGCCATGAATCATTCTATGTGTAACAATCTCCCAAAGTTTTGTATATATTTCTTGGTCTGGCAATTGTGCCGAAATTACTGAATCCACTCTCTCTGCAGTTTTTAACTTGTCTTTTTCCTGCAGTATTAAAAGTATGTGAGCATGTGGCAATCCTCTTTTTTGAAATTCAATGGTGTAAACAAAAGCCACACATTGTCCAAATAAATGTGCTTTAGTGATGTCATGAATTAATGAATTGAGTTTGATTTTAAATACTCTTGCCACTAAATCTGGTCGGTCAGAAGTAGTTTGTGCCAAATTCAAATTCTCCTTTATCTCTGGCCATTGTGGATTACAGGTGAATGTAATAAATAAATCTGGTTTTCCAAATTTAGTAACAATAGCCATGGCATCATTATACCTTTCTCGCATATTGCGAGGAGATCCTTGGAAAGAGGATGGCAAAATAATTGCTCTTCCAGCTGGAATGTCTCTGTTGGCAGCTAAATCTGCCACATAATCCATTAATCCACAATACTGTTCTACTCGTAATTTATTTTGTTGATATTTAATAAAATTTAGATTATTGGCTTCAACTTGTAAATATGAATCAATAATCCATTGTTGAGTGAGTTTTCCTCCATGTAAAATTGGATTAAAACAATCACGGATAGCAGTTTGTGCCACTTTATATTCCAGCATGGAAATATTAGATCGAATACGAAGTTTAGTATTGGGATAACTTTCCAATTTCAATTTTGGTTCCCATCCTGGTTCCCCATTTGGAAAGAAAATGGGATATGTCATTGGATCTAAATTACAGCTTAATATATTGATATTAATAAATGGTTGTTCTTCATTGCGTGGATATATTCTAATATCCCGCTGAAAAGGTGGTTCACCATCTTCATTTTTAAACACCATGGCAACCTCATTTACAGTAGGTAAATTATATCTTCTCTGATCAGTGTTGCGATCTCTTTTTAACACCATATTGACTCTTGGTGTAGGCAATTGATGTCTTTGAGCATGTTCCTGTTGTTCTTTTTCAAGCTGTGCTAATTGTTTGTATGCTTGACTATATGGTTTTTTTTTCATAATTTTATCCAGCTGTTCAAAGACTATGCGCAAACACTGTCTATTTTCTGGAAGAGTCATTCTTTGTTCCACAGCTTCCATCGTATCTAAGACATATAACTGTGCAAATTTCCTTTGCTGTCCTTCTTGTGGGTGTAAATGTGAAGTTCTGTGGTATATTTGACCTTGAACTCTGAAACAATAAGGACCATGTCCTGGTACATTTTCTGCTAATGTTGCACCCATTGAAGCAAATGAAATTGCACTGTTATAAGACCTTATGTTTTGTTTAAAATTATTATAATTTGGAAATGTTGGATCACTCATAATGCATTCTAAATAATATGGAAATGGGTGTCTTACTGGAAGTTTGACCTTTCCTTTCTGACAGCAACTAATGAAATTTCCGTCATAAGGTCTTTCCTTTATAAAATGATAGGCCCCACAAAACTGACAAACCACATTAATTAATCCACAATAATGAGTATCTACTTCTACTGCAGTAGTAAACACATTATCATGCATTTCTTCAACATAAATATCAGACCCACATTCTATATGTACATTTTTTTCTTGTGTGTCTACATTCAAGTCATTCTGCAAAATAGAATCATTGCACAATGGTTCAGAGAGATGTTTTTCTTTACTTTTACGTTTCTTGGAAGCCCCAACACACTCACTTGCGGCTTTCTTACTCATCTTTCTTTTATTTAAAAGTCTCTGTCGATCTTCTTCTCGCAAGCGTTGTGAAGTCTCCGGTGTCTGAGCATCTCTCCACCTTTGCTTCCTTTCCCTTGCCATTTTTCTTTTGCGTTCAACTTTGTCTTCTCCATTGTCCGCCATGTTAATCTGTAATTGTAAATAGAAATGCAATTATTGTTTATTCTTTGTTTTGTCTACATTTTTTTTCCTTTTTGTACTGTTCGATGAAAGTAGATAAATAAACTAATAAAACATTTTCAATTGTTGCACTTTAGACTGAAAGAAATGAAACCATTTTTTAAAGTATTTTATTGACATATATGAAATCGGAAATAGCTGCACATATCTATCTTTATATTATTAATCCTTCAATGACATTCCTTCTTGATTGAATTCACAGCATACCATCAATTTATTTTTTTTGCAAGTGTTGTAAGCTTCTTATTTTCTTTAAATATTATTATTAATTAGTATTGTCTTTTCATGATTTTTCATTTTTTGAGTAAATATCATACATTAAATGACTCAATAAGTACTCTCTATTTTCCACAAATTTAAATTTACACCAAATTCATAATAATAGCCTTCTTGTATGCATCACTACAAAATTAAATGTTATACCTGTGAGGATGATGTTGATGTTGTTCCAAGGCTGCAAACGTCACGCTGTCTGTTTATTCCCTTGCAGATCTGAATAAACTGTAAAATCAAATAGATAATATTTGTAAACTTTTGCTTCATCAATATCATTAAATGAACATATATTCGGCTACATTAAAAACCTCATAATTTAATTTCTGTACCTGTCCAAATGATCCTTATGCTGTTCAATGTGTTGAAACGTCACTATCTCTGGTCATTCACGTAGATTTCCCTGCAATTATACAAAATAGTAATTGATGTATAATATGTTACTTAATCAATGAGGCTTAACCTAACTATTTTTGCATACATTAAAAACCTGAAAAAAAAATATATCAATAAATCAGCATGAACACACATATGTAAGCATAGATTCTAAACATACACTCAATCTTACTTATTTTTTCAATAGGAATCAATGAATAGGTCTTACCCTTAAATTAATGTCTGACTAAATATAACCTCAACACATCAGCATGGAGGCTTTTTTTTTTACTGTTATTTTAAAATGAGTATGTTACAAATGACTTCTTAAAAAAATGTACATTACTAATGAACTAATAATCAATTAATGTTCATTAATATTCAACTAATGTGTGACTCAATCTAACATTAACATTTAAGCATGAGTATATCGGCTTTATTTTTTATTTTTGGTTTATTTTATACAAAATATTGCACATTCTTAACCTTTGTTCAAATTAATGATTATTAATGATAGATTATGAAAGTTAATTACAATTCTTACCCACAGGTAATCACGACATAACACAAAATAGTTCCTAAATTAATGTACATTAATAATTAATGAATTAATGTGTTCCTAATTAATTAATGTACATTATGAATGTTATTAACAATTGTTTCACACAGGTAATCATGACATATAACCAAATAATTGTAAAATTAATGTACATTAATAATTAATTACTAAAAAATAATTTTTTATTGATCTTCTTAATTTTGATATAAATAATTAATTATTAATTAATAATGTACATTATAAATGTTATTAACAATTCTTAATTATTAATTAATAATGTACATTATGAATGTTATTAACAATTCTTTCACACAGGTAAGCACAATATTATTTTTCTATTAATTACTACCAATTTATTAATTAATAATTTTAAATAGGCACACTAATATTTTTCTATGACTTAAATTTCTTCTCTATTATTTATTAATTAAGTACCAATTTATTAATTACTAATTATAAATAGGCACAATATTATTTTTATATTAATTAACTTTATTATCTTTTATTTATTAAGTAATTACCAATTTATTAATTAATAATTCAAAATAATATATTTACCTTTTTTAATATAACAATGCTGAAGCAGTATACTGAAGAGCTAACAATCTATTGCGATTTCCCGGCATCCGAAAACATCCAGTCAGACTGTCATCACCTGAGGAGAAAGTGTCAGTCCTGTGTGAAATGTGCCCTATATATAGGCTTTGTGACCAATGTTTTAGGCGGGAAATCCGCAGTTGCGCGAGCCAAATGCGTTGTTTTCGGCGGGAAATTCTATGTGGCGCGAGACAAAGGCGGGAATTCTGTGTTAATGCGTAAATCGGTAATCTCGTTTTCGTAAAATATACTCGTTACTGTCTTTTTACTCATTGTGCGGTTAATCCGCATCCTTTATCTCGTTGTTTTTCTAACACATACGTCTGTGGCGGTGTTTTACGCAGTTCGTAGTAGTATAGCCTCGTTTTCATTTTTTTTGTCGGCCATTTTTTTCTCGCTTAGCCGATTTTCGATCTTTGTAACTCGGCTAAATCGATCTAAATTGCAGTTCCAACTAACTTCCAGACGTCCTGCCTGGTTCCCCATGCTGTAAGTGACCTTTATTTTATTTATTTTTTGTGTATTTAGTGTTTTTTTTAGTGTTTTTCTTCCGCCGCTTATCTCGTAATTTTTTTCACCTCGTATTTTTTTTTCTAATTGCTACGATGTAACGGCTCGCCTCGCTACGCGAGGCTCGCCTGCAATGAGCGCCTGCGGCGCTCATTGCCAAAGTGCTACGATGTAACGGTGCTACGATATAACGGCTCGCCGGGCGATGAGCGCCTCCGGCGCTCATCGCAAAGTCGTACGCACTACGCAACAGAGCGGTTTAACGGCTCGCCTCGCTGCGCGAGGCTCGCCGGGCGATGAGCGCCTGCGGCGCTCATCGCAAAGTCGTACGCACTGCGCAACGCAGCGTGACGACGTCTCGTAGTTAGACAATTATAATATGTGATCTGCTACTAATAATATAAAGTAACCTGAAACTAAATACCAAACTTTAAAACATGAGGAAATGTTATACAGCCTTGACATTAGAATATCTTTACTTCTGGGTAGAAAAGCTCTGACAAGTCTGGACAAGCTATTAAAAAGTACAGATATAAACACAGAGTTAGCTGTTTTTGTATTAGATATATGACTCTAATGTTCCTGTCTCTCAGTGTTCCTCAGTGTGTGGATGGATCTGACCAGTGGGATTGATATTCAGCTGATCCCTCAGTATTCAGCAGTTGGACAGACGGTCACCCTGAGTGTTAATGGAGTTACTGGAGCACTACGCTTGGCCACCTGGTATAAAGGTGCAAGTACAGAAACCAAATCCTCAACTATGTCTTCACTAGTCCCCACACTGACTAATGGACCACAGTACTTCTCTCGGGCCAAGCACTCACCAACGGGTCATTAGAGATCGCAGAGCTCATTGAAGTAGATCACAGGAATTACACAGCGCAAATACAGACAGGAATGCCAACACAACAAGCCACGATGTACCTACCTGTATATGGTGAGTAAATAGAGAATAAAGTCTCCCCATATATTTTTTTTTATTTATTATTGGTGATATTTGTAGTTTATTCCCCTCATAAGCATACAATAGAAGGTAAACTTGCAAGTTCCTCTTGCCCTGCACTTGCTTTTTCATGCCCTGAGGAAGAAGAATTACTATCATGGCAGAATGTTCAAAAATTAAAAAGATTTCTCTAAAAATAATGTTATGATCATGACTTACATGTCTGCTAATGTTGTAAATGGATGCATGCTTCACAAACATTTGATGTTTTCTTAAAGCTACAGTGGTCCTTTTAAAAATCATCTTTTGCAGAAGGAAAGTTTACATCAACTCTGTTTCCAATTTCTAGATTATCTTAATTGATATAACTTGAAGTTGGTAAATACTGGTACAAGATTGATTATCTGGCAACGAATGGTCCGGCAAGTGTTTTAATCCGGGCAAGAAACTACACACAATCTGTAATCAACATATGACCCAGCTCAGTGTCATCTATATACCCTAGGAACCAACAACCAGCACGGTCATCTATACACCCTAGTAATCAACAATCAGCTTGGTGTTATATATTTACTCAGCTTGGTGTCATCTATATACTCAGCTCGGTGTTATCTATATACCCTAGTTACCAACAAGCATCTTGGTGTCATCTATATACCCTAGTAACCAACAACCAGCTCAGTGTCATCGATACACCCAGTTTCCCATCATCTACCTACCCAGCTAGGTGTCATCTATATGCCCTAGTAAACAACAATAATCTTGGTTTTATCTATATAACCAGCTTGGTGTCATCTATATACCCTACTAACCAACAACCAGTTTGGTGTCATCTATATAGCCAGCTTGGTGTCATCTATATACTCAGCTTGGTGTCATCTATATACCCTACTAACCAACAATCATATTGGTGTCATCTATATACCCAGCTTGGTGTCATCTATATACCCTAGTAACCAACAACCAGCTCAGCGTCGATGATGGGAAACTGGGTGTATCGATGACACTGAGCTGGTTGCTGGTTATAATCACAGACCAGCAATAATGCTTGACCCATATGTTCAATGATTACACTGACAAAATGGTGGTCACCAAAGCCCCAAAACCAGGGGCAGCTAACAGTGTCTTTTTTGCTTATAGGTTGCTCTTATGGACCTTTCCAAAAATACCACCTTATTCCTTGAGAAAATTAGTCCAGAGAAAAGAAACAATTATATGTGTTCTAGAGATGTTCTTCAATCAGCTGATAATAATATAACACTGTTAGCTCCATGTGATAAGTTTAACCTCAAATCAATAAAATATGTCTGTATATAACTGAATTGGCTACTTAATTTAGAAACAGCATCTAAATATATCTTCTTCTTTTTCATGACCAATGACAATTAAGTGCTAAACATAACCCACTTTTTAGCATGTGATATAAAAATGACCATTTTAGTGAATCATTTCATGATCTTGCCCACATACTGTACTGTACAGCACCACTTCAGAGTATTGCGCAGAGGTTCGCAAAGATAAGGTCAAGGGAGTGTCCATCATGATGTGTTAAGGACTCTGACCATTTTGAGAGGTCAGGTGAAAGCCACTTTTGACATATTTTATAAAAATTATAATTTTATTGAATCATTTCATGATTATGCCAACATTCTACTCTACAGAACCACTCCATAGTATTGTGCAGAGGTCAGTAAGGAAAGGGTCAGGGGAGTGTCCATCACAATGAGCTAAGGGCTCTATCAATTGGGAGAGGCCAAGAGAAGAGTTCAGTGAAAGCCACTTTTGATATGTGATATAAAAATACAATTTTTGTGAATAATTTCAAGATCTTGCCCATATTTTCTACAACACAGTACCACTCCAGAGTATTGTCCTAAGGTTAGTAAATATAATGTCAAGTGAGTGTCCATCATGATGAGTTAAGGGATTTGTCCATTGGTAGAAGCCAAGGGAAGAGGTAAGTGAAAACAAATTTTGACATGTGATATAAAAATTACCATTTTAGTGAATAATTTCATGATCTTGCTCACATACTCTACTACACAGTACCACTTCAGAGTATTGTGCATAGGCTAGCAAAGATAAGGTCAAGGGAATGTCCATCATCATGAGTTAAGGACTAATGATAATTTTTGTGAATCATTTCATGATCTTGCCAACATATTCTACTCTACAGAACCACTTCATAGTATTGTGCAGAGGTCATAGTTTTGTGCAGAAAATCTGTCAGCCCTCCTCACATGTTAGACAACTAATGCTGAGAGAATCCTGTGGCAGAAAGACCAAGGCAGCCTTCCGTCAGGAGCAATTTTGCTTTCAAACAACAGGACTCTCAGTTTCGCAAAGATCAGTCATTCAGATGCAGAACATTATGAATGTGAGGCTGTGAATCGTGTCAGTGCCAGTAAGAGTGCACTCTACAGCCTGACTGTAAACTGTGAGTAAATACTGTACTTAAGTTATTATGCTAATTAACCTATTTGCATTGTAGAGTACAGTGAAGTGGATACAAATAGGAAATTACAAAAATATAGACAAATTCTAAGTTAAGTATAATACAATCACATATATAGTTGTGAGCGTACGAGTTGTTGCTAACGCTGCGGGCTCGCGCAGCGAGACGCTGCCCTCGCAAAGCGAGGGCACTGTGCCAGGTTCTCAGTTGCTGGCATGGAGCGCCGAAGGCGCTCCTTGCCAGCAACTGAGGACCCTCGCGAAGCGAGGGCCTCAGTTGCTGGCTTGGAGCGCCACAGGCGCTCCATGCCAGCACCTGAGGACCTCACAAAGCGAGGTCTTCAGTTGCAGCAACTGCGACCCTTGCAAAATTTACAACACAAATTCCCAACCCAAAGAACTGCGAATCTCGCAAAGTTCACGTCGCAACACATTACGACACTCGCAAACAACATACGACACACGTTCACACACATTACGGCCTCGCAACACTCGGACGCAACTCGCGAACATTACAAAATTAAAAACACAATACATACACACAGCACATACATAAAAACCTTACCTACACAAACAGGAAGCACCCAGGACCTCAAAAATGCAACTTACAACTTAATTGCACTCAAAATAAAAGAGTTTAGACACTAAATAATTTGTTAAGCAACACACAAAATGGCCGACGAATAAAACGAAAACGAGGCTACACACGCAAACACCATACGAGACACGTTACCACACATTACGACCTCGCAAACATCGGACGCAACACGCCGTCATACAAACATTTAAAACTTAAGAAAGACACACAACAAACACATAAAAAGCTTACCTACAGCAAGAGGAACCAGCCAGCACCTCAAAAAAACAAGTTACACCTACATTTAAATCAAAATAAAACACTTTAGACACTAATACCATCGCTAAGCGACAGAAAAAATGGCCGACGAACAAAACGAAAACGAGGCTTCAGACGTAACTACACTACACTTACTCGCAATAATGAAACACATACTATGCGGAACGTATCACAATCATATTAAACACCATTTTGAACAGTAATACGCAGAAAATGGCGGATGGAACGCAAATTGTAAGCTGAAACGCAAATAGCGCATGCGTATTGCGTTCTAACGGTCTCACTTTCCAGAACTTTCTACAAGTTTATAAATACTGCCTATTTCACACAAAAAAATACATTTCTCCTCAGGTGATGAACGGAGTGACTTCTGAGATAACTGCTGCTTTTACTTGAGAAGACAATTCTTTACTAATTTACTACTTTGCATTGTGCAAATTACAACTGAGAGGTAAGCTATAATATATTACATGTTATTATCAGGACAGGTCAAACAAATAAAAAAATAAACTAGGATTTATGTAGTGACATATATGGCACATTTATGTGTATA
This sequence comes from Discoglossus pictus, assembly GCA_027410445.1. Taxonomy (NCBI): domain Eukaryota; kingdom Metazoa; phylum Chordata; class Amphibia; order Anura; family Alytidae; genus Discoglossus; species Discoglossus pictus. The sequence continues at coordinate 6,025,187 of CM050170.1, forward strand.
GGCTCACAAAAAAAATACGGTTCATTTAACTAAACAACAAAAAAACATAATTCAATATTAAACAGAGGTTTATGTATAGTGACATGTGACACGCACATATATGTCTATAATGTATAGTGACATCTGACACGCACAAATATGTCTATAATGTATAGTGACATGTGACACGCACATTTATGTGTATTGCCCCTGCATAGTGACATGTGACACGGACATATATGTGTATCATGTATATTGACATGTGACACACACATTTATGTGTATTGCCCCTTCATAGTGACATGTGACACGAACATTTATGTGTATTGCCACTGCAACAAAATTTGCTTAAAACAAAATTTAAATGACATTATATGTCATGTATACTAATATGTCACACGCACATATATGTGTATCATCTATAGTTACATCTCACACACAGACATTTATGTGTGTTGGAAAAAAAAAAATATAAGGTTAATTTAACCATTTAAATATGAGTCATGTATACTGATATGTCACACGTACACAAAATAATTACATTAAACTATGGAATGTGCTTCATGTATGTGACATATGTGTGTAGCCCCCACCAAAAAATAAGGGCAATTGAAAATAATTACAGAAGTATATTTAAATTACATTAATTTACTGCAATTCAATAGATCATATAAAGCTGAATCTTTCTATTTCTTTTAATATTCAAACAGACTCTGCATCAACAGCGTCACTCAACAATTTGCACCGTGCACTGTGAAGCACAATCCCTTTTAAAGAACACCAACAAAGAAGAAGAGGTAAGATACAACAAGACATTGCATGCTCAAAAGGCAATGCTTTGCTAGATGAAAAATTATAAATATACAAATAACTATTTCAATTTCTTTTTCAAACAGACACTACAAGAAGACCGGCGGATTAAGATTGGCAGGAGGGGACCCTCTGTCATTCGACACTTCAATCAAGGTAAAGTATTTAAGTATAAAAAAGAAAGAACCATGAGCCTTATTCAATTGCAAGTTGCTCAATTGAATAGGCCTCTATATAAGCACATAACAAATTTTTTATACAGAACTTTTTAGTTACTAAAAACTTTGCTCAATAAATATGTTATGTGCTTATATAGAGCCCTTTTCAATTGCCAAAATTGCAATTCAATGAGGACCTATATATCTTTAATGGCCGAGGGCCTCACTCAAATGTGATTTGCCCATTTCAATAGGGCTCTATATAAGCACAGAGCATATTTTTTAAAGGAACTTTTTATTTAGTGAACACGTTGCTTTTGGATACAAGTTCACTAAATACAAAATTCGGTAAAAAAATATGCTCTGTGGTGATATTGAGCTCTATTCCATTGGCCAAAACACAATTGAATGAGGAGCTGACAATATAACAAATGCAGTAACCAAAGGCCCTCATTCAATTGCTATTTTGGACAATTTAATATGGCTATAAATAAGCACTTTTAGGCCCTTATTCAATTGCCATTTTGCTAATTCTATAGGGATCCAAATAATCACATATATATTTTTTAAATAACTTTTTGTTAGTGAAAACTTGCTTTTAGATAGATGCTTAATAAGTAAAAACTTCTTTAACAAATATATGTGATGTGTTTATTTAGAACTCTATTCAATTTTCAACATTGCAATTCAATGACGGCCTTAGAGTACTATTACATTGTAAAAAATGCAATTGAATGAGGGGCAAACTATGCAACATATGCAACATATGGTACACACAAAGGCCCTCATTCAATTGCAATTTGCACAATTGAATAGGCCTCTAAATAAGAACATAACATTTTTTTTTAAAGAAGTTTTTAGTTACTAAAAATCTATCCAAAAGAAAGTTTTTTAACTGACTAAAAACTTCTTTAAAAAAATATGCTATGTGCCTATTTAGGGCACGATTCAATTAGACAAATCGCAATTGAATGAGACCCAAACTGCTACACACAAAACAGAATTGGAACAAACTCACACAAACACATAGCAAAATAAATTAACTTTCTTATTTAATGTTTAACAACCTATAAGCCTTACAAAGAAGCAAAAATAAGAATAACAAAAGTGTTGCGCACCTAATAGCATTGTACAAAAATTCACACAAACACATAGGAAACTACATTAACATTCTTCTTTAATGTTTAACAACCTATAACCAGTACAATCAAGAATAAATAACTTTTGCACAAGTGGTGCGCACAAAACAGGATTGTCAAAAACTAACACAAACACATAGCAAACTACATTAATTATATTATTTCATGTTTCACTAACTATAACCATCCCAATAAAGGTTAAATAAGTATACCACAAGTGGTGCGCACAAAACAGGATTGTACAAAAACTAACATAAACACATATCAAAATAAATTCATATTCTTATTTAATATATCACAACCCACAAGCCTTACTAAGAACCTTAAATAAGAATAACAGAAAGTAAAAAAAAAAAAAATAGAAAAAAATAACCATAACTGATACAATACAGCCAAATTCATACATTTTTAACTTATTTAAAAGACATTTCACTCAAACAACATTTTCTATTTTATATTACAACAGATACTGCGTGAAGACAATCGGAGGAGGACTTTCTCCACAGGACCGGACCATCGGACGAGGACTTTCAACACAGGACCAGACCAGCGGACGAGGAATTTCAACACAGGACCAGACCATCGGACGAGGACTTTCACCAAAGGACCACAACATCGGACGAGGGCTACCGTCACAGGACCACAACATCGGACGAGGGCTATTACCACAGGACCACACCATCGGACCAGAACTTTCAACAGAGGACCAGACCATAGGACCAGGATTTTACACACAGGACCACACCATCGGACGAGGACTTCCAACAGAGGACCACACCATTGGACAACGATTTTCAACCGAGGACCAACAAACATTCGGATTTAAATCACACTTCAACCAAGGTACAGTATAATAAGTACTAAAGTATAAAACTAAAGAAAATGCTTTCAGTTGCATCCGTGTCAACAGAAAAAAAAAAAAAAAAATGTACTATCTCCCTTATTCTATTTAAATTGCTACTATGCAATACATAGCTCAATAACCACATCAATTTTTTTTTTAGCAAAGAAGTTTTGCAGTGGTAAATATCTATCCACAAACAACGTTTTTAATAAATAAAACCATTATTTTAAAAAAATATGTTACATGCTTATTTACAGCAGTATTCCATTGGCCAAATTCTTAGCCAGTGAGGACAGGAATTATAATTTTAACTAAATATAAATGATACATTAATGATTTGACTTTTATTTCACCAATTGTGCACAAGAATCTTTAACAGGAATTACAAATTAAAATATACACAATTACATTTATTTTTTTTCCTTTACAAATTAATATGGCTGATAACGAGACCAAAGAAGAGAAGAAAATACGTCAAACTAGAGAAAGACAAGAGAGATGGGCCGCCCAGCAGACACCGGAGGAGAAAGAAATTCGACGAGAAAAAGAACGCAAAAGACTTGCAAATAAAAGAATATCAGCTGCAAAAATGAAAGATACAACCAAAAAAAATAAAAAGATAATAAAGCATTTACAAACTGTTCCTAAAACATCAGATGACATTTTACAAGATACCAGTCAAGACAGACCAAAAAAAGCAACTACAAAAACAAAGCATTTACAAACTCTTACTAAAAACTTACAGGACATTTCAACAAAACAAGGACAACATATACCAAGAAAAGCCACGAAAAAAACTAAACATTTAGAACCTGTTGTTGAAACATTTCATGACTTTTCATCTGATGAATATGAAAGTCAACATCCGATATGCTTTGCAAATTGTCCTTTACTCAAGTCTTTAGCAGTAGAGGTTCATAGTTGTGGGGACATGAGTACTCAATGTCAATTTTGTGAGGCTTATTATTTTAAACAGGAGAGACCCAGAGATGGACAATTTATTAGTTGTTGTCAAAAAGGAAAGCTCAAACTTCCACAAAGGAAACAATTTCCAACCTATTTACAAAACATTATGACTGAACCTACTTTTCCAAATAACAAAAATTTAAAGACAAACATAAGATCCTACAATAGTGCCATATCATTTGCATCTATGGGGGCAACATTGGCTGCTAATGTACCAGGACATGGTCCTTACTGTTTTAAAGTCCAAGGACAAATTTATCATCGGACTTCACATTTACATCCAGAGGAAGGACAGCAAAGAAAATTCGCTCAACTATATGTCCTAGATACAATGGAAGCTGTTGACCAACGTATGCAGATGGAAGAAAATAAAAAATGCTTACCCAGTGTTTTCATAGAGCTAAATAACATTATGGACAACAATCCCTACAGTAAAGCTTACAAAAAATTGGCAGAAGTAGAAAATGAACAACTACTTCATGCACAAAGACATCAATTACCCATGCCAAAGGTTAATATGGTTCTTAAAAGAGACAGACATACTGATAAACGTCGTTATAACTTGCCAACATCAAATGAGGTTGCAATGGTCTTTCAGAATGATGAAGGAGAACCACCATTTCAAAGAGACATTAGAGTATATCCCAGAAATGAGGAGCAACCATTTATTAATATTAATATCTTAAGTCCAAATTTAGATCCAATGACATATCCCATATTTTTCCCACATGGAGAAGCAGGTTGGCAACCAAAATTAACCCTTCCCAGTTACCCAAATGCTAAAGCCAGAATCCGAAATAATATTTCTATGCTTGAATTTAAAGTAGCTCAAAGTGCCATTAGAGATGAATTTAATCCAATTTTATGTGGTGGAAAACTAACACAACAATGGATTATCGATTCATATTTGCAAGTTGAGGCAAATAATTTAAACTTTATAAAATATCAACAAGATAAACTCGTGTAGAACAATATTGTGGACTCATGGACTATGTTGCTGACGTGGCTACAAGCAGAGACATGACAGCTGGCAAAGCCATCATTTTACCATCTTCCTTTCAAGGATCTCCTCGAAATATGAGAGAAAGATACAATGATGCCATGGCTATTGTGACAAAATTTGGAAAACCAGATTTATTTGTGACATTTACATGTAATCCACAATGGCCAGAAATTAATCAAAATCTACTTCTTGGACAAAGTGCTTCAGATCGACCAGATTTAGTAGCCAGAGTTTTTAAGATCAAATTAAATGAATTAATACGTGACTTCACTATAAATCAGTTATTTGGCAAATGTCTTGCTTATGTATATACCATTGAATTTCAAAAAAGAGGCCTTCCACATGCACATCTTCTCATAATACTTCAAGAGAAAGATAAATTAGATACTTCGGACAAAGTGGATGCAGTCATAGTTGCTGAACTACCAGATCCAGAACTATATGGTAGACTATATGAGATTGTTACTCATCGCATGATTCATGGACCCTGTGGAGACCTTAATCCACAATCACCATGTATGGAAAATAATCAATGTTCAAAAGATTTTCCAAAAGATTATAGAGACAAAACATATGCAAATTGTGATGGATATCCACTTTATAAAAGAAGAGAAGGAGATAGTGCCATTATTCGTGGAAAAAAAGTGGACAATAGATATGTAGTACCCTACAATCCACATTTACTCATGAAGTACAACGCCCACATCAACGTAGAAGCCTGCACTTCCATCAAATCCATTAAATATGTCTACAAATATATTTACAAAGGTTACGATGCAGCTACTGTAGTCGTCAAAAGTGCAGACAACCCTGAAAGTAGTGAGTTAGTACATGATGAACTTGCATCTCATGTAGATGCTCGCTATGTCAGTGCGCCAGAAGCTATGTGGCAGCTTTTAAAATTTGAAATGCATGATAGATCACATGCAGTATATAGGTTAGCAGTACATTTGCCACAACGACATTTAGTCTATTTCCATGCTGGAAATGAAATGAATGCATTGGCCCAAAGTGAAGATCGTCACACTACACTAACTGCATGGTTTGCATTAAATTCCACTGATGCTGAAGCAACACAATACTTATATATTGAAATTCCATATCACTATGTTTTTGTGAATGGATTATGGAGAGCAAGAAAAACCAGAGGCAATAAAATAATTCCACGAATTTACACAGTCAGTCCAAGAGATGTTGAACGTTTTTGCTTATGGATATTACTTTTAAATGTTCCAGGAGCACAAAGTTTTGAACAATTAAGAACTGTTAATGACATTGTATATGAATCCTTCCATTTAGCTGCAAGACATAGAAACTTACTCGCTGATGATACAGAGTGGGAAAGATGTTTAGAAGAAGCAGCACAATGTCAAATGCCACGACAGATGAGAGAACAATTTGCTTTTATTTGTATCTTCTCAAATGCTCCAAATGCATTAGCTTTGTGGGAGACTTTTAAAAGTAATATGGCTGAAGACTTTATGCGACGATACAATGAACCCATTGCACACTTAAAAGCGTTAATGGAAATCCAAGAAGTCTTTTTAACTCATGGATTAAGTTGTGCAAGTTTTAATTTGCCTGATCCAGGTCTTATAGATGACATTAACTTTGAAGACTATGACATTCAACTACAAGCAGAAAGAACAGAAGAAAGACTTGCAACTTTAAATACACTACAATTGCAAGCATTTCATGCCATTAAAAATGCTATAGATGATAACATGGTGACAGAGCGTTATTTCTATCTTGATGGACCTGGCAGATCAGGAAAAACATATTTGTACAATTTATTAATGAGTTCAGTACGAGCACAAGGAAAAATAGCAATGGCGTTTGCCACTACTGGAATTGCTGCACTTTTATTAGAAGGTGGAAGAACTGTTCATAGTGGATTTAAACTGCCAGTGCCTATTTTAGAAAATTCTGTGTCAGATATATATTCGCATGACATCCTTACAAGCAAAGAAATTGAAGAAATGTAAATTAATTATAATAGATGAGGCCACAATGATGTCATGCTATGCCCTCCAATGTATTGACCGTTTGATTCGTGAAGTCATGGATAATATTTTTCCATTTGGTGGAAAGGTAATGTTGTTGGGTGGCGATTTTAGACAAACATTACCTATCGTTGTACATGGAAATCGAACTGACATTATCGAAACATGTATAAAGTCAAGTACAGTATGGAAACATTTTACCCATCTTCAACTGCAACAAAATATGAGATCAGAAGGCTAAACTGATTTTAAATGATTGGCTTATTAAAATTGGAGAAGGCAGAACAGAAAAAATACTACATTTACCTGACGACACTGTAGAGATCCCACCTCATATGATTTGTCAACAAGATATTATATCGGCTATATTTGAAGGGAGCATAAATAACGAAGACTATTCCGAGCTTGCCAACCAAGTTATACTGACGTGTAAAAATAAAGATGTATTAATACTCAATAATGAAATCTTTAAAAAAATTAATGCACCACAAAGAAATTATCACAGTGCTGATTCTGTACTTGCTGATGACAATGAAAGTCAGGCAAACTTTTCAACTGAATTCATAAACTCTTTAACTCCTTCTGGAATGCCACCACATATTTTGCAGCTAAAGAAAGGTGCAATTATCATGTTACTGCGAAATATGAACCCCAAAAAAGGCCTATGCAATGGCACAAGATTAATTGTTCAACAATTAAAGGACCATTTTATAGATGCTGAAATTTTAACTGGGACCCATAAAGGAGAGAGAGTTTTCATACCAAGAATAGATTTAGCACCAAGTGAAAGTAGTCTCCCTTTTATACTTCAAAGAAGACAATTTCCCATTATTATGGCATTTGCCATGACCATTAATAAATCACAAGGTCAAACTTTCAAATCTGTGGGTATTTTCTTGGAAGAACCAGTTTTTGCACATGGTCAATTGTACGTTGCGTTGTCACGGTGCAAAAATCCACAGGCTATTAAAGTTTACATTGAAAACAATGAAAGTCAAGGTGATTTATTAGAAGATGGACGTATTTTTACTAAAAACATTGTCTACTATGAAGTACTATAACTTTGCAGGATACAAACTAAAGCCATGCAAACATTTTGGAAAAACATTCAAAAATACAAAACAATTGGTTGTTTAATTCAGTCATAATTAGTGGAAGTCATGTTTATGGATAATTCGCCTCACAAAATACTTGCCATGCATTTCTATGAAAAATAATGTTAAAATGTTAAGTCACTATGTTAATGTTTCTAATGTTACAAGTTTAAAAACAATATTTTCAAGTTATTTCATTCAACATATTACAAAGTTCATGTTAAGAGCTCAAGCACCTTTTAAGTCACAATGTAAATATTCTCTGTTATCTTAAGATTACTACCTACATTAATGTTTATCGCCAGTTTATGTGCTCAGTAATGAATTACTTTAATTATGTACGGTTTAAGGAGAGTTTTTACTGTATGCCTTCCTCTACATTCAATGTATATTAAACTTAACAATTATTCTGATAAAAATTGCATGTTAATAATGATTAATTTAAAGTTAAACTGTTTTTACATTCAAATGTTAATACTTTTAATTCAAAATTAGGTTACAAAATGTATTTACTATGTTCCTGTTTATAATGTTCAAAATTAGACAAATGTTTTGCAAAACTTCCAAAGTTACATAAAAAATAAAGTTCAATTTTAAAAATATATACTTTTAAGGTTATTGCTTACATATATTTTAAACTTCATGTTAAAATTCGGGACGTTTCAAAAAGTCTTTTTACTTTTTACTTTCCTCTGGATTCTATGTATATTAAAGTGAACAATTCTTTAGATACAAATTTCATGTTAAAAAACCATTACATCAACATTTTACAAAAATACATGTTCATATCACAATACTTACAAGGGTCAAAAAAATATTTAAATAACTAAACAACTTCACAAACATATACATCACATTGCCGTCATTTTTTGACGGGCAAGTCGCTAGTAAAAATATAATACAAATAATTCAACCAACAACTATGTGTAAAAGAGCTGGGTCCCTACTCCGAAGAGCCCACAATCTAAAAGGTAAGCGTGGGCTGTGAGAAATGCAAAATGGCAGCGATTAAAGCAGTAGGTGGATGCAAGTGGAGGTGGCTGTGTGTTACACTGTAAGTCATTTTGTAGAGTCATTAGGTGTGTAGGTTAAGGCTAAAGGTAAACAGATGCATTTTTTGTACGTTTCTGAAAGTTTTGAGGTAGGGGGAACGTCTGGCAGAACAAGGTAAGGAGTCCTATAGAGTTATTGGAGCTCAAAAAAGTCCTAAAGACATGAGTGAGAGGAGGTGATAAGAGAGGGCAAATGAAGAAGGTCATTAGCAGAGAGAAGAGGGTGGTTGGGGGGAGTATTTTGAGACAAGAGCAGACACTGTATAATACATTTCATTCTGGAGACTATGGGACGTTAGTCGAGTGACTGATAGACCGGTGATGATATTTGATGAGAGAATGGATTACAATTTGTATATTGGTTGTATGTGAGGAATGAAAAAGAAGGCAGGGTCCAACAAATTCCAAAACTCCAAGCATGAGAGGTGGGAGTGATAATGACATTGTAAGCAGTGAGGGATATTTGAGGAATGGGAACGATATCAGAGTGTGGGAAGATTAAGAGTTCAGTCTCGAGATGCAGTTGGCAAGTTGTGCTAGAAAGAACGTCACTAGTCTTGTGCTGAGAGATAGATTTGAGTGACATCTGCATATGGATGATAATTAAATCCAAATTATTATATTAATGTACCAAGGGAGGATGGATAGATGGAGAAGAGGATGGGACCTAGGACTGAACCTTAGGGTATGCCAAAAGTCAGAGGGAGCAGAGAAGAAGAGGTTTCGAAGAAGAATACACTAAATGTTTGCTTTTCTTGATAAGATGTAAACCATTAGAGAGTTGTGTCATGGATGCCACAGGAGAGGAGAACTTGTATATCTAGAGGGTGTTCATCTGTTTTGAAGGCAGCACAGAGCTTCAGGATAATTAATATAAATTAGTGATCCTTTGACTTGGCAGAGAGCATTAGTGACTTTTGTGAATCTGTCTCTGTGGAGTTTTGTATCTGGAAGGCAGATTGGAAGGAGTCAAGAAGTGGGTTGGAGAAAGGGAATTGGGTTTGGTAGTTGTAGATGAGTCACTCAAGTAGTTTTGAAGCCAAGAGAAGTAGAGAGATAGTGTGATAGTTAGATGGGGAAGCTGGTCAGATGAGAGTTTATTAAAAATGGGAATAATTATGGCTTGTTTTAAAGATGATGGAAAAGGTTGAAGAGATGTGTGAGAGCTGGGATGAGTGTGGTAGGGAGGGGAGGAATAAGTTGTGATGCGATACAATCAAGTGGCAAGTTGTAAGGTGGCAGGTTGATAGAAGAAAGGATACTTAATTCTCAGATACAGGGTCAACAGAGTCCAGTCTAGTCGTGGGATTAGGGAAGGGTAATGTCTGTGTTGCATCGGTTTGTTGAGAGGAAGGAGTGTTTGAGACACATTGAGAAGAGAGTTGGTTTCAGATATTACGAATGTTATTTTTTAGGTGGTTGGCAAAGTTTTCAGCTGTGAGACAGGGAGGGCGGGAGGTGGGGTGGGCAGATGAGTGTTGAATGTAGAGATAATAGTTGTGGTTGGAGGACCAAGTTGATATTAGCAATGTAAAGTAGTGTTTGGCAAGATTGAGGGCAGAAAAGTCGGAGCACACATTAAACTTGTAATCGGGAATTCTTCTGAAATGTGAGTTTTACTCCATAGTCATTCAGCAGTTGGGAGAACCTCTTTATGTAGATTGTTTGTATATTGTGCCATTGTTGTGCACAAGAGTGAGGGGGTCAGCCTGTAGTTGTGGGAGCAAGAGTGTCAAGGGGTTAGTATTTTGTTGTGCTGTGAGGTCACAATATCAGGGCAGATTAGAGAGGTCAGGAGGCAGAGAACAGGTTATAGAAGGTTTGCAAACTGTTGTGAGTGAAATGATTGGAGGTTTCTTTTGTTGTATTTTAGTCATTGAACCCATGGACCGCAGCACTTTTGTCAGTCACCGCCCCTCTGAGCTCCATTAAGTTCATGTTCATTACTTCAATGACCTAATCTATACATCCTTACCTCTGTTGTCCCCTTCTTCTTGTGCCTTCAATCTTTCTCAGCTTAAGAGTCTTCTCTAAGGAATCCTGTCTTTTCATTATATGACCAAAATATTTTAGCTTCATCCTCATTATCATACCTTCTAGAGAACAGTTTGTCTTAATTTCCTGGAGTACTGATTTATTGGATCTTCTTGCAGTCCAAGGGACTCTAAACAGCTTTCTTCAACACCACAATTCAAGGGTGTCAATTCTACGGTGCTCAGACTTCTTTATGGTCCAGCTCTCACATCCGTTTGTTACTAATGGGAATACCATAGTTCTAACTAGATGGACGTTGTTGATAGTGTAATATCTTTACTTTTTACTCGCTTGTCCAAGCTTGGCATAGCTCTCCTCCCCAGAAGCAAACTTATTTAAATTTTATGGCTGCAGTCACCATCTAAAGAGATCTTAGATCCCAGGAAAATAAAATCTGTCACTGCCTCCACTTCTACCGCTTCTATTTGCCAGGAAGTGAGATTGCTGTTTGCCATGATCTTCATCTTCTTAATATTGGGTAGCAGGCCAGCTTTCGCACTCTCTTCTTTAACCCTTTATCAATAGGTCCTTTCGTTCCTTCTCACTTTCAGCCATCAGAGTAGTATCATTGTTGATACCATTGTTGAGTTTTCCAAATGTATTGGCATAAGGCAAGCAACACTTTCACAGCATCTTCTTGTAGGATTTGGAATAGTTCAGTTGGGATTCCATCGCCTCCTGCAGCCTTACTATCAGCAAGACATCCTAGGACCTGTCTCATTTCACTCTCCAAGATGTCTGGCTCCAGCCCATTGGATAAACTATTGAAGTCACCACTATTGTTAAGATCCTTCCTGTACAGATCTTCAGTGTATTCCAGCCACCTCTTCTTTATCTGATCTTCTACTGTTAAGTTCCTGGCATTTTTGGCTTTTAGCATTTTGGCATGAAAGGTTTCTTGGATAACCCTATTTGTATTAAAGAGATCTCTTGATTTACCCATTTGGTTATCCTCTTTGATCTCTTTACATTGCTCATCGTAGAATGTCTCCTTGTCTCTTCTTGCTATCCTCTGGAATTCAGCATTTAGTTGGACAAATATTTTTTTATCTCCACTAACTTTCACTTTTCTTCTTTCCTGCGCTACTTTCAAAGCCTCTTCAGACAGCCAGTTTGACTTCTTACTATTCTTTTAGGGATATTCTTTGTTGCTGTTTCCTGGTCCAAAGTTCTTCAGGCATTCTATCTTCCATGTCTAGTCCCTTAAATTTATTCTTCCACTGAATATTCACAAGAGATATTATTTATTTTGTATCTGCTTGGTCTGATGATTTTCCCTCTTTTCTTCAGTTTAATTTTGAACTTTACAATAAGAAGCTCATGGTCTGAGCTGCAGTCAGCCCCAAGTCTTGTATTAGCTGACTGTAGAGCTCCTTCATCGTTGGCTACACAGTATATAGTAAACCTAATTTCTATGTTGTCCATCTGGTGATGTCCATGTTTAGAGTCACCTCGGAGGCTGTTGGAAGAGGGTGTTTGCAATGACCAGAGAATTATCTTGACAGAATATAACTAATCTCTGACCTGCTTCATAGAACCAGCCAATTCCAGTCTCTTCAGCATTCCATTTCTTCCATGGAATTCTTGACCACAGTAGAAGATCTGGTGGTTGTCTGATGTGAAATGTCTTATTCCAGTCCATTTAAGTTACCTAATTCTCAGGATATCAATGTTTAACCTTGTCATCTCATTCTTGACTACATCTAGTTTGCCTTGGTTCATAGTTCTAACATTCCAGGTTCCAATGCTGACTTTTTTGTTGTAGCAGTGGACTTTCCTTTTCCCTCATTAGATTTGGTGCTACTCGTACTCGCCCCCTACTCTTACTCAGTAATGTGGTAGGTTCCTTCTGACCTGAGGAGCTCATCTTCCGGTGTCATATGGTTATGTCTCTGGTACTTGTCCATAAAGTTTTCTAAGCAAGGTTACCAGAGCAGTTTGCCAGTTACTTCTTCTTTTGAGGTTTCTGTAGGTTCTGTTAAAGGTGATTGAAGAAGTGCAGTGAATGGAAGGTGTGGTATGGTTGCAGATTAGGAGGTGGTGATCAGATGGAGGGAGATGACAAGTTTGGAGATTCTTCACATGTTAGTAAAGATATGGTCAAGGGAGGGTCCATCATGATGAGTTAAGGACTTGTGACAGCCAACTGAAAGTTTTTTTTTTTTTTGGGAGGGGTTGGGAAGTAGCATATGAATTGAAATGCAGATTGGGAGGAAATTAATATGCACACACCTCCACCTTGCTTGTTCCCAGGCCAAGGGGTGAGGCTGCAGATAAAGCCATCTTATGAGAGTGCCACAGAGGAGGCAGTATATGTTAGATTTAGTGATGTCGCGAACATCAAATTTTTGGTTCACGAACCGCGGACGCGAATTCCATCAAATGTTCGCGAACGGACGAACATCGGCGAACCGCCATAGACTTCAATGGGCAGGCGAATTTCAAAACCCACAGGGACTCTTTCTGGCCACAATAGTGATGGGAAAGTTGTTTCAAGGGGACTAACACCTGGACTGTGGCATGCCGGAGGGGGATCCATGGCAAAACTCCCACAGAAAATTACATAGTTGATGCAGAGTCTGGTTTTAAGCCATAAAGGGCATAAATCACCTAACATTCCTAAATTGTTTGAAATAACATGCTTTAAAACATCAGGTATGATGTTGTATCGATCAGGTAGTGTAAGGGATACACCACCTTTACAGTAACAGACCAATCTCCCGTTTAATGCACTGCAAACAACCGCAAACAGTCCCTTTGCACAACCGCAAACTCCCCATTTGCACAAGGGTGGATACCAAGCTAGCCATGGCCCGTTCCTTGTCCTCACTGATGTCATTGAAGGTCTCTTCCTCCACCCAGCCAACAAGGGTCCCCGAAAGGTGACAACAAACCCCCTGGGACGCCTGCTGTGTTTGGTCTTCCACCTCCTCAAAGCCACCTTCCTCCTCTGACTCCTCTTCTTCAGACTCCCAGAGTCTGGGGGCTTCCACTGCCCAGCATGGAAGATTATACACAGGTCAGAGTCTGGGAGCTTCCACTGCCCAGCATGGAAGATTATACACAGGTCAGAGTCTGAGGGCTCTCACTGCCCAGCATGGAAGATTATACACAGGTCAGAGTCTGGGGGCTTCCACTGCCCAGCATGGAAGATTATACACAGGTCAGAGTCTGGGGGCTTCCACTGCACAGCATGGAAGATTATACGCGTTGCCTCTGTCTGCGTTATTATAAGGTGTGTACTGTTAAGTAGTACTATTCCTTTCGGTTTAATCCCTGTTACGTCCACTATTAGGGGACGTGTATATGGCATGGATTTTTGGAACAGGGAGATGGAAAAAGATGCTTGGTCGGTCCTCCCACTTCGAATTTGGGGCACTGCACGTGCAATGTAATGTGCCACCAGATAGGAGTGGTGTATTAAGTTGTACTATTCATTCCTATCAGTGTAATACCTGTAACGTCACCTATCAGGGGACATGTATATGGCATGGATTTTTGGAACAGGGAGATGGAAAAAGATGCTCGGTCGGTCCTCCCACTTCAAATTTGGGGCACTGCGCGTGCAATCGAAGGTGCCACCAGATAGGAGTGGTGTATTAAGTTGTACTATTTATTCCTATCAGTTTGATACCTGTTACGTCACCTATCAGGGGACGTGTATATGGCATGGATTTTTGGAAGCGGGAAATGGAAAAAGATGCTTGGTCGGTCCTCCCACTTCAAATTTGGGTCACTGCGCGTGCAATCTAAGGTGCCACCAGATAGGAGTGGTGTATTAAGTTGTAATATTCATTCCTATCAGTTTAATACCTGTTCCGTCACCTATCTTTCCTCCCAATAGCACATTCTATATGTCATCAACCGGCCTGTGTGTATTTAGAGAACCACACTTTAAGGCCCTTAACCTGGGACAAGGTGGCTTGGCTATCAGAATTGCCTCAGAGCCTTACAAACTTGCCAAACCCCCTAATCAGACACTCACTATCATACTGGAAATGGGCCAAGAAACACACAGGTTTGTTCCCTGGATCCACCCAAATGACCCCAATTCTTGACCACCCTCAGGCCCCGAAACACATGAGCACAACATCACAACACTGGTGGAGGTCAAGGAAACTAGATAGACTGGGAGACTGGTTAGTAAAGGGCCAGATGCTCACCTATGAGGAACTGAGGGACAAGCATGAGCTACCGCTGTCAGA
Organism: Discoglossus pictus; assembly: GCA_027410445.1. Classification (NCBI taxonomy): domain Eukaryota; kingdom Metazoa; phylum Chordata; class Amphibia; order Anura; family Alytidae; genus Discoglossus; species Discoglossus pictus. The sequence continues at coordinate 6,040,474 of CM050170.1, forward strand.
ACATTACAATTACTGTAGGCTGAGGCATTTCACACACTCCCTGACCCAGAAACAGGGGGCACCAGTCTTAAATTGGTTCTCCAAAATTTGTAAAGATAAACCTCTATCAATTGGGGATCTTTGGTCGCTTTACAAATATAAAACATTTGTTACTGGTTGAAGCGACACTGGGGGAAGGACCGGAGTGGGGGAGCCCTGGAGACCCTTCAGAAGCAACCGGCGGCAAAATAATCCCAGGAAAGGAGAGGTCGCTTACTGAAGCCTGCCCTAGGGTAACCCAAGGGTGATTGCCCAGGTTAGATATTGTAAATAATAAGCTAATACTGCTGGAGGGATGATAGCTAATAGGACTTTGGTGTTTCCTGCAGATATACTCTTTACTATTGGCTGTTTTACCATGTTTTAGGTATCTCTTAAATTGCAATCACAGTAAAAAATAAGAAAAATTATTAACCTAAAATGTAAAAATAAGAAGGAATAGCCAGATAACTTTCACAAAATGTCTTTATTGTAAATATGTATTTTTGCACAACTGTTATGCAAGACTGTTCAAAAATGCTTTATTTTTCATTACATGCTGTACGCCTTCTGACAATAAAAGAATTTAAATGCAAAAATTAGGTATTGTTGCAGCGACCAGAAAAATTGATGTTAGTTTGCCAGGCAGAAAGTGCCCTAAAACATTGCGTCTTGAATCCTAGTTGGTGGCGGATAAGTCACGCAAGTCATTCGGCATTCAGGGATGCAGCGTGTGGACCATTATTAGCTCAAGGCAGCTCATCTATCAGGCCTTTTTTAATCGAATGTATCGCACACTGTCAGTCCCTTCGGGATCCATCCCTCATTCATCTTAATAAAGGTGAGGTAATCTAGACTTTTTTGACCTACGCGACTTCTCTTCTCAGTGACAAAACCTCCCGCTGCACTGAAGGTCCTTTCAAACAGGACACTTGAAGCGGGGCAGGACTGAAGTTCTATGGCAAATTGGGATAGCTCAGGCCACAGGGCAAGCGTGCACACCCAGTAGTCAAGGGGTTCATAGTGTTGATATCTGCAGTTAAGGCGAGGAAGTCTGTTACCTGACGGTCTAGTCGTTCTCTACGGTTGGCCCCTGAAGGACTGTGGCGATGCATAGGACTTAAAAAGCTCTGCATGTCCTCCATCAACAACACGTCTGTAAAGCGTCCTCTGCTTGCCTGCGTGGTCGTTGGAGGAGGAGGATTATGTTCACCTCTTCCACTGTTAGATTGCCGTTGTGCTGCGACATCACCCTTAAAAGCTGTGTAAAGCATACTTTTTAATTTATTTTGGAAGTGCTGCATCCTTTCTGACTTGTGGTAATTCGGTAACATTTCAGGCACTTTCTGCTTATACCGGGGGTCTAGTAGCGTGGACACCCAGTACAGGTCGCTCTCCTTCATCCTTTTTATACGAGGGTCCCTCAACAGGAACGACAGCATGAAAGACCCCATTTGCACAAGGTTGAATGCTGAGCTAGTCATGTCCCGTTCCTCGTCCTCAGTGATCTCACTGAAGGTATGTTCTTCCCCCCAGCCACGTACAACACCACTGGTACCAGATAGGTGACAACGAGCACCCTGGGATGCCTGTTGTGGTTGTTCTTCCTCCTCCTCCTCAAAGCCACATTCCTTCTCTGACTCCTCTTCCTCACAATCCTCTTCCATGCTGATAAGGCTGTTTCTGGCGGTGATGGTGACCAAACCTCTTCCTCTTCCTCTTCAAGCTCATCTACGGCCTGATCTAGCACTCTTCGCAGGGCACTCTCCAGGAAGAAAACAAATGGTATGATGTAGCTGATGGTGCCCTGGGTGCGACTGACCAGGTTTGTCACCTCCTCAAAAGGACGCATAAGCCTACAGGCATTGCGCATGAGCGTCCAGTAACGTGGCAAAAAAATCCCCAGCTCCGCAGAGGGTGTCCTAGCACCCCGGTCATACAAATACTCGTTAAAAGCCTTTTCTTGTTGGAGCAGGTGGTCGATCATTAGGAGTGTTGAATTCCATGCGTCGGGCTGTCGAAAATCAAGCTCCTCACTGGCATGTTGTTTCGCCACTGGATATCTGTAAAGTGCACCATGGCCGTGTAGGAACGCCTGAAATGGCCACACACCTTTCTGGCCTGCTTCAGGACGTCCTGTAAGCCTGGGTGCTTATGCACAAAGCGTTGTACAATCAGATTACACACATGTGCCATGCACGGCACATGTGTCAACTTGCCCAAATTCAATGCCGCCAACAAATTTCTTCCTTTGTCACAAACCACTTTGCCAATCTCCAGTTGGTGCGGAGTCAGCCACTGATCCACCTGTGCGTTCAGGGCGGACAGGAGTGCTGGTCCGGTGTCACTCTCTGCTTTCAGGGAAGTCATCCCCAAGACGGCGTGACACTGCCGTATCCGGGATGTGGAATAGTACCTGTGGTGTTGGGGGGGTGCCGTTGATGTGGAGCAAGACATAGCAGCAGCAGAAGAGGACTCAGCCGAGGAGGTTATGGAAGAGGATGGAGTAGGAGGAGTAGAGGAGGTGGCAGCAGGCCTGCCTGCAAGTCGTGGCGGTGTCACCAACTCCTCTGCAGAGCCACGTATTCCATGCTTGGCAGCCGTCACCAGGTTTACCCAATGCGCAGTGTAGGTGTTATACCTGCCCGGACCATGCTTTGCAGACCAGGTTTCCATGGTCAGATGGACCCTTGCCCCAACACTGTGTGCCAGAGATGCCATTACTTCCTTTTGCACAATCGAGTACAGGTTGGGGATTGCCTTTTGTGCAAATAAATTTCGGCCGGTACTTTCCACTGCGGTGTCCCAATAGCTACAGATTTTTTGAACGCCTCAGACTCCACCAGCTTGTATGGTAAAAGCTGGCGGGCTAAGAATTCAGACAAGCCAGCTGTCAGCTGCCGGGCAAGGTGGTGACTTTGTTACATTGGCTTCTTACGCTCAAACATGTCCTTGACAGACACCTGACTGTGGGCAGATGAGCAGGGACTGCTCAGGGCGAGACACGGAGTGGCGGATGGTTGAGAGGGGGCAAGCAGGGCAGCAGTGGTTGACGTGGCTGAAGATGCTGGACCAGGAGGAGGATGGCGGCTTTGACTTTGTGTGCTGCTTGTACTCATGTGTTGATCCCATAGGCGTTTGTGATGTGACATCATGTGCCTTCGCAAAGAAGTTGTACCTAGGTGGGTGTTGGACTTCCCACGACTCAGTTTCTTTTCGCACAGGTTGCAAATGGCATCGCTGTTGTCACAGGCAGACACACAAAAAATTGCCACACTGCTGAGCTCTGCAATGACGGCATTCTGGTGGTGGCAACAGCATGCGTTGACTGGCGTGCTGTCTGGCTGACCCCGGGTGCCGATGCATGCTGTCTGACTGTGCCACTAGCTACTTTCGAAGACCTCTCCCTGCTTCCAACTCGTCTCCTCCTCCTCTCTGTCTCCCCATCTGAACATTCCTCCTGTTCTTCTTCTCTTATAGCGGGCACCCACGTGACATCCACGGACGCATCGTCATCATCAACCGCTTCACTTGTATCTGACAACTCAACAAAGGAAGCAGCACCGGGTACAACATCATCATCATCAGACCGTACGTCCATGTGTGTAATGCTGCCTGACTGGGACATATCCCTGTTATCTACATCCTCTGGCACTAATGTTTGCGCATCACTCATTTATTTCAATGGATGTGTGAATAACTCTGCTGACGGATCAAGTGAAGCGGCTGTTGTGCTAGTGTTGGTGATGGCGGCAGGCGGGCGAGTGGTAACTGGAGAGGTGCCCGAAGCTAAGCTGGAGGAGGATGGTGCGTCTAGGTTCCGAGCAGAAGCTGTAGAAGATTGGGTGTCCTGTTTTAGCCAGTCAACCATGTCCTCAGAACTTTTCAAGTTCAAGGTACGTTGCCTCTGAAAACTGGGCATTATTCTAGGGCCAAAGGGAATCACAGCACCACGACGGCCCCTGCGGGGTGGCCTGCCTCTGCCTGTCATTTTTTTTCCGATTAGTGGTACTATGCGTGCAAGCTACTGTGACACCAGATATGAGTGTCACTGTGCACTGGAAAAAGTTGGCAGAGTAGGCGCTGTAGGCCTCAAACACACGCCTGTAGGCAGGCAACTGATATTCAATCTATTACAGTCAAAAAAGTGTTGTTTTATGTCACTGTACACTACGGTTGAACTAGATATGAGTGTCACTGTGCACTGGCAAAAGTTGGCAGAGTAGATGCAATAGGCTTCACACACACACGCTTGTAGGCAGGCAACTGCTATTCAATCGATTACAGTCAAAAACGTGTTGTTTTATGTCACTGTACACTACGGTTGCACCAGATATGAGTGTCACTGTGCACTGGCAAAAGTTGGCAGAGTAGATGCAATAGGCTTCACACACACGCCTGTAGGCAGGCTACTGCTATTCAATCGATTACAGCCCAAAAAGTGTTGTTTTATGTCACTGTACACTACGGTTGCACCAGATATGGCGTATAACTGTGCACTGGCAAAAGTTGGCAGAGTAGATTTAATAGGCTTCACACACACGCCTGTAGGCAGGCAACTGCTATTCAATCGATTACAGTCAAAAAAGTGTTGTTTTATGTCACTGTACACTACGGTTGCACCAGATATGACGTATCACTGTGCACTGGCAAAAGTTGGCAGAGTAGATGCAATAGGCTTCACACAAACGCCTGTAGGCAGGCAACTGCTATTCAATCGATTACAGTCAAAAAAGTGTTGTTTTATGTCACTGTACACTAGGTTGCACCAGATATGATGTATCACTGTGCACTGGCAAAAGTTGGCAGAGTAGATGCAATATGCTTCACACACACGCCTGTAGGCAGGCAACTGATATTCAATCGATTGCAGTCAAAAAAGGGTTCTTTTATGTCACCGTACACTACGGTTGTACCAGATATGAGTGTCACTGTGCACTGGCAAAAGTTGGCAGAGTAGATGCAATAGGCCTCACACACACGCCTGTAGGCAGGCAACTGATATTCAATCGATTACAGCAAAAAAAGTGTTGTTTTATGTCACTGTACTCTACGGTTGCACCAGATATGACGTATCACTGTGCACTGGCAAAATTTGGCAGAGTAGATGCAGTAGGCCTCACACACACGACTATAGGCAGGCAAATGATATTCAATCGATTACAGAAAAAAAGGGTTGTTTTATGTCACTGTACACTACGGTTGCACCAGATATGGGTGTCACTGTGCACTGGCAAAAGTTGGCAGAGTAGATGCAATAGGCCTCACACACACGCTAGCAGGCAGGCATATGCAATTAGATTACACAGAAAAAAATTATAAAATAAAATAATTGATGTTCTAGCCCTAAAAAGGGCTTTTTGGGTTGCTGTCCTTGCAGCAGAGATCAAAGGAGTCCTTCAGGTGTGTAGTGAAAGCTAAATACACAGTCTGGCTATCTATTTCCCTATTAAATCAGCAGCAGGTAGAATATATGTCCTCTCTCATTGAATGTAGCTTCAGAATGATTCTAAAATGGAGGCTGTCCTTCAGATGGAAGGCTCTGGAAGGGAGTGTATGCTGCTGATTGGCTGGAATGTGTCTGCTGACTGTAAGGTGCAGGGTCAAAGTTTCCTCAATGATAAAGAATAGGGGGCGGACCGAAAAGCGCATGTGTTCGCCATTCGTTGAGATCGCGAACATGCGAAAATCGCAGCGAATAGTTCTCCGGCGAACTGTTCGGGACATCACTACTTACTTGTCCTCCTGCAATGAAAGTCCATCGGCATTCTGGTGAACCATTCCCAATGTTGAATTGTGAAGTTAAAATATTGGAGTACTAGACACAAGGGAAGCAACCGTCCATTGTCCCCTGCTACTCGACACAATTAGCATAATAATAATAAGGGTTGTGCTCGGTCCCTACAGTAAGTTTGGAGCTTCTTGAGGGCCCAAACATCTGCTAATCACTCTTTCTCTACACTCATGGGTTGGGGAAACATTGGAGAATATAAACGTTAGAAATGTCTTTGGGGCTATTACCAAAGCCTCAGTCCATGTTGCATCTCCTAATGTAAACACAGCACGGCTACCAGCTTCCTATTGGTCCACATAGTCATAGGTGTAGCTTGAGCCAGTAACTCATGACCACATGTGGAATATTTGGGAAGTTGCTCCTTCTGGGAGTACATTTAATGGGGGTAATTCAATCTTACAGTGGGGGTGATAAGAAATGTCAATATGCCTTGTGGAATATTTAAAAAAAAAAGGCAAAGACTTAGATAGTTTAATGTCTCTGTCATGATGCCATTTGTACAGTTAAACACTCAATCAAAATCCATAAAGATGAAGGGTTATTTAATTTATATCATAATTTACATGTTTTTAACATAACAATGGTACAAAGAAAATGTTTTGAAATATTACTATTTGATAATTTTATTCAACGTTGGAAATCCTGTTCTGTTATATTTATTACTCATTGTTGAGGAGTTGAGCCAAAATAGTTTAAATCATGGAATGGTTGGTCTGTTGGGTTTCTGGCCTCCATAGACTGGCTTCCAATGAAATAATGTCATCTCTTGGTTTTTGTACCAACTGGGACATGTCTGAGTCTGAAAAAATATAATGAAACCTATGGGCTTTAGACCCTCTAGAGATGATTCCAAATGATTAAACCTTCAGTCTTACCATAGATAGAGAGCTATAAAATGCTGGTACCTGTGGATGAGACTCTTCTTTTCTAATGAAATTATTCTACGTTGATACATTTTTGCATCTGGACATTTTCATACTCCTTTGTTCTAAATCCTTACAAGACGCTTGATGTAAGTAGAAGGTGATGCCACTTTCTATGATAATGAAGAAAAAGAAATAGGAAACCATTAGTGTTTCAGAAGCTCTGTAACTCGGCGGACCCTCTAAAAAGTATCACCTACTACAACCTACGTAAGAGAATAATAAATACAGCAACAATCTGAAAATGTGAGTACATTTTTCCACCATTACACTTCCTTACAGATCATTGCCAGACCATGTAATGCAGCATTGTAACTGGTAACGATCTAGATCAGATACACGTATGGATCGGCTAAAGCTTACTCTCCATGTGTCTTCTGAATCAGGATATAAAGGGACCTGAGACCCATCAATGCTGTTCTATATCATCAGTTAAAACACTTAAAAGATGTGATTTTTTTTTTATATTTTAAATTACTGCCGTTGTTTTATCTTCTCTACATTATGGGACAGAGCAGTTTTACTGACGTCATTGGTCCTTTAATATAATAGGCAACTTCATTGACCTAATTAAAAATACAAGAGTATGTGTTTACTAAAGGTCTGTCTATTTTATCTTCCTAAAAACCTTGGCCTCAATAATAATCAGGTATGTTGGATCTTCTCTCTTGGGTTTATCTGTAACACTTCTACTCATAGCATATTATACTTATCTACTTCCCTTCCTGTAACTGTGTAGTTTCCATGTTGCCCTTGAATCCTCCACCTTATAACGTCAAATCATGTCCTCTTTTTCTGGAGGACACTTCCCTCCCTCCTGAACTTTAATAAATCCTCTGATATATTTACAGGATTCTCTCACATCTCCCCACTCCCTTCTGTACCATAACTTATACATATTCGGGTCATGAAGTCTTTTGAAAATAAATATTATTTTGTAAACCATAATAATGTTTTAACTTGTTTCTCATTATTAAGACTCACAAAGATATGGAGAAAATAAACCAGACGGAGGTCCTAAACTTCATACTGTTAGGTATTACAGACAATTCAGATCTTCAGACTTTGATATTCCTTGTAATACTTCTCATTTATCTCCTCACACTTGGTGGTAACATGACGATTTTTCTACTTGTGTCCCTGGATCCTCATCTGCACACTCCCATGTACTTCTTCTTGGGGAACTTGTCGGTCATAGACATGTCCTCCACCACCATCAGTCTACATAAGATCTTCTCTTCCTACATATCAGGGGATAACTCCATTTCGTTTTTTGCCTGCATGACTCAGGCGTTTATGTTTTCATCATTCACTACTGATGAGTTGCTTATCCTTACGGCCATGAGTTATGACCGATATGTGGCCATATGTAAACCATTACACTATTTAGTGATCATGAGACCTTCAGTCTGCGTTGCTTTGGCCATTGTCTGTTGGTTGCTTGGTTTTGTAGCCGTAACATGTTATCTTGTCATATTGTCCAGTTACACCTGCTATAGATCCAATATCATCAACCACTTCTACTGTGACATTGTCCCTCTTATGAAGCTCACATGCAATGATACAACTACAATGGAAATAATAATTGTTATGGAAGGACTGCTATTAGGTGTCTCTCCATTTTCTCTAACTATCTGCTCCTATATTTTCATTATTACCACCATCCTGAAGCTCCATTCCAGTACTGGGAGACAGAAAGCCTTCTATACATGTTCCTCACACCTCACTGTCGTTGTTCTTCTCTACATAACTCTTTTCTGTTTATACATGAGACCACCCTCAATGGGAAATATGGCGTTTACAAAAATATTCTCACTAATTAACACAGTTGCCGTCCCTGTACTAAATCCTCTAATTTACAGCCTGAAAAATAAGGAAGTGAAGTCAGCACTTAGACGGCAACTAAGATGTTGTAAACAAAATATTTAACTTCACATAAATAAAGACAGCGAAAACGGATAAGGGAAAAGGTGTTTTCCTTCTTGAAATTGATGAATAATATATAAAGCTAAAAAAAAGAAAAAATTATAATTTAAACATAAACCTTTTATAATTAATATTAATTGCATGTAACACTAAGTCTTCTTTCTTTATGATAATGGGTAAGTGTAAAAATCAGTAAACAAATCGATGTTCCCAACCTTAGGTGTATATACTAATGTCGTAGCACTGGCAAGTCTATGTTATAACAAATCCGTCATAAATCATTAATGGTAAGAAAGACGAGGGTTCCTCAATGGGATAAAAGATGGTAATATGTGTCATATCTCACTTTCATAGAGTAATATATCAAAAGGGTATCAGTCTCATACTTGATCCTAATGGTGAAGAATGGGAATCAGTTGTGCTCTTGTGGGGTCAATACGGATTTGTCCACTTTTGCAGAGTGGGATGAGAAACAATGGAATGGAGGTTTGCTCGTTCTCACATAACACTGCCCATGTTGTATTCCTCAAAGTATGAAATAAGAAAACAGAATGGGGGTGGGGGCGCACCACCTTCTAGTGCAGATAAATGCTAATCTTCAATTAAAATATGAATATAACATCAGAACACTCACATTTAAAGCCCCACAACATGAGGTATAGATGATGCGTTACGAGAAATCACCTTCTTAGATTGTCCTTGGGGTTCCTGATCCTCCTTTCTTTTGCAGGAATTCTTCTCCGGAGTATGTTAGGATTATTTTCCACTGGAACTCAAAGTGTGTAGCTATTTGGGGTATGGTATTCTCCTGTATCCCTTAGTGTCTCCCAAGGGAATAATCCCAAGTGTAGATCACCTTGGGTAACTAGTCTTAATAACCGCCCCAGTTATAAAGGATAAGGGAATCAACTGAATATTGATACCAATAGCTTAATGTTAATTACATGAAACTAAAATATTTTTCTTGTATGTCAGTAACATGTAATATGTTATGCATTATAAATGTGCACCCAACTTAGCAGTTAACATTGGGGGTTCCTTGTTGTCCTCATCTTTTTCCACTACAGATCACATTGAAGGCTTTTCCTCACTCAACAATCAGTATCTACAGCACCTTCTGTCTCTTACTCTTCTGGCTTCATCTGGTCTCACAATAAAGTTTAATATCTTGGCTGCCATCATCTCCAAATACTCCCAGAATCCTCCTTTGTATGACCAATGCTTTTCCACCTCTCTTGTTACTGCCTTCATGACTTTCCTGAAGCTACAACTACACTTCAGAACTTTTTACCTTGTACTAAAAGATTTAAAGGCCCAGAAAAATGTATCAGTTTAAAAAATGGACCATTTACAATTTGTCAACTGTGTCCAACAGACTCATGATTACTGCCTATAAGAGATGGACAACTCCAGTGCCTACAGCCTACTGACTCAACCACTGTCCATCATAGATTTGTCACTCTCTTGTCTAAGACTTCTAATCATATCATCTTGATCCAGGTAAGCAACCTATGACATTCGTACAAAAAAGGTAACCATAAGTGATGTTGAGTGGAAGTCGGTTGATGAGCCAAGGTTGGGAATTAAGTATGTAGTCAACTGTAATGGAGGAAATTTAATAAAATATGAATATAATTTTAGTGATTTGATTGGAATGTAGGGAAAACTGAAGTGTGACTTAATAAGATGTGGTCAGAAAATGGGGGGAAACTTAACTGATGATATGTATGGAAGATTAGATTAAGTAGTATAGTGGTGTATGGGATAAGGTTGGTTTGATGGAAGGGAAAGAAGAAATACAATGTGGGGGTGGATATAATAAGATGGAGCTGTAATGTTGGTGCTTTATTAGATGGGATGAGGTGGCATCTCAGGAGCTTGTCCAGCCTAAAGTATTCACATATGCAGTGTGCACTGGAAAATCCAGGAAGGAAAATCAAATGTAGGGATCAATCTAAATGATAAGATGTACATTTCAGTCCATGTTATATAAGATGTGAATACCTATATTTACATATATTTCCTTTACATACAGCAATAGTCCGATCACATAAATTACTTAAATTAGACAACTTAAGGACGGTTTGGCACCTACTTCTGTAAGGTTTCTTTACCCATCTAGACTGCAAGCTCTTTGGATTAGGTTCCCCAACTCCATTGTCCTGTTGTATTCTGTATAACTCTGTTTAGAAAAAAATTAAGAGAAAAACATTTTTTTTTCATTTTTCAACTAGATATATAGGTTACTGATTGTCTTCCTCTTATCGTCCGTCCACCGCGTGTCTTGGTGTAACTCGTCTCTCCATGTCCTGAAAGTAGCAAAACATGACTACAAATTCCCATAAATACATCTTTATTTGTATAAATGTATTAATGTAGAGTAGAAAAAAAGTGACCATTTGGAGGAGTCCTTTAGTTTATGGGACTTTCATGGTCAGTAGTTTATGAGACTAAAAGCTCCAGAAGTCTTAATTAGTACAGTAAATGTGAACACAACAATGAGACATTTTTGCTGGGGGGGGGGGGGATTAGTAAAAATAATAATCACATTATATCATATAGTGAAAACATTATTGGTTGATTTTTTCTACAATTTGTCCATCTATTTTTCGTGGGTTCCATCATGGTGTAGAGTAGTGTCCATAGCCCTTCTGAAACTCTACATTGTCGTGGTGAAGGGGTTTATCTAAGAGTATGACAAGGTGGGGCAAAGTGCTAGAGAACCCAACACCAGCAAAGGTATTACATTCTCTATGTCTCATCACCATTGTTTCTTAGAGATGACGCGAATAGTTCGCTGGAGGATTGTTCCCGGCGAACATAGCATGTTCGCGTTCGAGGCGAACAGCGAACATATGCGAGATTCGACCTGCCCCCCATACTTTATCATTGAGCAAACTTTGACCCTGCATGTCACAGTCAGCAGACACATTCCAGCCAATCAGCAGCATACACTCCCTTCCAGAGCCTTCCATCTGAAGGACAGCAGCCATTTTGGCATCATAACTAACTTGCAGTCTTACTGAGAGGAGGCTGAGTGTAGGTGCTGCTGATTGAATAGGGAAATCAATAGCTAGGCAAGTTTATTCAGTGTCCAGTGCAGTGCTGAAGGACTCATCAGATCTCTGCTGTAAACACAGCACCCCAAAAAGCCCTTTTCAGGGCTATAACATCATTTTTTTTTCTTTGTTTTTTTATGTGTAATATAACTTAATTTGCCTGTCACCCTGCTAGCCCCTGCTAGCAAGTGTGTGTGTCAGGCCCACAGCTTATACTGTGTGTGCACAGTGCCACCAATACAATCTTGTTTACTAGTTGTCTACTTTTAAAAAACCAAAACTTTTATTTTGTTAAATCTAAGTGCATTTGCCAGACCGCCATTTTAAAATTCATTGGCTTGACCACTAGCCAGTGTGTGGGTCAGGCTTACAAGTACTGTGCCAATTTCAACCAATCCAATCTAGTTGGGGTACCAACAATCCACATTTAAAAAAACAATAATTTTATTTTCTTAAATCTAAGTGCATTTGCCTGACCGCCAATCAAAGTTCATTTGCTTGACCGCTAGCCAGTGTGTGGGTCAGGCTTACAAGTACTGTTCCAGAGAGCATGTTGTGTGCATGCTTGAGCTCCAAACAAAAGGCTTTTTAGGGTCTTAGTCCCTCAAATACAAGTTTTATTTTAACACCTTTCTGTTTATAAGCACTTTGTGCACGGTGTTGTTAATTTTTGGGAGTTTTTGTGGTATTTTTCTTGGTTTAATTTAAGTTTTAGTTTTCTGGGAGCCAGGCTCAGCCCTCTATCCCAGGAGAGTGAGCTGTCTCCTGGATACTTTGCCACACCCCTCCCTTAGCACTACAACTGCACTCCTGGAACTTTTTTACTTTTACTTTTTTTTTAAGTTTTTCAGGTTTTGTTAAAGTTTTGTTTGTTTGGTGTTGGGTTTTATGTTTTGGGGGAGAGAAGACAAGTACATCTTTGTAGGCAGTGGGGGGGGGGAAACAATTTGAAGTTTTGTTTAAAAGGCTTTTTTAACATCTGACACAGAGACACAGAGGGGTTAAAAAGCCTCTGTGTTCTCTGTGTTGTTGCAATTAGCAACACATTGCAACAGGCCATTAACCCTCCCACTGCCAAACATCATATCTCTCTCTCCCTTAGTTTTGTCTTTTTGTTTCTTTTTCACACTTATATATTTTTAAAAAGAAAACAATAGAAAATCATAAAACAAAAAATAAAAATAAATAAAACAAATAAACTAAAAAAAAAAAAAAAAAAGGGTCTAAACATGAGGGATAAGACCACTAAGAAGCCTCAGGGGTCAAAAGGGGGAATAATGGCCCCTGAAAATCCTAGCTGCAGCACTGCACAGCATAGGCCCCAGGCAGATAAGGCAGCCCCAGCTCCTGGTGGTTCTGCCAGCAGACCTACCCCTGTGGCTAATACCTGGTCACAGGTGGTTTCTGCTGGCCCCAGTAATACCACCGCTGGGGCTGAGGGGCAGATCACTAGGAAGCATGGGGTTAAATGTCAGATGTCTGGGGTCTACGGCATTGATATCTATCTGCGTGCTGCAGCTAACGTCATCAGCCCCTCTGTTATAGTAGCAGCCAGCAAAATGTACGGGAAAGCAGTTTTCTTTACCCGTACGCTGGCTGCTGCTCACATTCTTGTACAGAGAGGCATCACAGTGGGGGGATTATATGTCCCAATAGAACCCCTGGAAGGGTTGGGCACAAAAGTAACACTCTCTAATGTGCCCCCCTTCCTACCAGACTCCCTCCTGCGCCCCCACCTGCTAACCCTAGGGGAAGTAAAAACACCATTTATTAAAATTCCCCTGGGGTGCAGAGAGAGAGCACTTCGTCATGTGCTCTCTTTCAAGAGGCAGGTACAAATGTGCCTGCCTCAGGGCGCAGAAAATATAGAGGGGTCTTTTGGGGTTCCATTTGAGGGGGTGCTGTACAGGATTTTTTACAGCACTACGGAGGTGCAGTGCTATCATTGCAAGGGGTTGGGGCATACACGTAGGAATTGTCCTAATGTAAAGCATCATGCCCCAGCCCCAGCAAATGGCACCTCCGTCAGTACGGCACCTATCCCCGCTGAGCCCATAACAGCGGGGACCTCAAGGGTCATAGCCCCCCCACAGAGCTCAGGCAAGGAGGCCGTTCCTCAAGCCACCACCACGGCCTCCAAACCCCCTTCTTCCCCAAAAAAGCCATCTGTGTCTGTGGTCTCCAGCAAGACTGCAGACACGGGGAAAAAGGGGAAGAATGTCACCGGTCCTCCCAGTGTCACAGCTGCATCTCCCAAGTCCCAATCTGCCCCCATCATAATTACATCAGTTAGTGTGGGGGCACAGTGTAAGCAGAGGGATAATAAGCCCTCTGCAGGGGAGGCAGCTAGTGGCAGCTCCTCTTCCAGGAGTGACGTCCCCAGGAAGAGGAAGCATAAAACCAACAGGGAGGTTGCTGATAAGTGGGAAGTGCTCTATAGTGGAGCACCTCCCTCTAAAAGCAAGAAGAGGAACAAAACATCTCCTCCTCATCCGGTGACATTGTCTGGCCCGGTTATTAAGCTCAGCCAGCCGGTGCCAGACCACACATCTCTCTCTCCAGACCCTATAGGGGTTAATGTGGAAAAGGGTCTGGAGGAAAAGCAGGGGCAAGAGGGTCTCCCAAGTGAGGCAGGGGTAGACAAGAAAGATCAGGTTCTGCCTCTGGCCTTTGAGGGGGGACCCAACAAAGCCCCTGCTGAATGGGTAGTCAGTGTCCCTGAGGTGCTGAGCTTCAATGGCACCAGTCAGTCTCCTCCTCCAGTGTCACTCTCTAGTGACGTACCTCGGGCTTTGTTAGAGCCCCAGGCCGAGTCACTACTGGAGGGGGGGAATATAGGCATGACCCCCATTCAGGACCCCATGGATTTGTCTGTCAGGGGGGATGTGGCACAAGGGGAAGTGGAAATGGGGGAGGGTGATGAAACAGGTTTTCCTGTTAACATCATGGGAGAGCCTGTCTACCCTCCTCAGCCGTCCACTGACCCTAACATCGGTGCCATCCAAGCTGAGCAAGCAGCGGTGGAACTGGCAGAGGAGGCATATAAAGCCTCCAAGGCTTCCATTAAGGAAGCCATGCCAGCCACTGCTGTCCAGCCAGCTACCCCTGAATGCACTCCTGAAGCTACAGGGGTGCAGCAGCAATCCAAGGGTCCATTATTTACCTTGAAGGGTGCTAAAGGGACTCCTTCTGTATCATCTAAGAGGGGGTCCCTGAGAATAAAGCTGAGGAAACTGACTCCAGCCGGGGAGGATGGAGTAAAAGCCCTCAGCCAAGAGGAGCCCAGGGGTGACCCACTAGAAGGAACATCAGATTCTGGGTGGGTTATCCCTGTCAAGGAAATAGATCTATTCCTTGAGAGCACCCTTCATGGACAAAAGAAAAGGAAGGTGCGGCTGGCCTTGGAGAGGTGGAAGAATATGTCGTTTATTCTCCACTCTCTCCAGCAATATCTAGTGGTCAGCACTAGGGCCAAGAATTCTGGGACTGCGGAGCATCTCCGCGTCCGGAAATTCTATAAAATGTGCGTGTCCTATCAGCAGTCTCAAGGGTCTGAGGAACGCACAATTCCTGACACGCAGTAATGGCTTTGCACATCAGCACGCTAAATACCAATGGCTGTCAAGACAGTTTCCGCAGGTTCCAGGTACTCTCCTATTTATATCAGGGAGGGTACTCTGTGAGCTTCCTGCAGGAAACTCACACCACTCCAGAGGCTGAGGCCTCGTGGCAACTGGAGTGGAGAGGCAGGGTCTTCTTCAGCCACTTCACATCGGCATCATGTGGAGTGGTGACCCTGTTCTCAGAGTCTTTTCAGCCAGAGCTGCTGCTTGTGAAAGCTGTTATCCCAGGCCGTCTAATCCACCTCCGGGTCCGAGAGCAGGGTAGCATCATTAACCTAGTTAATATATATGCCCCTGCTGGAGGGCTCGAGAGAGTGAGGTTCCTCGCCAGACTGTCCCCAGTTTTTGGAGACGGTTGACGCAGATGAGTGTTTGGTACTCGGGGGTGATTTCAACTGCACCCTCGACGCTCTGGACCGGAATAGTCCAGAGCCGTACCCGCCTTCTGCGTCAGCCCTGCGGGAGATCATCGCCCGCTTCTCCCTGGAGGACATCTGGCGAGAGCAGAACCCAGGGGCATCAGACGGTTTCACCTACGTCAGGGTGAGAGCCGGTCTGGTGTCCCACTCCCGGATCGACAGACTATATATATCTAGTCACTATATGTCACGAGTCGGTTCTTGTGCCATTAGGCTGGCTCCGTTCACAGACCACAACTGTGTGTCTGTGACAGTGGCGCTAACGCCAACAGCGCCACGAGCCGCCTATTGGCACTTCAACAATGCTTTGTTGAAGGACCAGGGGCTCGTGACATTGATCCGGGAGTTTTGGACGGACTGGAGGGGTTGCAAGGGGGACTTTGCCACGTTAAAACTGTGGTGGGACGTGGGCAAGGTTCATTTGCGACTTCTGTGTCAGGAATATACCAAGGGTGCGAGTGGGCAGCGCGAAGCTGAGTTGGAGTCACTCCGGGGGGAGGTACTCCATCTGGAGCAGAGGCTGTTCACTTGTAGGGACCAATCCCTGCAGAGCGAGTATGTAGAGAGGAAGGGTGTCCTCTGTGACCTGGAACGACACCAGGCCAAGGGGGCATACGTGCGCAGCCGCTTAGGTTTTCTCAAAGATCTAGACAGCGGCTCGCGCCTCTTCTACTCACTGGAGAAAAAGGGGGGTAACAGTAGGCACATCACCTGTCTTCTAGATGAAGACGGTGCCCCCCTTACAGATCCGGAGAGTATCCGGGATAGAGCCCGGAACTTTTATAAAGATCTTTACTCTCCGGATCCCATTTCTCCAGACGCCTGCAGGGTGCTATGGGAGGGGCTCCCCACAGTCAGTGAGGGTGTAAGAGAGCGGCTTGATATACCACTGTCTTTTCAAGAGCTCTCTGAAGCCCTCCGTGCCATGTCCTGTGAGAAGTCTCCAGGACTGGACGGACTGACTGTAGAGTTTTTCCAATTTTTCTGGGAGACTCTGGGACCTGATTTCCATCTGGTCCTTGGGGAAGCCCTGGAGACCGGTGAGATGCCCCTGTCTTGTCGCAGGGCAGTACTTGCCCTGCTGCCCAAAAAGGGGGATCTCCGGCTTATTAAGAACTGGCGACCGGTCTCTCTGCTCAGCACGGACTACAAGATTGTTGCTAAAGCCATCTCGCTTAGACTTGGGTCTGTGCTGGCAGAATTGGTTCACCCTGACCAGTCCTATGCGATCCCGGGCCGGACTATCTTTGATAGTATCTTTCTGGTCCGGGATCTATTGCATTATTCTCGCAGGACTGGTCTGTCACTCGCCTTTCTCTCTTTAGATCAAGAGAAGGCGTTTGACAGGGTGGACCATGGTTACCTCATAGCCACTCTGCAAGCGTACGGCTTTGGCCCACAGTTTGTGGACTTTATAAGAACGCTGTACGCCTCTGCAGAGTGTTTACTTAAAATCAATTGGTCCCTAACAGCACCTTTGGTATTTGGACGAGGGGTGCGTCAAGGATGTCCCTTGTCTGGACAGTTATATGCACTGGCCATTGAGCCTTTCCTCTGCCTACTGAGGAAAAGGCTCACAGGGCTGGTGCTAAAAGATCCAGACATGCGGATTGTCCTTTCAGCTTATGCTGACGATGTGCTCCTCGTGGCCCAGGATCCAGTTGACCTTGAGCTGGCAAAACAGTGCCAGGAGGTATATTCAGCTGCCTCCTCCGCTCAGATCAACTGGTCCAAATGCACAGGCCTTTTAGAGGGTAATTTACAGGTAGACTCTTTGCCTCCCACGTTTCGTGACATCACGTGGGAGGCAGATGTCATTAAATATCTGGGGGTCTACCTGTCCGCTGCGGACGCTTCCGTCCCAGACAACTGGAGGGAGTTAGAGGGCAGTGTCCTCTCTCGTCTGGGACGATGGAGGGGTCTAGCAAAAATGCTTTCCCTTAGGGGGCGGACTCTAGTGGTGAATCAGCTGGTGGCTTCTCAGATCTGGCACCGGCTGATTTGTCTGAGTCCGACCCCCGAGTTTGTCACCAATATCCAGAGGAATTTGTTAGATTTCCTCTGGATGGGAAGGCATTGGGTCTCTGCAGGGGTGGCAAGTCTGCCTTTGGTGGAGGGTGGACAGGGAGTAGTTTGTGTGTGCTCCCAGTTGTCCACCTTCCGCCTTCAGTACCTGCAGAGATACCTATATGCAGATCCCTCTCCGCAGTGGTGCGCACTGGCATCCAGCTTTTATCGCCAGTTGCGTAACCTGGGGTATGACCGGCAATTATTTCTGATCAGGCCCGAGGGGTTTGGGAGAGACCTCTCTGTGTTGCCGGCATACTACCAGGAAACCCTCAAGGCCTGGAGCATGGTGACCAGGCAGGGCGTGCCTTTTGGGGATGAAATATTCACGGAGCCCCTGCTATTTAATCCAGCAGTGGGGGCTCCAATGTTACAGTCCCCCAGTATCATCCGCCGCCTTAGTCATGCAGGGATGACCCGAGTCGGGGATCTCCTTAAATACGGGCGTTCTGATTGGGTGTTACCCCAGGAGCTTGCGCTCCGTTTGGGATATGTGATGCCCAAAGTCTCAGGGCGCTTGCTCCAGGAGATTAGGGATGCCATCTCCCGCGACTCCCGCACCTTCCTTCGCGGCGCTTTGCAGGCCGGAGTGCCACATGCACCTTTCAACACCCCTGCTCCGGCTGTTTGCATTGGAAACAAGCCCCGTGTTTCCCCTCAGGCTCCTCCTGTCCCCAACCTCTCAAAGTTGAGGGACATACCCTCGGCATGCTTTCGCGGCATGCCGAGGAAGAGCTTATATTCTCTTGTGCTCCATACAGTGCACTTCCTTGCCCTCGTGACCCGTCCCGATATCATCTGGAGGCGGGTCCTACCAGCTGACGAGGGCAAGAGGCCCCGGTGGGGGAAACTTTATTCTGATTTAGTTCCACGACCCACCGGGGACTTGAGTTGGAGAGTGCTCCATGGTGCACTGAGCACGGGAGAGTACTTAGCTAAATTCACGGACTCTCACTCCACTTGTCCATTCTGTGGCAAGGGAGAGTCCGTGTATCATATTTATTTTAGTTGCGCCAGACTGCAGCCCATCTTGTCACTCTTGAGGGGCCTCCTCCTGCAATTCTGGCTGCATTTCTCCCCTCACATTTTTATTTTTGGGCGCCCAGTGTCCTGGGGCAATAAGGCCAGGGACCTCCTCGTCAACCTGCTACTGGCATGTTTGATAGGGGGGTTCCCTTGTCACCTGAGGCCATGTTCCGGGTGCTGGTGCGCTCCCGTATCCGGGCAGAGTACCACCTGGCTTTGTCCACTGGGGGAATAGATGAGTTTGTCTCCCAGTGGGCTGTAGATGGTGTGCTCTGCTCGGTATCCCCCCATCTGGTTTCTTTTTGTCTCAACCTCCTAATATGATTTTTATTTAGTTTACAAAACATGTCTTTCATAATGTTAAAATATACTGTGCCAAGTTCAACCAATCCAATCTATTTGGGGTACCAGCAGTCGACATTGAAATAAAAAAATGACAGGCAGAGGCAGGACACCCCGCAGAGGCCGTTGTGGTCGTGGTGCTGTGATTCCCTTTGGCCCTACAATAATGCCCAGTGTTCAGAGGCCAGTTACCCTGAACTTGAAAAGTTCAGAGGACGTAGTTGACTGGCTAACACAGGACACCCAATCTTCTACAGCTTCCGCTTGGAACATTGACGCACCATCCTCCTCCAGCTTAGCTTCGGGCACCTCTCAAGTTACCACTCACCCGCCTGCCGCCACCACCAACACTAGTACCACAGCCAATTCAATTGATAAGTCAGAAGAGTTATTTACACATCAGTTTGAAGAAATGAGTGATGCGCAACCATTATTGCCAGAGGATGTAGATAACAGGGATATGTCTCAGTCAGGCAGCATTACACACATGTACGTACGATGTGATGATGATGATGATGTACCCGCTGCTGCTTCCTTTGTTCAGTTGTCATATACAAGTGAGGCTGGTGATGATGATGACGATGCGTCCGTGGATGTCAAGTGGGTGCCTGCTAGAAGAGAAGAAGAACAGGAGGAAAGTTCAGATGGGGAGACAGAGAGGAGGAGGAAACGAGTTGAAAGCAGAGGGAGGTCATCGCAACGAGCTAGTGGCACAGTCAGACAGCATGCATCAGCACCCGGGTTCAGCCAGACAGCACGCCAATCAACGCATGCTGTTGCCACCACCAGAATGCCGTCACCGCCGAGCTCAGCAGTGTGGCATTTTTTTTGTGTGTCTGCCTCTGACAACAGCAATGCCATTTGCAACCTGTGCCAAAAGAAACTGAGTCGTGGGAAGTCCAACACCCACCTAGGTACAACTGCTTTGCGAAGGCACATGATGTCACATCACAAACGCCAATGGGATCAACACATGAGTACAAACAGCTCACAAACTCAAAGCCGCCATCCTCCTCCTGGTCCAGCATCTTCATCCACGTCAACCACTGCTGTCCTCCTTGCCCCCTCTCAACTATCCGCACTCCGCCTCTCGCCTCTTGCTGTTCCTGCTCATCTCCCCACAGTCAGGTGTCTGTCAAGGGCATGTTTAAGCGTAAGAAGCCAATGCCACAAAGTCACCCCCTTGCCCGGAGTCTGACAGCTGGCTTGTCTGAACTCTTAGCCCGCCAGCTTTTACCATACAAGCTGGTGGAGTCTGAGGCGTTCAAAAAGTTTTTAGCGATTGGGATACCTCAGTGGAAGGTACCCAGCCGAAATTTCTTTGCCTAAAAGGCAATCCCCAACCTGTACTCGATTGTGCAAAAGGAAGTAATGGCATCTCTGGCACACAATGTTGGGGCAAGGGTCCATCTGACCACTGATACCTGGTCTTCAAAGCATGGTCAGGGCAGGTATATCACCTACACTGCGCATTGGGTAAACCTGCTGACGCCTGCCAAGCATGGAATGCGTGGCTCTGCAGAGGAGTTGGTGACACCGCCACGACTTGCAGGCAGGCCTGCTGCCACCTCCTCTACTCCTGCTACTCCATCCTCTTCCATAACCTCCTCAGCTGAGTCCTCTTCTGCGGCTGCGTCTTGCTCCACATCAGCGCTTTGTCCATAAGTATCCAGGCTTACAGGACGTCCTGAAGCAGGCCAGAAAGGTGTGTGGCCATTTCAGGCATTCCTACACATCCATGGCGCACTTTTCAGATATCCAGCGGCGAAACAACATGCCAGTGAGGCGCTTGATTTGTGACAGCCCCACACGTTGGAATTCCACACTCCTAATGTTCAACCGCCTGCTCCAACAAGAAAAAGCCATTAATGAGTATTTGTATGCGGAGCTGGGGATTTTTTTGCCACGTTACTGGACGCTCATGCGCAATGCCTGTAGGCTCATGCGTCCTTTTGAGGAGGTGACAAACCTTGTCAGTCGCACCGAAGGCACCTTCAGCGACATCATACCATTTGTTTTCTTCCTGGAGCGTGCCTTGCGAAGAGTGCTGGATCAGGCCGTAGATGAGCGTGACGAGGAAGAGGAAGAGTTGTGGTCACCATCACCACCAGAAACAGCCTTATCAGCATCGCTTGCTGGACCTGCGGCAACGCTGGAAGAGGATTGTGAGGAAGAGGAGTCAGAGGAGGAATGTGGCTTTGAGGGGGAGGAGGAAGACTAATCACAACAGGCATCCCAGGGTGCTCGTTGTCACCTATCTGGTACCCGTGGTGTTGTACGTGGCTGGGGGGAAGAACATATCTTCAGCGAGATCACTGAGGGCGAGGAACGGGACATGGGTAGCTCGGCATCCAACCTTGTGCAAATGGGGTCTTTCATGCTGTCGTGCCTGTCGCAGGACCCTCGTATATAAAGGCTGAAGGTGAATGACCTGTACTGGGTGTGCACGCTACTAGACCCCTGGTATAAGCAGAAAGTGCCTGATTTGTTACCAAATTACTGCAAGTCAGAAAGGATGCAGCAGGTCCAAAACAAATTAACAAGTATGCTTTACACAGCATATAAGGGTGATGTCACAGCACAAGGGCAATATAACAGGGGAAGAGGTGAAAGTAATCCACCTCCCACGACAACACCGGCAAGGACAGGATGTTTAAAAGACGTGTTGTTGATGGAGGACATGCGGACCTTTTTCAGTCCTAAGCATCGCATCAGCCCTTCGGGATCCACCCTCAGAGAATGACTTGACCGACAGGTAGCAGACTACCTCGCCTTAACTGCAGATATCGACACTCTGAGGAGCAATGAACCCCTTGACTACTGGGTATGCAGGCTAGACCTGTGGCCTGAGCTATCCCAATTTGCAATTGAACTTCTGGCCTGCCCCGCTTCAAGTGTCCTGTCAGAAAGGACCTTCAGTGCAGCAGGAGGTTTTGTCACCGAGAAGAGAAGTCGCCTAGGGCAAAAAAGTCTAGATTGCCTCACCTTTATAAAGATGAATGAGGGATGGATCCCGAAGGGACTGACACTGGGCGATACATTCGACTGAAAAAGGCCTGATGAGATGAGCTGCCTTCGGCTAAAAATGGTCCACACGCTGCTGTATGTTATCTGTGAATGCCGGATGACTTGCGTGACTTATCCGACACCAACTAGGGTTCAAGAAGACGCAATGTTTTATGGCACTTTCTGCCTGGGAACAAAGGTCAATTCTTCTGGCCTCGGCAACAGCAGTGGCTGCAACAATACCTAATTTTTGAATTTAAATTTTTATGTCAGAAGGCGTACGGCATGTAATGAAAAAGAAAGCATATGGAACAGTCTTGCATAACATAACACTGTTGTGCAAAAATACATATTTACAATAAAGACATTTTGTTAAAATTAGCTGGCTAGGCCTTCTTATATTTACTTTTTTGGTGAATACATTTTCTTTTTTTTTACTGTGATTGCAATTTTTAAGAGAAACCTAAGACATGTTAAAACAGACAATAGTAAAGTCCTATTATCTATCATCACTCCAGCAGTAGCTTATTATTTACAATATCTAACCTGCTCAATCGCCCTTGGGTTACCCTAGGGCAGGCTTCAGTAGGCGACCTCTCCTTTCCTCGGATGATTTTGCCGCCGGTTGCTTCTGAAGGATCTCCTCCAGGGCTCCCCCAATCCGGTCCTTCCCCCCGAGTCGCTTCAACCATTAACAAATGTTTTATTATATTAGGGGGGCACTAAATGGGGATGTTATCCAGGGATCCCAAATTGTCTGGAACTGGGTGATTCTATTCAAGACTACATGGTTAAATCTCTCGTTGAGCAGTAAATAGTTGATTTTTTTTATTAATTCCTGAAAGTTTTAATTTGGGGTTTTCCAACTACTAGCTATGTGTATTTTTTCTTTCAAAAATTATTTTATTAGGTCAGGTAATATATCATATTCAAACAACCATTTCCATGTTACATATAAATCCATACATGTTAATACATCACTGAGTTACCTTATCTCTATTAATACTCAGTTTACCCCTTTCCATTCCATAATCTTGGAGCTTATACCATATCCAGGGCTAGTATGTTATCTGGATTTGGTTGTACCTGTAGCCTAAAAATATATATTTTTTTACTTTTCAGTTATTAATATAGCTTTAATTCAGTTTGTTTTAAGTTGATTCCCTTTAAGTCTTGAATTTGACTATAATTGGGAAAATAAATAACTAGTTTTAACATTTAACATGTTGGGAAAGGTCCACAAACATCCTCCTTTTTTACATAAATATGATGTAAAATATAGCACTTACCTCTGTCCTCCGCCCCTCTAAGGATCCACACACACCTCCATCCATCCCGTTCTCTTGAGAATATCCTCTCCCATTTAGGGGAGCCCCTATTCCGGACCTAAATTTCTTTAATTTTCTCCAGATGATATGCTATCCCTTAATTGCAGCCACGGAGACCATATATCTCAAAATGTATCCATGGAGTTGTCTACTAAATGGGTAAGGCGTTCATTTATAAGGATAAAGTTTAATTTATTTTTAACCACCTGAAAGTGTAGGGTATCCGATTTCCATTGTCTGGCTATATGGTTCTTTGTGGCCAACATGATGTTTTAAAGCACGTTATTCCAAACAATTTAGGAATGTTAGGTAATTTATGCCCTTTATGGCTTAAAACCAGACTCTGCATCAACTATGTGATTTTCCGTGGGAGTTTTGCCATGGATCCCCCTCCGGCATGCCACAGTCCAGGTGTTAGTCCCGTTGAAACAACTTTCCCATCACTATTGTGGCCAGAAAGAGTCCCTGTGGGTTTTAAAATTTGCCTGCCCATTGAAGTCTATGGCCGTTCGCCGGGTTCGCCGGTTCACGAACATTTGCGGCGGTTCGCGTTCGTGGTTCGCGAACCGGAAATGTTATGTTCGCGACATCACTGTTGTTTCTATTACAAAGGAGTAAGGCTGCCCATTGCTTTCAGAACAGCCTCAATACTGACCTGTGTATAGTGGGATATTGCATTATTCCTTAAGAAGAAAAGCCACCATCCCCTACCTTCTCTCTTCACACTCCCGTCTACTCCCTCATCCTCCTCTCTCCTCCACCATCCTTCCTCTTACACAAACTCACCCCTCTTTGTCCCCTACCACGCTCTCTCTCATCCCCCCTCTCTTTGTACCCAATACCACACACCCCTCTTCTCTCTTTCCACTCACTCTCTCTTTCTCGATGGCTTGTCCATGTTTAGTATGTACTGTCATAGTATTGGAGACATCCCATGTGACACTGAATTATTTTCCCATTTTCGGGACCAGTTCACCTGCAGTTTGGACCCCAACTCTCTGACACTTTTTGATACTCTGTTAGTTGCCTCATGTTGCTTTGAAACCTCACGTATCAAAGTAATATCAGACCTCCTTTATAGGTGACATGTACCATTAATTGGCATTCATCCTAATATGACCTTTTACAGCTGTATTTGTGATTCTGATTTACTTCCATCCTTTTTCATGTAATGTTACCATTATATTGTGCACCTTGTCATAATAGTCATCATTTTCCAGAATATGTTGGGTTTTTATCATTATTTAGTTTGGAATGTTCCTATGTTTTAGCCTTTACCTTTAATGAAAGTTAAATTGTATATATATATTGTATATATTGTATATACACCACAATTTGTGGGGCTTTTTCTCTATTATTATATTACTAGCGTATTGCCCGTCAAAAAATGACGGCAATGAGATGTGTATGTTTGGAAAGTTGTTTAGTTATTAATATACATATGGAATTGTAAGGTAGCTAATGTTGTTTTGTGTGTAGTACTGAAATATATAGCTCCAATTAATAAATAATTAATAAATGAATATACTTTACCGTTTTTTATGAATTTTGTTGAAGAGCTGGCAATCTGTAGTGATGTTGCAGCAGCATTAGTGGTGTGGAGGTGCTGTGTAAGCGTGATGAACGTGTGCAGTGTAATAGTGTTCGTGCGCGAGCCGAAACCGTTAGCGTAGTTGTTTACTTCCGCATTATCGTAAAATGGCCGGTAATGTGTGGTATGCGTCTTATCGGATTATCCGTACGTGTTTTCCGTGGGTATAGTGCTGTAGCTTTATTTTCGTTTTTTTCGGCCGCCATTTTTTCTCTCGCTTCGAGAATTTTTTACTGTCTAAACTGTTTTATTTTCAGCCAAATGAAGGTGTAACTTGTTTTTTTGAGGTCGTGGATGCTCCCTCTTGCTGTCGGTAAGCTTTTTATCTATTTGCTGTGTGTATTTATTGTGTTTGTATTTTTTTTCCTGTTCGCGAGTTGCGGCTGTATTTTTTTGCTACGGTTTAACGCTGCAGCGCTCATTGCCAAAGTGCTACGGTTTAACGCTGCGCGAGGCTCACCGGGCGATGAGCGCCTGCGCCGCTCATCGCTAAGCCCGCTAAATCGTACGGACCACGCAAACAGCGTGACGACGACTCGTAGCAGGACAATTATAATATGTGATTTTCTAGTTAACTACAACTCGGTCTTGTACAGAATCCCATTTGTTATCTTATAATATTCTATTATCCACTTCCATTTCCAGTTTTGAAATCCAGAACATTTTATATCTGAGAAGAAACTGCAGAAAGATAGATAATGGGACGTGACCCAATTGGACATGTATGTTGTCCCTATTAGGATTCTATAAAAGTTATATTTATTCTAAAACCATTTTCGTTTTACCGCAAAGTTCCAAAAGAGGTAAATTTTCTTTAATTTCTTATTATGTTTCTATTAACACTCCATAATTTAAAATTGATCATCATGACAACTATGGTAATATATTGTAGTGTTGAATCCCCCTGTCTTCTTTTGTTGACTACCATTATTTGCTTCCAACGCACAACTCATTGGCCTCCAGTTCCTGGATATAGTATATAAACTGTGTCTTTGTCACGCAACTATTCCACCGGAAAAATCAAATAAGTTATAAAATATTGTAGATGAAAATATATTTCTTGAAATACCAAACTCCAAGAGGTTGGACCATTGCAGCCGCCATTTATTGTGGGATTCGTATAAATTAATTTGTACTGTAGTAACATAAGAATTCATATACACCGTAATACAGTTGTACATAATTTCAGACATATGATTTCTCATTATAGAGTGGTAAACAAATTGTTTATTGTTATCAAATCTATAAAAAATATTGCACTTAAAAAATAAAAAATAATATTAATAATTATTTAATTTTATGCCATTTTAAACCCTATGTAATTGAGCAAAAGTAAGTTACTGGAGAATGTAAGTGAGGCAGTAAGTTAATTTGCTATTCAATTGGCGTCTTTTTTGTGGGCTTCGGACGGATTACATGTTACAGGCTTGAAAACTTTGCGGTTGTTAAACCTGGAACTGCATTTAAGTTGAATAAATAAGGTGACTATATACAACCTTGTCACACTCCTTTTACAATCTTGAACCATTCTCTTGTCCCATGTTCGGTTCTAACCGTCGCTTCTTGGTCCACATACAGATTCTTTAGGAGGACGATGAGATGATCTGGTACTCCCATCTCTTCAAGGACCTGACACATTTTGTTGTGATCCACACAGTCAGAGGCTTTAGAATAGTCTATGAAGCAGAAGTAAATGTTTTTTTTGGAACTCTCTTGCTTTCTCTATTATTCATCGGACATTGGCAATTTGATCTCTTGTGCCTCTTCCTCTGCGGAACCCGGCTTGCACATCTGGTAGTTCCTGATACATATATTGCTGGAGTCGAGCTTGTAGATTTTTAAGCATGACCTTGCTCGCATGTGAAATGAGTACAATTGTTCGATAATTGGAGCACTCTTTGGCAATGCCATTGTTTGGGATTGGGATATAGACTGACCTTTTCCAGTCTATTGCCCATTATTGAGTTTTCCAAATATATTGGCATAAGGCAAGTAACACTTTCACAGCATCATCTTGTAGGATTGTGAATAGTTCAAGTGGGCTTCCATCACCTCGTGCAGCCTTATGATCAGTAAGACATACTAGGGACCATCTCAATTCATTCTCCAAGATGTCTGGCTCCAGCTCATTGGACAAATTATTGACTTTATCACTGCTGTTACGATCCTTCCTATACAGATCTTATATAGTGTATAACTGCCACCCCTTCTTTATTTGTTCTTCTTCTGTTATGTCCCTACCATTTTTTTCTTTTATCACCAGCACTTTTGCATGAAAGGTGCCTTTAGGTTCCCAATTTTCTTGAAGAGATCGCTTGATTTACTCATTTGGTTATCTTCTTCACTCTCTTTAAATCTCTCTTTGTAGAATGTCTCCTTGTCTCTTGCTACTTAACCTTGATTGACATGTAACCTCCATGTTTTACTCACATCATGAGGATGGTCACAGACATTCAGGCTATATACCTTGAGATGTGGGCTTTGAATTGAATCAGGCTCTTTGTTTTTGGGAACATTCAACAGTGTTGATACCATCAGAGGCTCTATAAATGTAGTAATGTACATAGAAAAGAGATGGATCATTTGTAGCCATATTCAATGGAAGACTTATACTTATAAAATGTGACATTTAATATTATATTCTTAGTGTCCAAATATAGATATAAATATATATTTATTGTACAATGGTCAATAAAGATATAATTAAAGAAAAATATTATTCAATAACATTTGTAACGGCTCAGATTTGAAGGGCCACACGCACCTCAATTTTCTCCATCTAGGTTGTGCATTTGTATTCAATCTCAGCACCCAGCAATTCAATTCAGATCAGGACATCATTTCTTAAGTGGCAGGCACAATCAGATCCCCTTTGTTATGTTATAAGAAGAATGCATGCACCGTTGTTTAGTGCCAAAACAGACTAACTTTTATTCATGTGCTTAAATAGAAATACATCACAAAATAACCCCCCCCCCCCCCCGCAGAACTGAAGCCAGCCCCCACCATGGTTTTGCGCTGCTTTAAGGGATGATGTGTTATATATCTGGTGAGCTTACCAACGTTTTTTACTATCTGAGGCCAGATAGAGGGTATGCCTGGCTGCTCCATATAAAATCTTGTAGAAACTTAACTCTTCTCTCTCCCCCAGTGCTCACTCTGACTTAACCATCATTCCTATAGGTCATAAACTATCTTCTGTCCCATAAGTGACTTTATATAATATTAGCACCCCCCAGGGCCTACGTCTAGCACAAATTCATTATTTAAACTTTATACAAAGACACAAATCATCCTATTAGATAAAATCACTATTCTAAACATTTTAGCATTACTTTTAGAAGGTACTTTGAAAAGGGACTTGGCATAACAGTGTCATGTACTAACCAGAACCTGAACATTAAACAATAAATAAACTATTCTTATTAGGAGTAAATACTCACAGGCCATACTCCTTGGGCATCCAGGGTACTAGATCAGAGCCTGAGACCTAACCTTATACAGGTTATTATGCTCATAACAAAATAGTCCTTGAGTTCAGGGAAGTGACAGTTCGATCCTGGGCCATACAGACCTTTGCTGGTGGGTTTCAGGGGTCCCCCATCCGGACCCACCATACGTCATTAATGACAACCTTCTTATGACCACATAGAAACAGCAAAATTACCCAGACTCGTGTCATCCTTTAAATACAACGGGAGATTTACTTACTGTTAATTAGCCTATAGGTCTAGTAGGATCAGAAATCGGGACCTGAGACAAGTTTTTAGTGATCAAGGTCCACAGCAATAACTTTAGAGCCAAAAGAATGAGACAAAACCTAAGTCATCAACCCCAACTGTGGACTGACTTTATTTTCAAAATACATATTTTTGCATTGAAATGAATAATTAAATCCAAAATAATGTATTACAGATGGCCTACCATTTAATAAAAATTAGCACAGAAAGAATCTTCCAATTTCATACAGATAACAATTCATTGTTATTGTTTTTGACACCAGGTCATGAAAAATTGATTGTAAATATATATCTATATTTGCACCAACCTCAAAGTTATATAGAGTTTAAATATATTGCTAACCAAAAAACTGCAATTATTTAATGGTTGATAAAAGTGGAGGAGGACTTTGAGTTCTTGAGACATCTCGCACCTGGAAAAGAAGGGTAATTGTGACTTCTCTACATGAGTGTGAAGAACAACTTTTATCAGTTCATTTTAACCGATGATTACCTTCCAGCACTCCAACACCTTATTTTTACTGTTTTCTCTCATGAAGGGTTATATTTTTCACAACTGTGACCTTATACCATATATCCACAAGGTAGGTGCTTCTCACTGCTAAAGAGCAGACAGTGACATGCTGTGTGTCTGAGCAGTATGAGATTCTAATGAGATAGTGTTAAGTCCACTGTAGTTCAAAGCTGTACAAGATGGCAGTTCACATAAGGAA
This sequence comes from Discoglossus pictus, assembly GCA_027410445.1. Taxonomy (NCBI): domain Eukaryota; kingdom Metazoa; phylum Chordata; class Amphibia; order Anura; family Alytidae; genus Discoglossus; species Discoglossus pictus. Next base: position 6,070,049 of record CM050170.1, read on the forward strand.
GGACAAGAACAAACTGCAAGGCTCCATAAGTTGAGAATTGGTTAATCTGGAGCAAATTGGAGGTTTAATATCATAATTAATATAAGGATGATAAAACAGGTTAGTAAATTATATCTGTCAGTATGCCCAGGACCCATGGACTGTTTTTAAATTGCGACCAGCAGACACTTCCAATAACCAATCACAATACACAGTTCTCTCCCAGTCCCAGGGCTGGGCCCTGACCAGATTCAAACTTGTGTTAAATGGTAGATTAGGATCCATAGACTTCTATGGGAGATGCAGGTACCTGATAAAGCCATCAAGTCCTATTAGCAAGGCTAGCAAAACAGCAATTGAAAAGTGAGTTTCAGTAGACAAAGGTCAAGTGGTGTCAAGTGCTCTGCAAGTGATGTCCCTTTGAGCCTTTGTCTTGTGGTTATCCACACATTAGGAAGTACTTGACCTTAGTTATTGTTCATGACCACACGTTCAATCTAATAGAGAACCTGCATTTCTAAATGCATGTTCCCAATAATCTAAAACTTAAACACCTTAGATTAATGATTCCCCAGGTGGGTTAGACTTAGACCTCCTCATCCAGACACTCTGTCTCCAGCAGTTACATTACCTAATCAATCCGTGCTGTGCTGATTTACTGGACGGAGGTAGCTTATAACTGGGGCCACTGACCCTTGTGCACCTAAATAAGGAAGGAGCCAGACGGGCACCAAGTCCTTGGAGACAGACCTGGCCCACGTGGGGTAGTTCAAAAAGAACATAAGGTGTGACATGTATATTTATCAAGGGAATTGGCCACTGGGGATTGGTGCACAACCGGTATAAAAATGTGTACTGAAAAATAAAGTTTATGCTCTGTTCGGGGCACATATGCATGGTGTGATTAATTTAGATGGAAGGTGTTTGTTATTGTAATGAAAAATGAAATTCTGCAACTTGTCATGGTACCCGGTAACTTGTCCTGAGACTCAACTTGGCCCTGAAGCACAACTTGGTCTGAAAAATCATCAACTTGTCTTTTCCTTTAGAATGTAAGTTTGCAAGTTTTCAATCTCGATAGGTGCTTTACAGAAAGCACTGTGTGAGTCTGATTGAAAACTCAATAACAGGGCCCTACATCCCTATTATGTAATCTAAGGTCATCAGGTGGGAATGTGGTAACTAAAACTGACAATATGTTTAACATAATTAATATAAAGCTTGTAAGTTTACAAGGACAAACTCTCCTAAGAAAGAGGAATCGGAGGGAAGAAATTGAACCAAACCATAAAGAATCATTGCTGCTCTACTCATCTACTCTCATTGTACTTTAATAAGTATTTAAATATAAATATAAGAAAAAAAGAAAAAAAATCCAAACCCTAATGGTTTCTTCTTTAACCATCTTCTTTCACTAGAGTAGATCTTGAAGAAGTATCCTTTGGTGTTTCCAAAGATCTATATGCCAACTAGAAAGATGCCTCTTTTCCCAAAGATATCTTCAACAAGACTAAAGGAATCCAGAACGTTTCGTGTTACAGCCATTTTCATTCTCCTTCATGTTAATGGGTTAAGTGAATAACCTCTTATAAACTCCCCATTCAAGTCATGGATATGGGCATCATTTTGAAAACATTGTGAATGATTACGTTGTGGCTAGTAGATTAATTGTTTACAGATACTTCTGAGATGGTTGTTCAATTAGTAGAAAATGTACTTTTAGAAAGTGAGATACAAAATGGTGGTCATCTGTAAATGGTCCTTATACAGCTTCTAATAATGGTATATTGATAGTGAGAATGTTCTACATTATAAGTCATCTTATATAGACCACCCCTCAGCTAAAATCTTTTACCTTGTTGTTTTGGGTACTAAGGCTCATGGGGCCTTTAGTTTTATATCAGCAGACCTATTTTAGTTTGATCCCTATATTTGCATCTCCTTGCTGGTGTTCCCAGTGTACATTGTACATGTGAATACTTTGGGCTGAGCCAAGTTCCTGAGATGCCACCTCATTCCATGTAAACATAACACCAACATTACAGCCCCATCTCATTAAATTCCCCACATTATTTTCTTCATCCCCTCCCATCATATCAACGCACAGGGTGTGGGAAAGTAGGAACAAACACCAGGGAGAAGACACATGGGGGATTGTGGGTAAAGTTGAATGGTGGTGATGATGGAAGAAACAAAAGATACAGGGTGTGGGGAAGGAGATAAAAACAGCAGGGATAAGACACATGGGGGCTTGTGGATGAAGGTGCATGATGGTTATGAAGGAAGAAGCAGGGTGGGTTTTAGAGGAACAGACAAAGCAATCTGAAGGATGATACTAAAACAATGGTCGAGTGTGGGGAGAGTAGATGGAGGAGAAGACGTCTCAGATAATCAATGTTGTTTTGCATTTCTCACCACAAAGCAAGGTCATGGTTGGGGGTTGGGTTCCTCCTCCAGGACAGGGTCACATTACATGGATATAATGCAGGGTCTCACAAGATATCTTTCATAGACAAAGATATATTCTTCTATGACTTATAACAACACAAACCCTCTGATATCGAGTAGTTGAAGGACCTGCTCTGGAGATAACCATCAATAGAGATTGTGTGACAATGTATAGAGCGGATACGTTCATTTTGTGTAATTATTGAAAAATAATAGGGGTAAAACCCATGAGATTGATAGCTATATACAAAGGATAAAGATTTCAAGGTTACTAAAAAATATATACTACTAGCGAAATGCCCGTCAAAAAATGACGGCAATGAAATTGTAAGGTAGCTAATGGTGTTTTGTGTATACTACTGAAATATATAATACAATTAATAAATTAATATACTTTATGTGTTTTGCGTGTTTAGAGTGCTGTAGCCTTGTTTTCGTTTTGTTCGGCAGCCATTTTTTCTCTCGCAAATTTTTTAGTGTCTAAACTCTTTTTTTTGTTTAGTTAAATTAAGGTGTAAGTTGTTTTTTTGAGGTCCTGGATGCTCCCTCTTGCTGTTGGTAAGCTTTTTATGTATGTGCTGTGTGTATTTATTGTGTTTTGAATTTTGTCATTTTCGCGAGTTGCGGCCGTTTTTTGCTAGGTCGTAATGTGTGGTAACGTGTCTCGTATGTTTTTTGCATTGCGAGGTAAAGTTTGCGAGGGTTGTAGTTGGTGTGTCGTGTTGTTTGCGTTGTGACATAAAGTTTGCGAGGGTCGCAGTTGCTGGCAAGGAGCGCCTTTGGCGCTCCATGCCAGCAACTGAGACCCTTGCTTCGCGCCTTCGTCGCTCCATGCCAGCAACAAAAAATTAAAAAGGAACAATACAGAAAATAAAAAAATACACTACAACCCCCCACTACAGAAAATAAAAAAAATGACACACCTGAAAACAATACATACAATACATTACATACAATACAATAAAAAAAAACAATACACCCCTATTTAATATACATCCCCCTATCTATCTAATATACAGTACATGCTATCTCTATATAGCAACCCTAATTCTAAGCTAAAATAAAATAATTAAGACCACTTGCCTTTGAGATGTTTCTTCAGATCAGCCACCTAGGGTAAAAAAGATTTAAAAAATTACTACAGCACATTTACATAAAATAAATAAACATTATAAACATTCAAAATATTCTACTCACCTTTCCAGCATGTCCCTTCCTTCTTTTTTTCCTCTTCTCCGGTGCGGCCCCTGTTAAAAAAAATAACATAACATTAGTACACATACATAAACATAAAACCAAGTAAAAAAAACATATTCTGGCGGCTTCTGGTTGGCTGAAAACGCTGTCTATCAAATTCAGCCAATGAGAAGACGCCAATTGTGAGCCAATGAGAAAGGGATACACTCCAAAATCCCACTCTGATTGGATAATGCACCTGTCAATCTTTATTTGAACCAATCCGAAGGCTTTATTGCCATAAGCGAATCACAAGGGGATACATCCCCACGCGGTTATTGGCTAAAGACATCTGCGCCTTCTAATTGGCTGTAATACTGATTGACATTGACAACAGCCAAGGAGAAGGCGCAAATGCCTTCAGCCAATCAATACGTGGTGGTGTTTTCCATTGTGATTGGCTATTGTCAGTGCAACCAATCAGAATGCGCAGATGCCTCCAGCCAATCACCCTGTGGGGGTGTATTCCATTGTGATTGGCTAAAGGCATTTGCGCCTTGTGATTGGTTTAAATAAAGATTGACAGATGCATAATCCAATCAGAGTGGTATTTTAGGGTGTATCCCTTTCTGATTGGCTCACACATTGCGCCTCCTGATTGGGTGAATTTGATAGACAGCGTTTTTAACCAATCAGAAGGCGCCATTGCCTATTTTCTCCGGGATGCTCATTAGCGTCGGGGATGTCCGCGGGTGCGGATGTCTGTTATATATATACTAGCGACTTGCCCGTCAAAAAATGACGGCAATGTGATGTATATGTTTGTCAAGTTGTTTAGTTATTAATATAGATTTTTTAAACTTGTAAGTATTGTGATATGAACGTGTATTTTTGTAAAATGTTGATGTAATGGTTTTTTAACCTTAAATTTGTATGTGAAGAATTGTTAACTTTAATATACATTGAATCTATAGGAAAGTAAAAAGGCTTGTTGAAACGTCCCGAATTTTAACATGAAGTTTAAAATATATGTAAGCAATAACCTTCAAAGTATATATTTAGAAATTTGAACTTTATTTTTTATGTAACTTTGGAAGTTGAGAAAACATTGGTCGAATTTTGAACATTATAAACAGGAACATAGTGAATACATTTTGTAACGTAATGTTTTATTAAAAGTATTAACATTTGAATGTAAAAACAGTTGATATTTAAATTAATTAGTATTAACATGCAATTTCTATAACAATAATTGTTAACTTCAATAGACATTGAATGTAGAGGAAGGCATACAGTAAAAACTCTCCTTAAAACGTCCCTAATGAAAGTAATTCCTTACTGACCACATAAACTGGCAATAAACATTAATGTAGGTAGTAATCTTAAGATAACATACAATATTTAAATTGTGACTTAAAAGGTGCTTGAGATCTTAACATGAACTTTGTAATATGTTGAATGAAATCACTTGAAAATATTGTTTTTAAACTTGTAACATTAGAAACATTAACATAGTGACTTAACATTTTAACATAATTTTTTATCAAAATGCAAGGCAAGTATTTTTTGAGGCGAATCATTCATAAACAGTACTTCCATTAATTATGACTGAATTAAACAACCAATTGTTATCTATTTTTGAATGCTTTAAAAAACTGATTGCATGGCTTTAATTTGTATGCTGGCAAGTTATAGTACTTCATAGTAGACAATGTTTTTAGTAAAAATACGTCCATCTTCTAATAAATCACCTTGACTTTCATTGTTTTCAATGTAAACTTTAATAGCCTGTGGATTTTTGCACCGTGACAACGCAACGTACAATTGACCATGTGCAAATACTGGTTGTTCCAAGAAAATACCCACAGATTTGAAAGTTTGACTTAGTGATTTATTAATGGTCATGGCAAATGCCATAATAATGGGAAATTGTCTTCTTTGAAGTATAAAAGGGAGACTACTTTCACTTGGTGCTAAATCTATTCTTGGTATGAAAACTCTCTCTCCTTTATTGGTCCCAGTTAAAATTTCAGCATCTATAAAATGGTCCTTTAATTGTTGAACAATTAATCTTGTGCCATTGCATAAGCCTTTTTTGGGGTTCATATTTCGCAGTAACATGATAATTGCACCTTTCTTTAGCTGCAAAATATGTGGTGGCATTCCAGAAGGAGTTAGAGAGTTTATGAATTCAGTTGAAAAGTTAGCCTGACTTTCATTGTCATCAGCAAGTACAGAATCAGCACTGTGATAATTTTTATTTCGTCAGTATCACTTGGTTGGCAAGCTCGGAATATTCTTCGCTATTTATGCTCCCTTCAAATATAGCCGATATAATATCTTGTTGACAAATCATATGTGGTGGGATCTCTACAGTGTCGTCATCTACATTTGGTATTTTTTCTGTTCTGCCTTCTCCAATTTTAATAAGCCAATCATTGAAATCAGTTTGGCCTTCTGATCTCATATTTTGTTGCAGTTGAAGATGGGTAAAATGTTTCCATACTGTGCTTGACTTGATACAGGTTTCGATAATGTCAGTTCGATTTCCATGTACAACGACAGGTAATGTTTGTCTAAAATCGCCACCCAACAACATTACCTTTCCACCAAATGGAAAAATATTATCCATGACTTCACGAAGCAAACGGTCAATACGTTGGAGGGCATAGCATGACATCATTGTGGCCTCATCTATTATAATTAATTTACATTTCTTCAATTTCTTTGCTTGTAAGGATGTCATGCGAATATCTGACACAGAATTTTCTAAAATATGCACTGGCAGTTTAAATCCACTATGAACAGTTCTTCCACCTTCTAATAAAAGTGCAGCAATTCCAGTAGTGGCAAACGCCATTGCTATTTGTCCTTGTGCTCGTACTGAACTCATTAATAAATTGTACAAATAGGTTTTTCCTGATCCGCCAGGTCCATCAAGATAGAAATAACGCTCTGTCACCATGTCACATTTCACTAACGAAAAACTTCTTTCAAAAATATATGTTATGTGATTATATTGATCCCTATTGAATTTGCAAAATCGCAATTGAATGAGGGCCTATATGTGCTTATTTCGAGCCATATTCAATTGGGCAAAATAGCAATTGAATGAGGGCCTTTGTTTGCTGCATTTCTTATGTTGTCGGGGCCTCATTCAATTGGGATTTGGCCAATTGAATAGGGCTCAATACAAGCATATAGCATATTTTTTTACAGAAGTTTTTAGTTGGTGAAATTCTACCCAAAAGCAAGGTCTTCACTAACTATAAACTTCTGTGAAAAAAATATGCTATGTGCTTATAAAGAGCCCTATTCAATTAGGCAAATCGCAATTGAATGAGGCCCTCGGTGCCTCATTCAATTGGGTTTTGGGCAATAGAATAGGGCTCAATATGACCACAGAGCATCTTTTTTTACAGAAGTTTTTAGTTAGTGAACTTGTATCCAAAAGCAACGTGTTCACTAACTAAAAAGTTCCTTAAAAAAATATGCTCTGTTCTTATATAGAGCCCTATTGAAATGGGCAAATCACATTTAAATGAGGCCCTCGGCCATTAAATATATATAGATCCTCATTTAATTGCAATTTTGCCAATTGAAGAAGGCTCTATATAAGCACATAACATATTTTTTGACGGAAGTTTTTAGTTAGTGAAGACCTTGATTGTGGATAGAAGTTCAGTAACTAAAAAGTTCTGTCTAAAAAATATGTTATGTGCTTATATAGAGCCCTATTCAATTGGCCAACTCACAATTGAATGAGGCTCATGGTTCGTTTTTATACTTAATACTTTACCTTGATTGAAGTGTCGAATGACAGAGGGTCCCCTCCTGCCAATCTTAATCCGCCGGTCTTCTTGTAGTGTCTGTTTGAAAAAAAAAGTGAAATGGTTAATTGTATATTTCTTATTTTTGATTTAGCAAAACATGGCCTTTTCAGCATGTAATGTCTTGTTCTATCTTACCTGTTCTTCTTTGTTGGTGTTCTTTAAAAGGGATTGTGCTTCACAGTGCACGGTGCAAATTGTTGAGTGACGCTGTTGATGCAGAGTCTGTTTCAATATTAAAAGAAGTAGAAAGATTCAGCTTTAGGTGATCTATTGAATTGCACTAAATTAATGTCATTTAAATATACTTCTGTAATTATTTTCAATTAACATTATTTTTTGGGGGGGTCTACACACATATGTCACATACATAAAGCACATTTTCAGAGTTCAATGTAATTTTTTTGTGTGCGTGTGACATATCACTATACATGAATCATATTTTAATTGTTAAATGAACCTTATTTTTTGTTTTTGCCAACACACATAAATGTGTGTGTGTGACATGTCACTATATAAATCACATTTTCCTAGTTCATAATTTTTTTTTTGTCCTGTCTTGATAATAAAATGTAATATATTATAGCTTACCTCTCAGTTGTAATTTGCACAGTGTAAAGTAGTAAATTATGAAAGAATTGTCTTCTCAAGTAAAAGCAGCAGTTATCTATGAAGTCACTCCTTGCATCACCTGAGGAGAAATGTATTTTTTTGTGTAAAATAGGCAGTATTTATAAACTTGTAGAAAATTCTGGAAAGTTAGAACGTTAGAACGCAATACGCATGCGCTATTTGCGTTCCAGATAACAATTTGCGTTCCATCCGCCATTTTGTGCGTAGTAGTGGTCAAAATGTTGTTTAATATGATTGTGATACGTTCCGCATAGTATGTGTTTCATTATTGCGAGTAAGTGTAGTATAGTTACGTCTGAAGCCTCGTTTTCATTTTGTTCGTTGGCCATTTTTTCTCTCGCTTAGCGATTGTATTAGTGTCTAAAGTGTTTTATTTTTATTTAAATAAAGGTGTAACTTGTTTTTTTGAGGTGCTGGATGGTTGCTCTTGCTGTAGGTAAGCTTTTTATGTGTGTGTGGTGTGTATTTAGTGTGTTTTAAATGTTTGTATGTCGGCGTGTTGCGTCCGATGTTTGCGAGGTCGTAATATCTGTTAACGTGTGTCGTAAGGTGTTTGCGTGTGTAGCCTCGTTTTAGTTTTTTTCGGCGGCCATTTTTTTCTCACTTAGCAAATTTTTTAGTGTGTAAACTCTTTTATTTCGAGTGAAATGAAGGTGTACGTTGCATTTTTGAGGTCCTAGGTGCTCCCTCTTGGTGTAGGTAAGGTTTTTATGTATGTGCTGTGTGTATGTATTGTGTTTTTAATTTTGTAATGTTCGCGAGTTGCGTCCGAGTGTTGCAAGGCCGTAATATGTGTGAACGTGTGTCGTATGTTGTTTGCGAGTGTCGTAATGTGTGTGTCGTGCTGTTTGGGTTGCGACGTGAAGTTTGCGAGGTCCTCAGGTGCTGGCATGGAGCGCCTTAGGCGCTCCATGCCAGCAACTGAGACCATCGGCCAATGCCCTCGCTTTGGGAGGGCCTTGGCTCGCTTCGCGAGCCACGGCCCTCACTTCGCAAGGCCCGCGGGCTCGCTACGTGAGCCCGCAGCGTTTGCAACAACTCGTATGCTCACAACTATATATGTGATATTTCTGCCATTAAATATGACTACAAATGATGCATCTCTTTTCTATGTACATTACTACATGTATAGAGCCTCTGGTGGTATCAACACTGTTGGATGTTCCCAATAACAGAATGGCCTAAAATTAAATAATTATTAATATTACTTTTGCAACATTTTTGTAATGGTATTTATAACGATAAACATTTTGTTTACTACTCTATAATGAGAAATCATATGTTTTATATGATGTGCGACTGTATTACGATGTATATGAATTTTTATGTTAATACAGTACAAATTCAACAAAAAATGGCGACTGTAATAGTCCAAACTCTTGGATTGTGAATATGTTCTTTTATTTTTCCGGTGGAATAGTTAATAAAGACAAAGTTTATATACTATATCTAGGAACTGGACTGTGTATAGGGCCTGGGATTTGGGAAATTCCCTGGGTTAGAATATGATTACAATATTATATGTATTTTGGGTCATGAGTATACTAGGATTTGTATGGTTTAGAATGCCAGGGTACCATGTTACTTGTGGTCATGCCCAAAGCCTAGAGAGTTTGCCAGAGTAATATGCCTAGGCCTGAGATGATAAGTTCCTACACTGCGCTACCCAATGGGACATATAGGGCCTCATTCAATTGCAATTTGGCCAATTGAATAGGGCTCTATATAAGCACAGAGCATATTTTTTTAACAGAAGTTTTTAGTTAGTGAAGACCTTGCCTTTGGATAGAAGATTACTGACTAAAGACTACAAAATATGTTCTGTGCTTTATAGAGCCCTATTCAATTTGACAAAAAGCAATTGAATGAGGCCCATATTGTTTATATTGTGTATGATTGGATATAAGATGTGTTTCAAGTTACAGGTATTGTTGTAAATAACATGGGGCCAAATTCAATTAGAAGCCCGCAACTCGATCGCAGACAGCTGAATGTCTGCGAGTGAGTTGCGACCTCCCGTTCGTCTCCAATTGTGATGCTATTCAATTGCTCACCACCGCAAGTTATGGGCCCCAAGTCGTATTGCATTTACAGTGCCACGAATAGTTGTTTAAGCCCCTTGCAGGTCCTCTATAACAGTAGTAGGATTGTCTCCTTCTTTTGCCATTTACGGGTGTGAAAACATTTGCGGGCTTGGGGAAATTGAGCAATTGAAGAGCGATTTACCATTTTAGCCTTGAGAAAGTGAAAGATCAAAAGCTGTAAGGCTGTAAGTTGCGTAGTTAACCATCACCTTTTTTTTAAAGCCCGTAATTTGGAAGTCTGCAAAAAAATGCCAATTGAATAGCAAAGTAGCTTGCGACCTCACTTACGTGCCTTCGGATCTCCCGAAACCTCAATTGAATGGGGGCCTAAATTCCGGGGAAATGTAAAGAGAAGTTCCCACAAGTTAATACAATGCAGACTAAACCCTGTGCTAATAAACTTATACAAGGGGGTTTTGAGCATTGCGCTTTTTACGCACGCACAAACAGGGGCTCTGGGATGAACCCCAGCAAGGGTTATAATAAAAACTATGTAATATGCTCTGCAGATGGACAGCTATGCAGAATATTGTAGTTAACACATAGCTCCCACCTGCCAAAGCCCAGCCAGCTGGTGTATCCTTCAGTCCAGTGCTAAGTCAACACACTTAAGAATGTGACCCTGGCTATTACAGAGCAGATGGTGCTTTCTTGCACATACACCTGAGATGCTCTGTTTGAGATGTAGGCTCCTAAGGAAATTAAGAATGCACCTTGGGCTGATTAGTGGCTACTAAATTTTCCATCTCACACATAGGCATACCTTTATTGGCTAATCAAGAATGCACATTGTCCTGATTGGGGAATCTTAATTTACATGTAGGTATGCACCCATTGGTTATGAACAATGCATAATTCTCTGATTGGTGTGAATATCTACACAGTCATGATAAAATGTTGTCAGTTGGGATACACATAAACATTGTGTGAGTGTCTTACTGGGTTGGAGAGTGGTTATATTCTATGACCAATGGATTCCTGACTTTCTATCTTTTGATTTAGCTTCAGTGTATTGGAAATGAAATTCCTAATAATTGACAAAATACTTTTTTTTTAACTATGTACCTATTTTCCCCTTAGTTACATGGAATTAGATACCTTCAACAATACATTTTTCGCTTCATCTGGCAAAATAAATACCATAGAATATCTAAGCACATGGGCCTCATTAAATTCTCCCTCGTAGTTCTCTCGGTCCTCGAAAAAAGGCAGTTTTTTTGCTGTTTGGGAAGACCGAATCTCTCGCAGCCTGCTTTGCAAGATGACTACGAAAAATGTCCAAGAATAAGCTATGAGAGAGTTACGGAGTAACACGCAGCCATAAATCTATCTCGCATCTCGGAAGAATCCCTATGAGCACAAAAAGTGCCAGCAAGGGATCCTAAAGCCTCTACGTGCTGCCTCGGAGCAGCCCGATACCGCGTGTGATGCTCCCCCCTGCTGCCTATACATATCCCCATGCTGCAGGGGTCTCTATCGGGTTCCCTGCAGCACCCCCACATTAACCCCTTGCAGCGGGGCTCCCCGATCGGCACCGATTGGGCCCCCGCTGCATTTAAAAATGTTAAATTCCCCACCGCGGCTCCTTAAAGGGCCAGCGGCACACTATTATTAATCCCGGCCGCGGCACCTCAAATTAACCCCCCTCTATGCTGGGTGTCCCAATCGGGACCCCCGAAGTGTCCCCACATAAACCCCTTGCTGCATTCTAAGCTAAAATAAAATAAATAAGACCACTTACCTTTAAGATGTTGCTTCAGATCACTAACCTAGGGGTAAAACAAAACCAAAAAATTAGTACAAAACATTAACATAAAATAAATAAACATTATACACATTCTAAATATTCTACTCACCTTTCCAGCATGTCCGGTCCTTCTTCTTTTCTTCTCCGGTGCGGCCCTGTAAAAAAAACACAATACATTAATATACAAAACATTAATACAATATACGGACACAAAATAAAATAAACATATAAACATATAAATATACATTCAACTTACCTCCCCGCGATGTCCCCGGCCTCCTCCTCTTCAGCCCTGGCTGGGCCCTGGAACCATCCGCGCTAAAAAAAAAAAACAAAAAAAAAAAAACTAACACTCGCAGACCTCCTGGACGCTAATGAGCCTCTTGGAGCCTTTTCCGGAAGGAAATTGGCAATGGTGGCTTCTTAATGGCTGAAAAGCTGTCTATCAATTTCAGCCAATCAGAAGTCATCAATGTGTGAGCCAATCAGGATGGGATACACCCCAAAATCACTCCCTGATTGGCTAAAGCACCTGTCAATCTTTATTGGAACCAATCACAAGACGCAGATGCCTTCAGCCAATCACAATGGGATACACCCCCACGGAGTGATTGGGTGAAGACATCTGCGCATTCTCTCATTATAGTTTTATGGCTCTGTAAGAGGAGAGAAAATGTTTAGTGCGAAGAAAGCCATGTGGGTGAGGGGGGTAGCAAGCTCTTTGCCTAGGAGGATGGGCTAGAACTGGGGGAAGGTCTTTGGTGTTTTGTGCAATTTTTCTTCATTTTTATATATCTCTGTAAGGTGCCAGTCTGACTTGGGACACACTAAAGAAAGATTGTGTCAGAGTCTGCTTGTACTAATCAAAGGTACATAATGTGTGATTCTTAGATCCTAAGAAAAGGGGTCTGATGGTGTCTGTCTCTGCAGTAATGATGATGTCATCTGAAGTGTCTGCTGGTGTTGAGATGTGAACAAAAAGGTGCAACCTGTAAACAGAGAGAAAGGTTTGGGGTGAGCGTGGTACCCCAAATTTTGCTGTTGTAACATATATATATATATATATATATATATATATATATATATATATGTGTGGTGACATACAGACAACTGAGGTTTGATGTCAGTAAGCACAAGGTCCCCACATCATTTCCCCATTAATACAAGAGGGCAGCAATCTTTTATATCACCCACTCCCCCATAATACTGGGCCATATAACGCAATGTCACTAATAAAACACTTTGTCCCGGGTAGAAACGTTTGACTCTATCATTGGTTGTCCATACATCCCTGAGGGCAACAGAAAACATTATAAGGAATAACACAAGACAGGAACTGAACCTTTTATCTGATTCATACATTTTGCTGCATTTGATGTTTTTTGTCCACCCTTATGTGTCATTGTTTATTTTTTTATTTTGGATAAAACACGGATATCTCTCTAAAGCACCATATGAGGCTGAGCTGGGCCCTCCAGGTAACAATCACTTCTTACATCAGAGACGTGTCATAACAGATGATGTCCCAGAGCCCAGGGCACTATATAAGAAGCTGGTTTGGGAGGCCAAGCCATTCAAATCAGGATTGCCAACAGATGAGCAATTGGACAACCAAGTGCCCATGGCCTTATATAGATGGGTATAGGAAGCCTTAAAGGAGCCAACTCTACCTTGCACATATGAAGACTGATAGATCGCATAGATAAAGGTAAGGCGTGATAATTGGTAATTAGGTGAAATGTATAGACAAAAAAGTCCAGTATATCAATTGGGATAACACTTTAAGATTTTTGTAAGATTGTATAGTCACAAGTCTCGTATATTTACTGTATCCCTTGTATCTTTCTGCAGAAAATGGTGGCACGCTATAAATATATGATACAGTTACGTATGTGATGAGATCGTCTGAGAGGTGAGTAAAGAAGTATCTAGACTATATAGACTACACGCTGGCCAGACCTCACTATGTTATATTAAATCAGCTCTGCAATGCATATTTCTTCTCATTAAAGTGAACATTTTATCACCTTCATATAAAATGTATATGTGAGTTCTGCCATTTTGTCTCTGTACGTTATCCCTTGGGAGTAATTATATGAGGAGAGTGGCTTTAGTGAGTACCTCAGAGCATTATGTTACCATCTACTCCAAGAAAAAATACACCAACCCCAAACATTTAGCTACAGTATCTTACATACCTTGGTCTATGGATATGAAAACATCATATATTACACCGGACACCATCACAAAGCCTAATTATTATGTAGATATATGATCTGAAGACCTGAAAGTTATTGTCTGATGTACAAAAACATTTTACTATAAACGAGAAATAAGCTGGACACAAAAATATAAGACTTCTAGTTCCCAGGTGTTTCCATGACCCATCAGGGGTGTCTGTTACTGTCATAGGCAGGTAGCAGAGAGACTCCCTCAGATGGTCTGAAAAACCAATGCATGATATTAAACCAGGAGATTATGTCCTTGTGAAGTCTCTTTCTTTATCTCCTAGGTGGACTAGAACTCACCTTGTGCTCCTCACCAATGGAGCTGCTGTCATGGTTGAAGGAAAGTCAGAATGGTTCCATGATAGGTCATGTGTCAAGGTTTCAAGCCCCTCACCATGAGAAAGTACCTCTTCACAGCGCTCTCATGAGACTCTCTGTGCATACTCGCTCTGTCTGCCATTGTGGTTATCTCCTTGGTCATCAGATTTGAAGTGTGGGAACAGTGGCAATTCACCTGTGTTGCTGACACCAACTTAAATGGCCTCATCATCTCCTTCAAGCATCATAAGCAGGTAGCAGAGAGACTGTTTCAAACTTCTGATAAACCAATGCATGGATATGTCCTTGTGAAGTCTCTTAATAAGGTTTCTTTATCTCCTAATAGACTGGACATCTCACCTTGTGCTCCTCACCAATTAAACTTCTGTCACAGCTGAAGGAAAGTCAGAATGGTTTCATGGAAGCTCATGTCGCATGGTTTCACCATGAAAAAGGACTCATCACAGCCCTCCCGTGAGACTCTCTGCATACCCCTTTGTACAAGAAAATAAAGATACCACCTGCTTGATTTGATCAGATCTGTGTCATTATTTACGAGTCAAATTCACCTGTAACACGTGGCCAAGGCAAAACAATATTGATTAGTGGAAGACAGTGTTGGACACCCAGCCACCGCTCTCAGTGTTATTGCCTCGTGACGGGGCCATTGTCCACCACACTCTCACCTTCTTGTGTAACTTCCCCATCTCCTTCACACTGTACGTTCTCAGGAGCAGGGTTGTCATGTCGTCATGTCTCAGAGAGTTTCTCCTATGGTCTTATAGTATATATTTTTTAGTAACCTTGAAATCTTTATCCTTTGTATATAGCTATCAATCTCATGGGTTCTCCCCCTATTATTTTGCAATAATTACCCAAAATTAACGTATCCGCTCTATACATTGTCACACAATCTCTAGAGATGGTTATCTCCAAAGCAGGTCCTTCAACTACTCGCAAAGTGAGGTTAACCATTAACTAGTAGCACTTAGGCGATGAGCATCAAAGGCGCTGCAAGCCTTGCAAAGTGAGGCGAGACGTTAAGGTGTAGCACTTATGCAATGAGCGCTTTCGCGTAGTGAGGCAAGCTGTTAAGGCAATTAAACTTGCAGCACTAAGACAGTGGGCGCCGAAGGCGCTAATTGCCTGGTCGTCTCACAAAACGGGGCGAGCAGTGAAGGCAATTAAAGACGCTGGACTTAGCCACAAAACGCGCAATTGCATTAGCCTTCAAGCACTTGACAAACGCAGGACATAGAAAAAAATGCGACACGCGGGACTATGAAAAAAGAAATACGAGACGCGATACTTTGAAAAAAAAAAAATATGATAGCAAAAACCACAAACATCCAAAAAACACAAAAAACACAAGGAAAATACAAATAAATATAACAAAAATATCACCCACAGCACGGGGGAACAGCCAGGACGTCTGGGAGTAAGGTGCAACATGAATTTAAGACCATTTCCACGACTTTCACCACACGAAAATCGCCTAAGCGATAAAAAAAATGGACGCCTGAAAAAACTACGAGGCTACACGCCCCGGACCATGCAAAACACTGCCAAACGCGTAGCGCTTTCAGACAGGAACGAACGACATACAAAATAAACTATTACAAGTGATGGAAAGTGCTGCCGAGTTGTATAACACACTAATAACATTAGCAATCTTTACAATGGCGCTTTACGAAATGCAGGACTTTGAAAAAAAATACGAGATAGCAAAAATACGAGGCCAACGGCCGAGCAGCGAAAAACCAAACAGCACAAAAAACACAAACAAAATACAAATAAATACAACAAAATCATCACCCACAGCACGGGGGGAAAGCCAGGACGTCTGGGATTAAGGTGCAACGTGAAGTTAAGCCGTTTTCGACGACTTTCACCATACGATAATCACCTCAGAAAAGAACTGGCCGCCAAAATAAATTTAAACGAGGCTACAAGACCCCGGACCGCGCGAAACACCGCCAAGCGCGTAACGCTTTCACACAGGAACGAACAAAATACAAAATACACTATTAGAAATGGGGTAGTGTTAGATTAAACATGGAGACATTAAGAGAAGTGAGACATCACAGTTAGAGACCACACATGATATGCTGGAGGAAGATGGTCATGTAAAGCTATGGCATGGCCAGTAGGAGGGGGGATAGTGTTAGACAAAGCATGGGGACAGGAAAAGAAGTGAGACATCGCAGTTAGAGACCACACAGGATATGCTGGAGGAGGGTGGTCATGTAAAGGCATGGCATGGCCAGGAGGAGGGGGTTAGCATTAGATAAAGCATGGGGACAGGAAGAGAAGTGAGACATCACAGTTAGTGACTACACAGGATATGCTGGAGGAGGAAGGTCATGTAAAGGCATGGCATGGCCAGGAGGAGGGGGGTTAGCATTAGACAAAGCATGGGGACAGAAAAAGAAGTGAGACATCACAGTTAGAGACCACACAGGATATACTGGAGGAGGGTGGTCATGTAAAGGCATGGCATGGCCAGGAGGAGGGGGTTAGCATTAGATAAAGCATGGAGACAGGAAGAGAAGTGAGACATCACAGTTAGAGACCTCACAGGATATGCTGGTGGAGGAAGGTCATGTAAAGGCATGGCATGGCCAGGAGGAGGGGGGTTAGTGTTAGACAAAGCATGGGGACAGGAAGAGAAGTGAGACATCACAGTTAGTGACCTCACAGGATATGCTGGAGGAGGAAGGTCATGTAAAGGCATGGCATGGCCAGGAGGAGGGGGTTAGCATTAGATAAAGCATGGGGACAGGAAGAGAAGTGAGACATCACAGTTAGAGACCTCACAGGATATGCTGGAGGAGGAAGGTCATGTAAAGGCATGGCATGGCCAGGAGGAGGGGGGTTAGCATTAGACAAAGCATGGAGACAGGAAGAGAAGTGAGACATGACAGTTAGGGACCACACAGGATATGCTGGAAGTGGTTGGTCTTGTAAAGGCATGGCATGGCCAGGAGGAGGGAGGTTAGCATTAGACAAAGCATGGGGACAGGAAGAGTAGTGAAACATCACAGTTAGAGACCACACAGGATATGCTGGAGGAGGATGTCATGTAAAGGCATGGCACGGCCAGGAGGAGGGGGGTTAGTGTTAGACAAAGCATGGAGACAGGAGGAGAAGTGAGACATCACAGTTAGAGACCACACAGGATATGCTGGAGGAGGATGGTCATGTAAAGGCATGGCATGGCCAGGAGGAGTGTGGTTAGTATTAGACAAAGCATGGAGACAGGAGGAGAAGTGAGACATCACAGTTAGAGACCACACAGGATATGCTGGAGGAGGATGGTCATGTAAAGGCATGGCATGGCCAGGAGGAGGGGGTTGTAGCATTAGTCAAAGCATTATATCTTGAAACTTAGGCATCTTCCCCGGTTGCCAGTGAGTCTCCTGATCGTATATATATATATATATATATATATATATATATATATATATAAATATATATATATATGCTAAAAATGTAAGGATATTTGTATAATTTCTCCAACACTCCTCTTATAGACCAAACGTTATTAACCACTGCTGACTACTTTTGAGTTATTAATACTGACTGCCATGAGTTATGATCTTATGTGGTCCTCTGTAACCATTTACAATATGTAATGGTGATCAGCCATGGTGTATGTAACATCTCACCGTCGTCGTTTCTCTCTACATAAATATTTACTACTAATGCCTAAGACCACCCTCAGTTACACTTTAGGTTCAAGTAAACTATTATCTCTGACTAACACAGCTGGTGTACCACCCTAAATCATTTCATTTACAGCTTAAACAATAACGTTGTGAAGTGAGCTTTGAGACAAAGGACAAGATAAAGAAAGATTTTACATTTTACATTTTCCACTTTATATCTTCTAGTCCTGGTCATTGTTATTTAGATATGGCATACCAACATGAGATACATATTGTTCTGGTATTATTCCTAGAAGAAAAGTTCTAAAACTTTCCAAACCCTAACAGTTTCTTCTTAAATGTCTTCTCTTACTCTATCCAGGGGATCTTGAAGAAGTTTCTTTGGTGTTTCCAAAGCTCCACATGCCACCTATGCCTTACATTGGGGAATAACCCTGGTCAAAGAATGCTACGGGATTGAGGCCCAGCGCCAAGTGGGGGAATACGGATAAAGCACTGTGTGGGGCTTGCCTTTCTGGTCTACCTAGGTAGCCGATTGCACTTTATGCCCCCACAAATTGGAGGACGTTACTAGAATCTATATCGTTATTAGCTAACCGCTGTACATAATATTTGTCCTAAACCTCTGCAGCGATTTATATTTAAATATTTAGTCTCAATCCAAGGATCCAGGATTGTCTTTATATTGCCATATAATTATTTAGCACTTTAGTTACTTTTTTTACTATTACACTTTACAATATTTTCTGTTATAATACTGTTCAATTGTCACTTTAGCACTTTATTTATATGGCAATTTTAAATTATCAAGAAGTTCTACATCAGCTAATTAAATAATCTCTAATCCCTGCGTCCTATGTCCACATATTTTAATATGGATTTTGCAGTTTAATAAAAGCAACTTTTTATCATTTTGTTTATTCTCTCTTTTTTGCGATTAGTATAATCAGGTGTGCCCTGTAAAAGGATCTTTTCTTTCTTTGAAGAATGTTTGACGTTTATCATACAGAAAACTGGCTTAGTATGAAGAGTAATTATCAATCATTATAAAAGGTTATGAGTTATATTTTTTTTATCTTTTTATTTTTTACATTATTACAGTGGATAATTATTTTAAATGCGTTATAAAACCTACTTTCACCTCATGTTATATGTTTTATTCTATTTTCAAGTTAAAATTATTATTGAAAAACTGATGGGATATGAAGTGATAAAGTTATTTTCCATGTATAGTTTGTTAACCCTTACACTTTGCCTCCACGTGCCTTATCATGGATGGAAACAAGGGATATTTACCAAATATACTGTACAAAATATAAGACGTCCACAGAGTGTCCATCTGGGTGTAACTATGGTAATTGGCCAGTGTCCCTCATTATGTATTAGGGAGCAGTCTAAAACCCCTAACTTTATAGCTCTATACATTATTCAGCAACTTCAGTAAGGAAAACACATTTTCCATAAGCTTTTTCACTGTCTATCTTTATGTGAATTTAAATCTGGTTTCTACAACATCTTAGTAGCCGTCTAAGTGCTGACTTCACTTCATTATTTTTCAGGCTGTAAATTAGAGGATTTAGTATAGGTACGGCAACTGTGTTAATTAGAGAGAATATTTGTATAAATGTCATATCTCCCATTGAGGGTGGTCTCAGGTATAAACAGAACAGAGTTAGATAGAGAAGAACCACGACAGTGAGGTGTGAGGAACATGTGTAGATGGGTTTCTGTCTCCAGGTGCTGGAACAGATCTTAGGGCGTTTGGCTACACCTTACTGACGAGGCCCATGAAGGCCGAAATGTACGTCTGGGGTTTGCCGGGTAGAATTGCCAGGTATTTCAGGGCTGGATCACTCTTGTGAGTGGGGTCAGACTGAGATACTACAGGATATTTCTCCCTGTGAAGGGCACACATGGCTAAAAGAGGTTGCTCTCAGAGTGGGTTATCATGTCCACAGAACTAACCTATTAAGGTTAGTTTGTTCCCTGTTTGAGCACCTCTATTTTGTTTGTTTTTTGTTTATTAAAATTAATAATAATAATAAGAAGAAGATGATGAAGAAGAAGAAGAAAAAAAAGAAGAAGAAGAAGAAGAAAAAAAAAGTACAAAAAGCTAAATTAAATATTAATTGTATTTAGGACCACACATGTAATATTTTACAGTCACACTACTAGTAGTCAACTGAATGTGTTTATTTCTTGTCCTATAAAACACATTGTTCTCATCTTCCCTCTCTAGTTATTATATATATATATGATTAATGTCATTGTCAACGCCAAAAACTGAAGCCTCAATTTGATTTATAGCATCAGCCAATCAAAACCGAGCTACTTGACTGGTAAAGATGAAACCTGATATTTGTGTTATTTTAAAGCTTATCACGTCTATGAGATGTGGTCACAGATGATCTTCTACACATTTTCAGAGTTCACTAGTTATATCATGTTAATATAAAAAAAAAAGAAAAGTGGGGCCAAAATTAACCCATTTCATAAAAAACCCTTCCAAAAAGGACAAGGGAGTCACCAAGGTTGTTGTGCACCATCAGGTGGAGTATTACAAATCACGAGGGTTAGTTTAAATTAATCAAGAATTACAAATAAACAATAATTATTATTATTATTTTAAATAAAAAAATAAAAAAAACTCTCACATAATTTTGTATATAGATTTAGATTTTATCCGGATATAAATATATCATTATTATTGACAAAAATTTGATAAAAACTGACAAACTCATTTTACACAGAACGTTTATTAACCCTTACACTTTGCCCCCACATATCTTATCATGGATGGAAACAAGGGATATTTACCAAATATACTGTATAAAATATAAGACGTCCTTTCTCATAGTGTCCATCTGGGTGTAAGTATAACCACTGGCCGGTGCCCTCATTATGTATTAGGGAGCAGTCTAAAAACCCTAAGTTTATAGCTCTATAAATTATTCAGCAATTTAAGGAAGGAAAACACCTTTTCCATACGCTTTTCCGCCCTTTTTTTTTTTTTAAGGTAAATCTGGTGTCTTCACAACATCTTAGTTGCCGTCTACGGTAAGTGCTGACTTCACATCTTTATTTTTCAGGCTGTAAATTAGAGGATTTAGGACAGGGACGGTAATTGTGTTAATTAGAGAAAATATTTTTGTAAATTTCATATTTCCCATTGAGGTTGGTCTCAAGTATAAACAGAAAATAGTTAAGTAGAGAAGAACAAAGACAGTGAGGTGTGAGGAACATGTGTAGAAGGCTTTCTTTCTCCCAGTACTGGAACGGAACTTCAGGATGGTGGTAATAAGGAAAATATAGGAGCATAAAGTTAGAAAAAATGGAAAGGAACCAAACAGAAGTGCTTCAATGATGATTAACATCTCCAGTGTAGTTGTATTGTTGCATGTGAGCTTCATAAGAGGGACAAGGTCACAGTAGAAGTGGTTGATGATATTGGATCTATAACAGATGTAACTTGACAATACGAAAAGTATAGATGTGATGCATCCAAAACTAAGTGACCAACAGACAGTGGCCAAAGCAACGCAGATTCGATTGCTCATGATCATTGAATAGTATAATGGTTTACATATGGCCACATATCGGTCATAACTCATGGCCGTAAGGATAAACAACTCATCAGTAGTGAATGATAAAAACATAAAAACCTGACTCATGCAAGCAAAGAATGAAATGGTGTTATCTCTTGATATGTAGGAAGAGAAGATCTTATGTAGACTGACGGTGGTGGTGGACATGTCTATGACCGACAAGTTCCCCAAGAAAAAGTACATGGGAGTGTGCAGATGAGGATCCAGGGAAACAAGTAGAAGAATGGTTGTGTTACCACCAAGAGTGAGGAGATAAATGAGGAGGATTACAAGGAATATCGGAGTCTGAAGACCTGAAATGTCTGTAATCCCTATCAGTATGAAGTTTAGGACCTCCGTCTGGTTTACTTTCTCCATATCTTCATGAGTCTAAATGTTGAGAAAAAGTCAAAACATTATTTAAAGTTATAATGTTGATGATACAAGGGCAACATGGAAATTACACTATTACAGGAAGAGTAGTAGATAAGTGGAATAAGCTTTCAGTAGAAGTGGTACGGATAAAGACCAGAGAGAAGATCCAACATACCTTATTATTACTGACGACAAGTTTTTTTAGATTGACAAAATAGGCAGACTTTTATGTCTTTTCTAATTTTTACACTTTTTGATCCTATTCTATATAAAGTTGGTACTTTCTCCCAAAATCTAATGAATTACATGGAAAATACCCATACATTTCTGTACATTAGGACCAACAAGGAGTAAAATGATAAGTTAAAGCTTAATCCCAATCATTGCATTAAGTTAGGTAAATTAATACCGGCTTATTTTTATTAAAGTCAATGACATTGCCCATTACATTAGAGGACCACTGAAGATAAAACAATAAAACATACAAACACAATATTTTAAAATAAAAAATACAAAATTCACTCAATTTTCGGGCTCTATTTGATGATATAGAACAGTATTGATGGATCTCAGGTCCCTTTTTATCCGGATTCAGAAAACACAACATGGAGAGTAAGCTTTAGCCTATCCATATGTGTATCTGATCTAGATTGGTGCCAGTTACACTGCGCTATTGTATTGTTTGGTAATGATCAGTAAGGAAGTTTAATGGATGAACATTTTTTACCAGCTCTTACATCTCCAGGTTGGTACTTTGTATATTATATTTTTTACCAGGATGTAGTAGGTGATACTTTCTTGAGGATCAACTGAGCTTTTGAAACTCTGATGGCTTTCACTATTTCCTCAGCATCGTAGAGAGGGGTATAGCCTTCTAGTTGTATCAAGCATGTTGTAATGACAGGAGTATATATTTCACAAATAGAAGTCCTCAAGATTGCCAATGGGTTAGAAGAACTTTGTAGAAGAAACAGTTGATGTTCTCAAAAGTCTAAAAAGCATATATGAAGAATATATCCATTGGAAACATCTTATCAATAAATTCCTGGCTTTTCCACGGGACCAATAATACACAAGTAATATTTCCATCAGACACATCTTATCTACAAATACCTTGTTTTTGATCAGGTAGAAAAATGTATATATAAAAAATATTTATTTGGAAACTCACAGAGTATTACAGGTGGTGTTGGTATTGTGTGGCAGCTTGAATAGTAAAGAAGAAGAGAGTCTGATCCACAGGTACATACATTTTATAGCTCTCTATCTATGGTAAGACTAGAGGTTTAATCATTTGGAATCATATCTCTAGAGGGTCTAAAGCCCATAGGTTTCATTATATTTTTTCAGACTTAGACATGTCCCAGTTGGTACAAAAACCAAGAGATGAAATTAGTTCATTGGAAGCAAGTCTATGGAGGCCAGAAACCCAACAGACCAAACAGTCCATGATTTTAGCTAAACTCCTAAACAATGAGTAATAATTATAACTGGACGTGATTTCCATTGTTGAGTACAATTACCAAGCAGTGATATCTAAATGCTTTTCCATTGTACTATTGTTATGTGATGATAAAAACATATAAATAATGAGGGGATATAGATGACACGTCATCTTTCTGTATCTGTAGGTCATTACTTGGTGCTAATCTTGTATATATAACATGGTGGCAGAGCCATTACAATGTCTAAGCCTTTGCAAATGTTCTTAAATACACCATATGGCATACGAAAAGTCACCCCTATCGTATAGTTAACCAATTCTTTTAAATTTACTAGCAAAAAAGAGCAGCTTCATGATTTACCAGTACACCATATGACTATGTGGACCAATAGGAAGCTGGTAGCTGTGCTGTGTTTACTTTAGAAGATACAATATGGAAGTGGTCACCTCATACAGTGACATACCCTAAAGATTGTGAGAAGCGAACGAATCCAACATGGTGACCTCCTGTTGAGAGATAGTTTAAATAACTTCTATCAATGAATGATCTTTATATATAATTATTTACACACAGCATCATGGGAAACATAGTTTTAATATTACTGCAGTCTAGTAAAGTAAAACTGTCTATATAGCGTAAAAGTATAATAAATAAGTTGATATTTTAGGGTTTAATGAAACTAAACTTAGAATCAATATTGAATTTATCAACTTAATTTCTGGTGTCCTCCACTTGTAGGGTTAGTGTCTCTTGGCGCAATATTCCATGGAGCAGTAAGAAAAGAGTCATGACCCCCTGTACTCACGGACTCGTTTGGGTTGACAACCGGTTATAAATTGACACCCGCCCATGTGTTTGGGCTAATACAAATATTTTGTGGTTACTACCATTTTAAGGGTGACCAGTAGACACTTCCAATAGTCATCCTTGATACCCAGTTTCTCCCAGTTCCAGAGCTGGGTTTGTTCCTAGCTAGCTTCAAAATCATGTCAAGCTTTAGATTAGGCTCTAGAAACTTCTATGGGAGATTCAAGAACATAATTAAGCCATTAAGTATAATTAGCAAGGGTGTCAAAAGAGCAATAGAAACACTTGTTGCCATAGACTTAAGTTAAGCAGTGTCATGTGCTTGTAAAGTGACCCATTTGATCCTTGGTGTTATGGCTGACTTATGTGGGCCAGAATGGGAGACCCCTGAACCCCATCAAGCAGGGGCCTGTATGGAGCTTTCATGACTGATTTTGGGGGGCCCAGGATGTGAGACCCCTAGACCACACCAGCAAAGTCCTGTATGACCCAAGGCTGTATTGTCTCAGAGCCTAGAATTCACAGACTAGACCCTAGCCCAGGAAGGCTATCAAAATGGACATGAGACTTGTTGTAAGGACTTGTAAGGACTTTCACTTATGTGTCATGTGTAAAGAATGAATGTGTGCATATAGTTACTGTCATGGTTTCTTGGTTACAATGTATGTGCTGTTATTGATGGGCGGTGGCAGAAATGGTTTATATGATATTATGATGTATTAGGTCCAGAGATGCAATTGCCAGATGTGACTACCCCCATCATAGCATCTCATGTGTGATCAAATTACGGCCATACAATTTGAGGTGACTTGGCAAAATAACCCCCAGGTTCTGGTGTATCTGGCAATGGGAAGGGCCTAGTGATGGGTGAGAAAGTCACACTAAGAATTCTGAGAGAGGGGAATTATGAGTGGGCTGGTAGCCATAGTAACTAGTGGCCATGTGACTTTTATTGTTTTTGGTTTTTAAAATGTGTCTGAAGAGAGGATAAACGTCTGTCCGAGTATGACATTCTAAGCAAGGAGGTGTCTGACTCTGTTTCTTGCATGTCTAATCCTAACTAAAGGGATGCAAAGCAGTTTATTATTTTTTAATAAGTAAGTAAGCTTAGGGCTGAGCTTGCAACCTGTGATGTCCAAAGTTCTCCTTAAAGATGTTCTGTTGGGTGCTGAGAGATTGAACACAAAAGGCATGACCTACAGGGAGAAAATTGAGGTGCACATGCACCCTCATCTCAGCACATGTGTGGCAGTGATAGAGATATCAGCAGCAGTAACCAGCAGCATCCTGGATGGGGAAGCTCTAACCCAGGGGTGGCAGATGTGGTAGAGGTAAGGTGTGCACTAACCAGAAGGAACAGCAGAGTTCCAGCAATATGTATGCCAAGTAGTGCAGGAAAGTGGCCCTTCTAGCTCAATGTGAGACATTCCTGGGATTGTAGCCAGGCCATGAGCTGAATGACTGGCTGTCGGACCAGGTATTGCAACAAAGTGATTTAGAATACCAAAAGGGTGCCTGGGGCACATGCCAGTGTCTCTGAGGTGGAGCCCTATTTGCCATTGGGGTTGGAGGAAGCACTGTGGGACCTTGCTTATTGTGTTCTGGACTGAGGCTAGGGGACTTTCCAGCAATAGGTAGGGGGTATTATGGACTGGTGGGAAAACTCAGACCCCAAGGTTTTAAAAATGAGCAAGGCCGCTCTGGTACAGTGACTCGACCTAGAGGTTGAAGATCTGGTCCCTATATTTGGGGGACTAAGCCTAGACCAAAGGCCCTGGAGCAAGTAATGCCAATTGGATTGTAAGGCCAAAGGGAAGGCCTGGAGGGGAGCCAACATAATCCTAGGTTCTTGAAAGAATGAAATATGGACTGTGCCCTGGGAATGGACAATTGACCTAGCATGGGGCTCCAGCTGAAAACTAATGTTATTAGCTGGAGCCCCATGCTACAGTTCAAGGAAAAGACTGAGCTAAAAGCTCAAGGAACATGTCAAACCAAAGGGACCAGTCTCATGCCGAGGACTGGAGTGGCATCGCCAACAATAAGACAGTGGAGGAGAAAGGAAGTGTGTGGCAAACTGGTAGCCCAAGGAAAAGTCTGGGGTGAAGACGCCAGGCTCACCAGCCATTGGAGGGGGAGATAATGGATTGTGCCCTGGAAATGGACTATGCATAGGTAGAGACTGTGATCCAAGCCTAATACTCCTGTGGATAACCACTGTCCAGGAATACATCATAGACCATGGGACGGACCAGAAGAGAATCCCACAGATGGCGAGAAGACCAGGGGGTGCAGCTCTAGGCTGTTGATAAGGACACCATTCCTAAGGACAAGGCCGTGGGGCAAAAATAAGTGGACTGTAAGATTGTTGATTGAAGGGAGAATATGGATGGAAACAGCCAAATCCACCAGTCCTTGGAGGAGAAAATGGACTGTGCCCCAGGTATGAATCGTGACTCTAGCATGCGGCTCTCTAATAACTAATGTCCAGCCATGAACCCAGGGACAAACACAGGACAAACCCTTGGGACTGTGCCAGACCAAGGGGACCAGCCATACTCAGATGGCTGGGGCACCATTGCTAACAACAAGGCAGCTGGAAAGAGCAGTGAAGTCCTGTAAAGGGACAACATGGCCATGAACTCAGAAAGAGGTGAGTGCAAGGCCTAGATCTCTGATGCAAGCCAGTAGATCCAGCTGGCAGGGTCCCTACTGGAATTATTGTTTGTTTTTACCACAAAGGAGTAGGTGTACCCTCCTAGTTCCAAAAGAAGAAGCAGCACTTGCCCTGGCCTTTGGGGTTTGTTCTGGCAGGGATCCACAGGGGTTGTCCCTGGCATTAATTTCTCCCCTGAGTTAGTATAGGAGAATAATGACAAAACCCCGCTGTGCACACCCAGGATCAGGCTTTATAAAGGGGGAGGCCTAGGGACATTGTATTCCAATGGAGTTGGGTGGCCCTCCTTTATCAGTGGGGCAGATTGGGTTACTGTTCAGGACTGTTATTTGACTGTTCAGGTTGCCTGTTAGCCTGGATGTATCATGTTCCTTGGATTACAAATAGGGGTCCGTGGGTGCTATTTCCAGCACCCTTCACTACTTGTTTCTCACTGGGTCCAAAGTAAAATGGGGGCCCATACTGAGAATCTGTGTATTCCCTAGGATGGTGTCTCTAACCCACAGCATGCTGGCATACATCTGATTAAAGATGAAATGCCAGGATGCTGCATTTTAAAAGGGGGACCAGCTGTCATGATTGATTTATGAGGGGCCAGGATGACAGACCCTTTAACTGCACCAGCAAGGGCCTGTGTGGAGCTGTGATGGATGACCTATGGGGAGGCCTATGATGGGGGACCCCTTAACCTCACCAGCAAGGGCCTGTATGACCCAAATCTGTATTGTCACAGACTTTTATTTTGGACCCTAGCCCAGGAATGATATCAAAATGGACATGATGCTTGTTGTAAGGACTGTGACAATTTGTCTTTCATTTATGTGTCATGTTTAAAAAATGAATGTGTGCATGAAGTTATTGTCATGGTTTCTTGGAGAAAATGTATGTGCTGTTATTGATGTACAGAGGCAGAAGTAGTGTATGTTATATTGTTATGTATTTGGTCCAGAGATACAATTCCCAGATGTTACTGCCCCCACCATAGCATCTCATGCGTGATCAAATTACACCCATAACATTTGAGGTGACCTGGCCAGATAACCAGCAGGCTCTTGTATATTTGGCAATGGGAGACGGGTTTATGGCCTAGTGATGGGGTGAGGAGGTCACACTAAGAATTCAGATCCCTCAGAGAGGGAGGTGAATGATGAGGGGGTTGGTAGCCATAGTAAAGGTGTGGATGGGGCCATGTGATTCCTATTATTTTTGATTTTTAAAAATGTGTCTGAAGCAAGAACGAGCATCAGTCTGAGTATGACATTCTAAGCAACGGGGTGTCTTGGTCAATTTCTTGTATGTCTAAACCTAACTAAAGGGATGAAAAGTAGTTTATTATTTTTGTAATTAGACAGGAACCTTAGGACTAAGCTTGCGACCTGTGTAAACAGAGTAAATTGAGGTGCACTTGGCCCCTCATCTCTAGGTTGTTTATTTTCTTAATCACAAAGTACTTGCCCTTAGCCATTGTTTGTGACCCACCATTCATTGTAACAGGAACCTGAATTTCTAGAATTCTTATGGATATACTTGTCACCCCCAAAAAGTGAATACGTCGCGGGGGCCATTACACATCCCTTAGTTGTATCTTCTCTCACCCAACAAGGATATCTCAATCTGAGGGGAGTTCAGCCAAGGAGCATGTAAAACCAGATGCATAGTCCCCTGGAATCACCAGGCTCTACCACTATTTTCTCCCTGCTCTGGAGGTACCCCAATTATGTTTCCAAACCCCACTACTGTCCGCTAGATTTCCTGCATAGTGGAGCTTTGGTCCCTAGTAATTTAAACCTTACGCACCCCAGGTCCACGGTTATTCATGTGGGTTAAAAACCCATAGCCCTCACCGAGACACTATGCTGGGCCCAGATCCTGTCAGAGGTGGCTGATAACAAGAACCCTAGATCCCTTGGCTCCTAGGGCAAAGGATACAGGCTTACCTATGTGTGGTAGTTCGAAGAAGGCATAAGATTTATAATGTATGTTTGCCCAAGGAAGGTACTTGCTGTGATTGGTGCACTAACTGAATAAAA
Source organism: Discoglossus pictus (assembly GCA_027410445.1). NCBI lineage: Eukaryota > Metazoa > Chordata > Amphibia > Anura > Alytidae > Discoglossus > Discoglossus pictus. The sequence continues at coordinate 6,099,078 of CM050170.1, forward strand.
TGTGACCTGGAAAATAAAGTCGTTATGCATGGTGTGCTTTATTTAAATGGAAGTCGTTTATTTTTATTTTTTAAATCAGAAATTAATTTTTGCAATTGCTCCTGGTACCTGTTAACTTGTCCTGAAACTCTTCAACTTGGTCTAGAGAATCACCAACTTGTCCTCGCCTCCGGTTAAGCTATTCTGTATGTGGGGATAAAGGATAAAGGAACCTAACAACCTGCGGGTAAGTTCGGTCTTCCTGGCCTTTACAAGCCCAATGAAGATCGGGTTGTGACAAAGAGCTTATGATATCCAACATTCTATGTTTATGTTTGTATATGTAGTGTCTTGGTCTGAGGAGATTACATAGATACTAATCATTGTTTTGAATATTAACAAGAATAGTTACTGAACAAATATAATAGAAAATAAAATGATGTTTGGGCTGTCACAATCTCCCCACCCCCTGGAACTACTGGGCTTCTTGGCCTCTTCGTACTCTAGCCACATTGACCATATGGACCTTCCTAATTAAGGACAATAACACTTTGTTAGGGGTATAGGACCAAAATGTTAACATGTTTGTTTTCTCCAATGTTTCCCCAAGCCCTGGTTGTAAGTCCTGGACCACCAAAAGCAATTTCTACCTGGTCAACAAATCCCAGATTGCTCTGGGTCAATTTTACAACTTTTTGGATAGTTTTATGTGCATCATTTATTTTAGGGTGTATATATTGCATAGGGCCATTGTCGTGGTAAAAGGGGCTCCATAGACCACTATGGTGAGTTCCATGGGTCTGTGGATCTGATTAACCCCTTGCGTATAGCCAAATAGATTTTCAGAAAAGGGTCAAGTAATGTCATGTGTTTGCAAGTGATATCCATTTGATACATTGTCTCACGGTCAACCACTAGTTAGTATATACTTGACCTTAATCATTGGAAAAAGTACGGAGACGGGCAAAAAAACTAATAAAGGGAATGGAGGGGCTAAGTTAGAAAGAAATAGTAACAAAATTAGACTTATGTTCTCTAGAAAAAAAGAGTGTAAGAAGGGATATGATTACATTATATAAATATATCCAGGGTCAGTATAAGGCTTTGTCGGTGAACTTTTACTACCAAGAGGTTCTCATCATGACAAGAGGACATCCTTTGAAGGAGAAAGATTCAACCTCAAAGGAAGAAAAGGGTTCTTCACAGTAAGGGTGAATATACTGAGGAATTATCTACCAAAGGAGGAGGTGACAGCGGATTTGATAGATTACTTTTTTTAAAAGGGATTGGATATATTTTTAAATAAAAAAGGTAATTCAGGGTTATTCTGGATAATTAGAGAAGGAGTATTGATCCAGGGAGAAATCTGATCGCCAGTATCTTGGGTCAGGAAGGAATTTTACATATTTCTAATGTTTTTGACAATATTTATGTGTGTTTTTCTGTTTGTTTTCCTCTGGATTAATTAGAAATTAACATTTAATTAACAATTAACACACTTATAAGGATCAGATGAGATCTAAGAAGGTTGGACTTGAAGGACCTTAAAGTCTTTTTTTAAACTCACTTAAACTATAACTATTTAGTTTGTTCCCATATATTGGCAATCAGATAACTTCCCTTATCAATACCCCTCCTTCTCTAGTTATCCAACATAATACAATGTGGCCTTTTTATTTAAAAAATATCCAACCTCGTTGTCATTTATTTATTGAATATACTTTCACACCCTCTTTTGGTAGTAAGTTCCACAATCTGACTGTCCTTACTGCTCATACCATCTCACTCTCTTCTATATTTCTTCTTTCATCTCCCAAGACTAAATCCCTCAACTGGCTTCCAAAGATGTCTAGCACGTCCCATAAATCTCTCCTTCTCTGCTAGAGGACTATTCACTCCTCAGGTCCTCCTTAAGTCTTTCTTCTGATCCCTCGCTATACCTCAGCTCATCTTCTTCTCTCTTCTCAGGAATGTCTTATCACTGTTATAAATCTGGCACATTTATAAGTATAGCTCTTCCATTAAGTGATGCCTGTTTTTTCTATGTACATTACTACATATATAGAGCTACATATGTACTACATATATGGACCATCAACAAAATCTGGTCCTTCACAGTCCAGATGCTCACCCTCATCTCAGAAGTGTATTCACTGGCTGGGCCCTCAAATGCATCATCTAGCCGTGCACAGCCATTTCAGCCCCCTCCACTGGTCATGTCATGAAGCCAGCAAACAACAACACCTACTCTGATGACGTTGATGGCCCCTACTGAGAAGATGGCGGCTCATTTATACCACTTGGGCTATTTATATGGGGAATGTTTAGAGTAACTTGTTTGCTCACTGACCTGAGAAAGAATTGTGTTGCCCTTGGATTTGTTTCAATTGGTGGACCAAAAATCTCCTTAAACCATGCCTTCTATACATTTTAAATGTTTATATAAAAGTGGATGCTATGGAACATGCCCCATAGCTGTCCCGTATGTGTACACACTATGGGCCCCATTAAATTCCAAGCCCGCAACTTGTGTGATCTATGCCGTATGTCTGCAAGCGTGCTACGGGCTCCCATTTATCTCAGATTACGATGGTAATCAATTCATCAAGGGCACGAGATAGCCCGTAAAGCCTTCCCGCAGCCGCAAACTGTCAAGGGGCTGGTCGACATGTGATCGGCTGTTACCCAAAAAAAAAAGTGGTGTAACAGCCGTAGATGATCGACAGAGGGAGATTATAAAGTTGCGTTCCACCCGCCCATGCGTTGACTGTGTTGTATTTTCTTATGAAGTAGCGCGCAGGTCCTGGAGGTTTTTCAGAGAGAGAGTAGGAGTATTTTGAGAGCAGTAATTTACAGTAATAGCAATACACATAGAGACACATAGAGCTAGGACACTCAATACACCCCCCGCCCCATACCCCACACCCCATCCCCCAACAGTTATTAAATACACATAATACACACATTTTTTTTCATTATTTTACAGCCATATTTTTATTGATTTATTTTTAAATTATTTTCAGGATTATAATGGAGGGAGGAGGGAAGAGGAGTGGAGATGAAGGGATGAGGAGGAGAGAGAGGATAGAGAGGTGGCCCTGAGGAGTGGAGGAGAGTAGTGGAGGAGAGGAGGAGAGGAGAGGTGGAGTGGAGGAGAGGAGTGGTGGAGTGGAGAAGGAGAGGAGGTTTCAGAGGAGAAGGAGGAGGAGGAGCAGGAGGAGGAGGTGGTGGAAGTGGAGGAGGAGGAGGAGCAGGAGCAGGAGGAGGAGGTGGAAGCGGAGGAGGAGAGTGGAGAGGAAGAAGTGATTGGGGGCAGGGTGGCCCTAGCACTAGGAACACAGAGGAGGGACAGAGGGGGAGATGCCTGATCTCAGGGGGGGTGGAATTTTTAGGGAGGCACATGCCTCAGGGACAGATCAGGGAAACGATCCCCATCCAAAATGGGGAGGGCAAAAGTCTTAGGGCAAGCACAGGGCCCACAATTACAACCACCCTAGAGAATGTGGTCCTCCTTGGTGACATCTGTGGCCGCCCCGTGATCCTTGCAGGGGGAGGGAAGTTAGGCCAGGGCCAAGGGTCCAGGCATGGAAGGAGGTAGTGGCTGAGGTTACAGCAGTGGGCTCAGCACAAAGGGATGTGCATTCCATCAAGCTCTGACTTGACAACATCAGGGCTAAGGTGAGGAGGATAATGGCCTAGGAGGAGAAGAACATGACTGGGCAATATAGTGAGTGGGAGGGGGTCGCCAAGGACCTTCTCAGCCAGGTGCCCACCACTGGAGCTTCAGGCCTGGTGGCCCAGCAGGACCCAGCCTCCATTTCAGATGAATATCACATACACCAACATGCCACCACATGTACATCACAAACACTACACATGTACATCATCACCAACAAGGACACTGACACATCAGCTTCATGGAATTAAGAAGGGATAGATGGATGCATCATTAAATCCATGAAGCTGACAAATCACTGTTATTCGTGGGAACTACAAGTGTAATCAACCAATAGAGAGTCCATGTGTTGGTGTGCCCACTGCAGCTTATGCAATTACAGCCCGCAGCCGGAATCAAGATAGGGTTAGGAACCAAGAATGATCAAGACCCGAAACCAAAGAATTGATCATATCTAGCATTTGATAACTAATTGGAGTTGCAATTAGGAGAATCATTCAGATTCAAGACTAGATGTCAGACAGTTAGGAATTAACTCAAAACAATATATTCGTCATCATGCTAATGACCTATACATTTTCCCTTCAGCATTAAGGAGGTCTGGGTCAAGTTGCACAGCAGGAACTAGCTCAGGATGAGCAGGAAAGAATAGGATCCAAGAACCCTGGTTTGGAAGAGGAGGATGTCATATGGCTAGTGAGGTCGCCATCAGGACCACTGGCCACACTGCCAGGATTTGATCCCACTATCCCCCTCCTCAAGAAACTAAGCATATCATCAGGGCTCTCCCACTGGAGGGAACATCTACACCAGCGACCACCTCCTCCCCCCCAGCAGTGCATTGGACTAGCCGCCACCACCCCCACCGCGCCCACCAACACCACCCTCCTTACTGCATTAGGCTCCAGCCGAGCAACAGAACCTTCTTACTCGCTCACCAGGCCACGCCACTAGGAACTCAATGCCTAACACCAAGCCAGGCTGTGCAGGTAAATATGCTGGCCCTCATGCAGTAGTAGATGGAGTGTCTCCGGGGGATCTAGGCCTTGTAAGGCACAATAGGGAGAGGAGAGGAGGCATCCTTAGTGACAGAATCCTACGTGGCAGGGGTTCCCAGGATTGGAGAGGGCCAGAGCACATTCCAGGGGGTGACAGCAGATGCTATGTGAGGCGCTCTGGGACCCAGCTCCGCCTTCTCCACCCCGATGGCATCCACCGGCTACCCGCAGCCTGGCCCCTTTTCTCCTCCCACCATGCCTCCACCATTGTCACTGCAGGATTTACTGCCTGCTGAGGGGATGCCTTCCCCATGTACCATCCCCCCACCACCACCATTACCCGGAAGATGGCGGATGGCCATGGAGCATTGGGCTGCGCAGGTATTTGTGCCTTCTCAACAGCACTCCTCAGTGACCATCTATTGGTCACAATGTTAACCTAATCTAGCCTGGCTACAGAGTCTTGGATCTTGGCTTATGTATTGGTAATATTTTGTATGCAGATGGCTACCTCCCATCACATGGTCCACAATCCTCTTCTCTGTGGACACGTAGGGATCTTTTTAACATTTCACCAATTGATGGTCACTGAGGAATGCTGTTGAGAAGAGATGCCACAGTCCTTACCTTATTTAAGGCCTTATTTTGTAGGTGTTATGTTTTTGTTTTGTTTTATTTTAGGTATAATTCAGGTCCATGAAGGCATCTTCTGCATCTGCAAGCATTGTGGAGGAAATGTATGAGGTGTAAGGTTTTCCAAGTGCCTCTCGGTTAGACATTCCTTCAATGACAGCCCCCACCCCCTTAACATGTGGCCCCCACAATCTTAATGCTATCATATAGCCAGAAATCTCAGACATGATTGTTGTTGACTTAAATGTAGACTGATAGAGCTACAGTGGTGGGCTTGCAAAGTCTCACAATGTCATGTTAATGACAGCCAGCATTGATATATGCACTAATGATGCATGTGATCCTGACCTCAATATCAGTCTGAGAACAGATCCTTGGGTCTGATGTACGTAACAGTGAATCTGGCTGCTGACCTTTGTGTCCTCTCCGTATTAATGGCTATTTTCCCATATTACTGATAATCCAGAGACCTAGCTAATAGTTAGTAATGCTTGTAGATGGGAATCAGGTGAGTGGTCATATTGGTACAGTATTTAGCATTGTACTGTACATGCATTGGGATTAGTTTTTTTAACCTCCTCCACCTTTTTTAGTTGACCACTTTTTGTCATATTTATGTTTTGTCACCACACTGTATGTGTGAAACTGGATTGGATTACACAGTCCAGAGGTTGAATCATCTGTGTCATTGACCAGTTCTAGAAAAGGTGTAAGTGCTATGCACATTATTGGTTTCTTCTATTAAATAGAGTGATTTGTGATGATTCTTTTTTTCATCAGATTACAGTTGCAGTGGTGTAGTGACCACATGTGACCCTGGTAGGTGCTATGCATCATGCTTATTCTAGACTATCACATTACCCCCTGTAGAAACCCACTTTTTCCCACAAGCTTCTTGCTCTCCCGGGATCAGCCCACACCACACCCATGATATTAATGCACATTCTTGTGCGAGGGGCCGCATTTGCGGAAGGTGGAGTCTCCAACGTCGGCTGTAATGAGCCAAAGGCTCATTCCAGGCCGCAAATGCGGGCCCTCGCAAAGCAAGGGGCAGCAATTGCGGAGGTGGAGGCTCTACGGCGCCTCACACGCGGTTACAAACACCCACACAAGCGGCACTTTACCAAAATAAATCTAACACGCAAACACTATATACGGACTTACACAAAAAATACGACTTACGACCTCACAAAAATACGACCTTAACGGCCGAACCTTGCACACCGGAAACCATTAAAAACACAATAAATAGACACAAAAAATACATAAAAAGCTTACATACAGCGAGGGGTGGGGGGGGGGGGTCAACACAGACCCTCATAAGCCAATAAATAACCGTGTCACTCATGGGGGTCAATACAGACCCCCATAAACCCATAATTAACCCTGTCACTCATGGGGGTCAATACAGACCCCCATAAGCACTTAAATAACCTGGTCACTCACGGGGGTCAACACAGACCCTCATAAGCCAATAAATAACCGTGTCACTCATGGAGGTCAATACAGACCCCCATAAGCACTTAATTAACCCAGTCACTCATGGGGGTCAATACAGACCCCCATAAACCTATAATTAACCCTATCACTCATGGGGTCAATACAGACCCCCATAAGCACTTAATTAACCCAGTCACTCATAGGGGTCAATACAGACCAATATAAAACCCATAATTAACCCTGTCACTCATGGGGATCAATACAGACCCACTTAATACATTAATTAACTCTGTCACTCATGGGGGTCAATAAAGACCCCCATAAACCCTTCATTAACCCTGTCATGCATGGGGGTCAATACAGACCCCCAAAAGCACTTAATTAATCACATCACTCATGGGGGTCAAGAGAGACACCCATAAACCCCTAATTAACCCTGTCACTCATGGGGGTCAATACAGACCCCTGTAAACCTATAATTAACCCTGTCACTCATGGGGTCAATACAGACCCCCATACACACTGAATTAACCCGGTCACTCATGGGGGTCAATACAGACCAATATAAACCCATAATTAACCCTGTCACTCATGGGGGTCAATACAGACCCCCCATAAGCCAATAAATAACCCTGACACTCAGGGGGGTCAATACAGACCCCCAAAATAGATTAATTAACTCTGCCACTCATGTGGGTCAATACAGTCCCCCATAAAACCTTAAATAACCATGGCACTTATGGGGTCAATACAGACCCCCATAAACCTATAATTAACCCTGTCACTCATGGGGGTCAACACAGACCCTCATAAGCCAATAAATAACCGTGTCACTCATGGGGGTCAATACAGACCCCCATAAACCCATAATTAACCCTGTCACTCATGGGGTCAATACAGACCCCCATAAACCTATAATTAACCCTGTCACTCATGGGGGTCAATACAGACCCCCATAAGCCAATAAATATCCCTGTCACTCATGGGGGTCAATACAGACACCCATAAACCTATAATTAACCCTGTTACTCATGGGGGTCAATTCAGACCCCCATAAGCACTTAATTAACCCTGTCACTCATGGGGGTCAATACAGGTCCCCATAAACCCATAATTAACCCTGTCACTCATGGGCATCAATACAGACCCCCATAAATCCTTAATTATCCCGATCACTCATGGGGGTCAATACAGACCCCCATAAGCACTTAATTAACCCTGTCACTTATGAGGGTCAATAGAGACACCCATAAACCTATAATTAACCCTGTCACTCATTTGGGTCAATACAGACCCCCATAAGCACTTAATTAACCCTGTCACTCATGAGGGTCAATACAGACATCCATAAGCCAATAAATAACCCTGTCACTCATGGGGATCGATACAGACTCTATTTAACCCCATCAGTCCCATAAGGGTATATTATGACCCTTATGGGGCTGTTACAACCCTAACTTTAACCAAATAACTGCCATGACGGTCATCAAGGACCATCATGACACTAAGTACAAACACTACACTGCACTATACCCCCCAATAAACCATTAAATCTAAACTAACCACCCTCTAAACTAACCACCCTCTACACTAACACTAACCTATTTGCACCTACACTACCTACCTAAACTACCTAACTACCCCCTAATAACCCCCACCTCCTCCACTCTAACTACAGAAAATTAAAAAATCTAAGTCACAAAAAATAAAAAAAGGAACATTACAGAAAATAAAAAAATACATTACAACCCCCCCACTACAGAAAAATAAAATTATACACCTGAAAAGGAAATACATATAGAATACATACAATACAATACAATACCCCCCTATCTAACATTCAATCAATACTATCTATATAAAATACATCCCCCAATCTATCTAATATAGAATAAATCCTAACTATATAAAATACATCCCCCAATCTATCTAGTATACAATAAAATCCTAACTATATAAAATACATACCCCTATCGATCTAATATACAATAAATCCTAACTATCTAAAATACATACCCCTATCTATCTAATATACAATAAATCATAACTATCACAAATACATACCCCTATCTAACATACAATACTTTATAATATACAATACATCATATCTATCTAAAACACATCCCCCAATCTAATATGCAATAAATCATAACTATCTAAAATACATACCCCTAACATACAATAAATCATAACTATCTAAAATAAATATGCTTAACATACAATAAATCCTACCTATTTAAAATACATACCCCTATCTAACATACAATAAATCCTATCTATATACACAAACCCTAATTATAAGCTAAAATAAAATAATTAAAACTACTTACCTTTGCAAATGTCCCTTCAGATCACCAACCTAGGGGAAAAGAAAAAAAATAATAGTACAACACATTTACATAAAATAAATAAACATTCTAAATATTCTAAATATTCTACTCACCTTTCCAGCATGTCCCCGTCCTTCTTCTTTTCTTCTACTCCGGCACGGCCCCTGTTAAACAAAAACATTACATTAGGACAACATACATAAACATTAAAAAAAATAAAAAATAAACAAAATATTCATTGTACTTACCTCCCTGCGATGCCCTCGGCCTCCTCCTCTTCTGCTCCGGCTGGGCCCTGGAACAATCTGAGCTCTAAATGTTTTTATACTTTTCCGGAAGAGAATAGGCAATGGCTCCTTCTGATTGGCTGAAAACGCTATCTATCAAATTCAGCCAATCAGTAGGCGCCAATTTGTGAGCCAATCAGAAAGGGATACACCCCAAAATCCCACTCTAATTGGATAATGCACCTGTCAATTTTTATTTGACATATGCTAATTCCCTCACACTATAAAAATATAATCACCGATCCCCCCACACTATAATATAACATGTCCAGCTCCAGACCTACACACCATAGATATATCCAACATTACAGATACACTCGCGCCTCATGACTTCCTTTTATCTGATCCATTCATTTTTCTGCATTTGATGTTTTTAGTCCACCCTTATGTGTCATTGTGTACAAAGGAACCTCTGTTGGACATTATATTTTGGATAAAACATGGATATCTCTCTAAAGCACCATATGATGAGTTGTCTAATGGCTGACACCGCAAGGCTGAGCTGGGCCCTCCAGGTAACAATCACTTCTTACATCAGAGACATATCATAATAGATGATGTCACAAAGCCCAGAGCCCTATATAAGAAGCTAGCTTGGGAGGCAAAGCCATTCAAATCAGGATTGACAACAGATGAGCAATTGGACAACCAAGTGCCCATGGCCTTATATAGATGGGTATAGGAAGCCTTAAAGGAGCCAACTCTACCTTGCACATATGAAGACTGACAGATCGCATAGATAAAGGTAAAGCTTGATAATTGGTAATTAGGTGAATTGTATAGACAAAAAAGTCCAGTATATCAATTGGGATAACACTCATTTTTTAAGATTTTTGTAAGATTGTATAGTCACAAGTCTCGTATATTTACTGTATCCCTTGTATCTTTCTGCAGAAAATGGTGGCATGCTCTTACTATAAGATACAGTTACATATGTGATGAGATCCGTCTGAGAGGTGAGTAAAGAAGTATCTAGACTATATAGACTACACGCTGGCCAGACCTCACTATGTTTTATTAAATCAGCTCTGCAATGCGTATTTCTTCTCATTAAAGTGAACATTTTATCACCTTCACATAAAATGTATGTAGGAGTTCTGCCATTTTGTCTCTGTACGTTATCCCTTGTCAGTAATTATATGAGGAGAGCGGCCTTAGTGAGTACCACAGACCATTATGTTACCATCTTCTCCAAGTAAAAATACACCAACCCCAAACATTTATCTACAGTATATTACGTACCTTGGTGTATGGATATGAAAGCATCATATATTACACCGTATACCATCACAAAGCCTAATTATTATATAGATATAAGGTCTGAAGACCTGAAAGTTATTGTCTGATGTACAAAAACATTTTACTATAAACGAGAAATAAGCTGGACACAAAAATATAAGACTACTAGTTCTCAGGTGTTTCCATGACCCATCACAGACACCCCCTTCGGGTCACTATCATAAGCAGGTAGCAGAGAGACTGCCTCAGATGGTCTGAAAAACCAATGCATGATATTAAACCAGGAGATTATGTCCTTGAGAAGTCTCTTTCTTTATCTCTTAGGTGGACTAGAACTCATCTTGTGCTCCTCACCAATGGAGCTGATGTCAAGGTTGAAGCTGAGGAGACATAAGCATCATGAGCAGGTAGCAGAGAGACTTTCTCACATGTCTGATAAACCAATGCATCATAATGAACTGGGAAAGTATGTTCTTGCAAAGGCAATAAATAAAGTGTCTTTATCTCCTAGGTGGACTGGACATTACTTACCTCATGCTCCTCACCAATGGAACTGCTGTCAAGGTTAAAGGAACGTCCGAATGGTTTCATGGAAGGTCATGTGTCATGAAAAAGTGCATCTTCACAGCCCTCTCATGAGACTCTCTGTGCATACCCTCTCTGTCTGCCATGGTGGTTATCCCCTTGGTCATCAGATTTGAAGTGTGGGAACAGTGGCAATTCACCTGTGTAGCCGACACCAACTTAAATAGCCTCCTCATCTCCTTAAGCATCATAAGCAGGTAGCAGAGAGTGCATCAAATGTCTGATAAACTAATGCAAGGTATGTCCTTGTGAAGTCTCTTAATACGGTTTCTTTATCTCTTAGGTGGACTGGACCTCTCACCGTGTGCTCCTCACCAATTAAACTTCTGTCAAAGCTGAAGGAAAGTCAGAATGGTTTCATGGAAGCTCATGTCACAAGGTTTCATCATGGAAAAGGTCTCCTCAAAGCCCTCTCGTGAGACTCTACATACCCCCTTGTACAAGAAAATAAAGATATCTCCTGCTTGATTTGATCAGATCTGTGTCATTATTTACGAGTCAAATTCCCCTGTAACACGTGGCAAAGGCAAAACAATATTGATTATTGGAAGACAGTGTTGGACACCCAGCCACGGCTCTCAGTGTTATTGCCTGGTGACGGGGCCATTGTCCACCACACGCTCACCTTCTTGTGTAACTTCCCCATCTCCGTGATCTCCTACACTGTACGGTCTCAGGAGCCAGGGTTGTCATGTCGTCATGTCTCAGAAAGTTTCTCTTATGGTCTTATAGTATATATTATCACATATATAATTGTGAGCATGCGAGCCAGCTCAAGCCGTTGCTAACGCTTGCGGGCTCGCTACGGCCCTCGCATAGCCTGTGAGCTGACAGCACAGTGAGGAGCAGAAATCTGCAGCGTCCAGAAGGAGGCGGTGGGCGGGACTAGATTAACGGTGGGGCGGAGCTGGAGATGAAGTGGGCGGAGACAGTGAGACAGAGACATGAGACAGGACGGAGACATGGGTGGAGACATGAGACAGTAGGTTTGTATACTGCATGAGAGTAAGTGTAATATGTAGTATGTGCGTATATCTCTCTCTACAATGAGTGTGTGTATTACTCTGCTACGCCTATTGTTGCTAAGAAGACAAATTCTGGGACGGAACTACGGGTCCGCCATCTTGGTTATGGGCAAGAGCTGAAGACTGATAAGAAGTGCTGGCAGTAATGCTCTCCATGTTACAGCATAAGATACATTACTAGGGATTAAGCTGAAATTACCTCATTGACTGTACTTTATATATGACACTGACAGATTGCATTAAGGATGTGATGCTATGTATGAGATGTGTGTAGGGAAACAGCAGCAGCACTATATGTATTCATGTACACTCAGACATATCACATATATAGTTGTGAGCGTACAAGTTGTTGCTAAAGCTTGCGGGCTCGCAAAGCGAGGGATGCAGCTCGCGCAGTGAGGGCTGCGGGCGAGGGCCTCAGTTGCTGGCATAGAGCGCCAAGGGCCTCATTTGCTGGCATGGAGCGCCGAAGGCGCTCCTTGCCAGCAACTGCGACCCTTGCAAAATTTACGTTAAAACGCAAACAACACGACACAACAACCGCGACCCTCGCAAACTTTACCTTACAACGCAAAAAAAAAATACGAGACACGTTACACACATTACGACCTCGCAAAAATCGCACGCAACTAGCGAACATCACAAAATAAAAAACACAATAAATACACACAGCACATACATAAAAAGCTTACCTACAGCAAGAGGAAGCACCCAGGACCTCAAAAAAACAACTTACACCTTAATTTCGCTCAAAATAAAAGAGTTTACACACTCGAAAATTCTCTAACCGACAGAAAAAATGGCCGCCTAACAAAACGAAAACGAGGCTACAGCACTCTAAACACGCAAAACACCACAAGAAACTCGCAAAACACCACAAAAGACCTACGGATATTCCGCTAAGATGCATACCACACATTACCCGCCATTTTTCGCCAATGCGGAAGTACATAACTACGCTAACGGTTTGCTCTCTCGCACTCACACTATTACACTGCACACATTCAGCACGCTTACATAGCAGCTCCACACCACTAATGCTGCAGCAACCTCAAAACAGATTGCTAGCTCTTCAACACAATGCTTCAAAATACGTAAAGTATATTCATTTATTAATGTATTATATATTTCATTATTATACACCAAACACCCTTAGCTCACTTACAATTTCATTGCCGTCATTTTTTGACGGGCAATTCGCTAGTAGTATATATTTTTTAGTAACCTTGAAATCTTTATCCTTTTTATATAGCTATCAATCTCATGGGTTTTACCCCTATTATTTTGCAATAATTACACAAAATGAACGTATCCGCTCTATACATTGTCACACAATCTCTAAAGATGGTTATCTCCAGAGCAGGTCCTTCAACTACTCGGTATCAGAGGGTTTGTGTTGTTATAAGAAATAGAAGAATATATTTTTGTCTATGAAAGACATCTTGTGAGACATCTTGTGAGACCCTGCATTTTATCCATATAATGTGACCTTGTCCTGGAGGAGGAACCCGACCCCCATCCCTGACCTTGCTATGTGTGGAGAAATGCAAAACAACATTGATTATCTGAGACGTCTTCTCCTCCATCTACTCTCCCCACACTGGGCCATTGTTTTAGTATCATCCCCCAGATTGTTTGGTACCCTATAACCCACCCTGCTTCTTCCTTCATAACCACCATTCACCTTCACCCACAAGCCCCCATCTACCTTTTCACTGCTGTTTGTTCCTCCTTCCCCACACCCTGTGCCTTTTGCTTCTTCCATCACAACCACCATTCACCTTCATCCACAAGCCCCCATGTGTCTTATCCCTGGTGTTTGTTCCTCCTTTCCCACACCCTGTGCCTTTTGCATCTTCCATCATAACCACCATTCACCTTCATCCACAAGCCCCCATCTACCTTTTCACTGCTGTTTGTTCCTCCTTCCCCACACCCGGTGCCTTTTTCTTGTTCCTTCATAACCACCATTCACCTTCATCCACAAGCCCCCATGTGTCTTATCCCTGCTGTTTGTTCCTCCTTCCCCACACCCTGTGCCCTTTGCTTCTTTCTTCATAAACACCATTCACCTTCACCCACAAGCCCCCATGTGTCTTTTCCCTGCAATTTGTTCTTCCTTCCCCACACCCTGTGCCTTTTGCTCCTTCCATCATAACCACCATTCACCTTCATCCACAAGTCCTTGTGTGTCTTTTCTTGCTGTTTGTTCCTTCTTCCCCTCCTCCTTTCCCTCTTCCACAAAAACTTCCTTCCCTGTGTCTTATTTCCGTATCCCATGGTGGCCCTTGCCTCGTAAACTCGCATTTGTCTTTTCCATCCTCCCCAGTCCTCTGGAGCAGCATGCCATCCAAATAGTGTTGCCTACTCACCCTAAAGAAACGGGACCCTCAAAAGGAAGAATCTGTACGTGCTCATGTGACTCTACAAGCCATAGTTACATAGTTACATAGTAAGTGAGTTTGAGTTTCAACCTTTTTAGATCTCTCCTGATCTGCAATATGTGGATTAATTGTTAATTGAATCAGAGGAAGCAAACAGAAAAAAACCAAGTAAAACTTTTTAATTGTCTAAAAAAGGGAAAACAAATGAATTCCTTCCTGACCCCAAATACTGGCCATCGGACTCCTCCCTGGATCAATACTCCAATTCTAATTATCCAGAATAACCCTAAATGCCATTTTTATTTAAAAATATATACCATCCCTTTTTAAAGTAATCTATTTAATCTGCTGTCACCACCTCCTTTGGTAGAGAATTCCACACATTAACCACCCTTACTATGAAGAAACATTTCCTTTCTTTAAGCTGGAATCTTTTTACTTCATGTTTTTTAATATTTCAATAAAGTTTATTTTTAATACTACGAAGTGATAATATTGTTGATTCTGAGGCATATATTTGACTTGTAGCACCATTGGAGGTATATGCTGGATATATAGGAAGTATTTTCTTTCTTTCTCTTTCCATATAAATTAAAGTTTATAATACTTATAATACATAACTTATGGTTACTTTTTTGGTATCAATGCCATAGGTTGCTGACCTTGATCTAGAGGATATGATTAGAAGTGTGGGACAAGAGGGTGACAAGTCCATGATGGACAGTGATGGAGTCAGTAGACTGTAGGAACTGGAGTTGTCCATCTCTTGTAGGTGGGTTATTGAGCCAGTTGACCATATATGACATTTGATGTGCACCTAAAGGTGGTAAGTTATACATTTTTTTAAACTGATACATTTTCATGTGAATGTAAAGCTTTTAGTACAAGGTAGATCTAAAATGTAGGTGTAGCCCAAGGAAAGTCCTGAAGTCAGAAACAAGAGAGGTGGGCCTTTAAAGCCTTTAGAACAAGGTAAAATGTTTAGATGTAGCTTGAGTCAAGTTCAGAAGTCAATAACAAGAGGGGTGGGAAGTCATAGGTCATATTGAGAACAAAAGGGGGGTTCTGGGAGTATTTGGAGATGGTGAGAGTGGAAAACAGGGGTACATTGTCTGTGTGAAGAGCTTTATATAGTAGAGTCAAGATATTAAACCTTATTCTGTAGGCCAGATGGTGCCAGTAGATTAAGTGACAGAAGGTGCCGTAGATACTGAGCGTTGAGTGAGGAAAAACATTCATTATGATTTGTAGTGGAGAAAGATGAGAAGAACAAGGAGACCCTAATGTTTACTGTTTCATCTTCAGAGGTCACTAGTTATATAATGTTAATATCACATAATGTAAGAAAAGTGGCACCAAAAATTTACCATTAATCCCCCTCCTAAATAGACATGGAAGTCACCAGGGTTGCTGTGCACCATTAGGTAGAGTATTGGAAACCATGTAGGTTTGTTTAAATGTATCAATAATTACAAATAAAGGATACTAATTAAAGCATTAACTAATATATTGTCCATTTTATTTGATTAAATTGTATAGAAATGTTTACATTTGCTTTAAAAACAATTTTCAATTCGATAAATATTTTAAACGCAAAACTTTCTAGTATAATCTCATGTTATGTGTCTTGTGTTTTATCCTGATATAAATATAACATTATTATTGGCGAAAATTATGGGATACACACTGACAGTTATTTTCCATATAAAGTTTCTTAACCCTTACACTTTGCCTGCACAAGCCTTACCATGGAGGGAAACAAGGGATATTTAACAAATATATTGTACAAATTATAAGACCCTCTTTCTCATAGTGTCCATCTGGTTGCAAGTATGGCCACTGGACAGTGCCCCTCATTATGTATTAGAGAGAGGTCTAATATCCCTAAATGTAAAGTTTATAGCTCTAGACATTATTCAGCATTTTCAAGAAGAAAAATACCTTTTCCATATGATTTTCCATCCTTTATCTTTTTTTAAGGTAAATCTGGTGTCTTCACAACATCTTACTTGCCGTCTAAGTGCTGACTTCACATCTTTATTTTTCAAACTGTAAATTAGAGGATTTAGTACAGGGACGGCAACTATGTTAATTAGGGAGAATATTTTTGTGACTGTCATATCTCCCATTGAGGGTGATCTCAGGTATAAACAGAACAGAGTTATGTAGAGAAGAACAACGACAGTGAGGTGTGAGGAACATGTGTGGAAGGCTTTCTGTCTTCCAGTACTGGAACGGATCTTCAGGATGGTGGTAATAATGAAAATATAGGAGAGAATAGTTAGAGAAAATGGAAATGAGGCAAAAAAAAAGTCCTTCCATGGCAATTATTATCTCCAGTGTTGTTGTATCGTTGCATGTGAGTTTCATAAGAGGGACAATGTCACAGTAGAAGTGGTTGATGATATTGGATCTATAACAGGTGTAATTGGACAATGCGACAAGATGAAGTGTGACGCATCCAAACCCAAGCAACCAACAGACAGTGGCCAAGGCAATGCAAACTGGAGTGCTCATGATCATCGTATAGTGTAATGGTTTACAAATGGCCACATACCGGTCATAACTCATGGCCGTAAGGATTAGCAACTCATCAGCTGTCAATAATGAAAACATAAACACCTGAGTCATGCAGGCAAAGAATGAAATGGTGTTATCTCTTGATATGTAGGAAGAAAAGATCTTATGTAGATTGACTGTGGTGGAGGACATGTCTATGACCGACAAGTTCCCCAAGAAGAAGTACATGGGAGTGTGCAGATGAGGATCCAGGGAAACAAGTAGAAGAATGGTCATGTTACCACTAAGAGTGAGAAGATAAATGAGAAGTATTACAAGGAATATCGGAGTCTGAAGATCTGAATTGTCTGTAATCCCTATCAGTATGAAGTTTAGGACCTCTGTCTGGTTTTCTTTCTCCATATCTTTGTGAGTCTAATTAATGAGAAAAAAGTCAAAACATTATTATGGTCTATGAAACAATGTCTATAATAAATTACTTCATGACCAAAATATGTATAACTTATGGTACAGAAGTGATTGGGGAGATGTGAGAGAATCCTGTAAATATATCAGAGGAGTTAATAAAGTTCAGGAGGTAGGAAAGTGTCTTCCAGAAGAAGAGGACATGATATGAAGGTATAATGTGGAGGATCCAAGTGCAACATGGAAACTACACTGTTGCAGGAAAGAAAGTAGATAAGTGGAATGAGCTTTCAGTAGAAGTCGCACGGATAAACACCAGAGAGGAGATCCAACATACCTGATTATTACTGAGGACAAGATAAAATAGGCAGAATTTTAGGTCTTATCTATGTAACACTTTATGTCTACAGTATATTATTTTGATATTTTACCCCAAAATCTAATAATTGCATGGAAAATGTTTATAATACTCACACATTTCTGTACATTATGACCAACGAATAGTATAATTATTGGTTAAAACTTAATCCTTGTCATGGCATTGAGTTATGAGTAAAAATACTGGCTTATTTTCAACAAAGTCAATTAAATCGCCCATTAAATTAAAGAACCAGTGAAAATAAAACAATGAAACATACAACCACAGTATTTAGTGCTCTACTTGATGATATAGAACAGTATTGATGGATCTCAGGTCCCTTTATATCCTGATTCAGAAAATCCATTGAGAGTAAGCTTTAACCTATCCATATGTGTATCTGACCTAGATCGGTACCAGTTACCCTGCGCCATTGTATTGTTTGGCAATGATCTGTAAGCTTAATAGTTGAAAAATATGAGGCAGAAATTTGTACTTACATCTCCAGGTTGTTGCTGTATTTATTATTCTCTTACGTAGGTTGTAGTAGGTGATACATTTTAGAGGGTCAGCCGAGTTACAGAGCTTCTGAAACACTAATGTTTTCCTATTTGTTTTTCTTCATTATCATAGAAAGTGGTATCACCTTCTACTTACACCAGGCGTCTTGTAATGATTTAGAACAAAGGCTATATATATATATATATATATATATATATATATATATATATGTAGAACAGGTCCTCTAGATCGCCAATGTGTTAGAAGAACCTTCAAGAAGATCTAATTAATGTTCCCAAAAGTCTAAAAAGCACAGAGAAAAACTTCCATTGGCAACATCAACAAATTCCTTACTTTTAAACAGGATTGATAACTAACTAAACAATATTTCTATCCGAAACATGTTATGTACAAATTATTTGATAGTCCATGTTTAAGAGGTCATCTATGAAGAATATTTTCTTTAGTCACTTATTATGTGCAGACGTCTTGCATTCTCCATCACCAAAAAAAAAATGTGTCTGATCCACAGGTACATACATTTTATAGCTCTCTATCTATGGTAAGACTGGAGGTTTAATCATTTGGAATCATATCTCTAGAGGGTCTAAAGCCCATAGGTTTCATTATATTTTTTCAGACTTAGACATGTCCCAGTTGGTACAAAAACTGAGAGATGACATTAGTTCATTGGAAGCCAGTCCATGGAGGCCAGAAACCAAACAGACCAACCAGTCCATGATTTTAACTATTTTTTCTCAACTCCTCAACAATGAGCAATAGTTATAACCAGATAAGATTTCTGATTCTGAGTACAACTATCAAGTAGTGATATCTAAAGGCTTTTCCTTCGTACTATTGTTATGTGATATTAAAAACATATAAATATTGATGTAAATTAAATTATACTTTATGGATTTGAGGGTCAATACCTAGTGCTTAACTGTACAAATAACATAATGACAGAGCCATTACAATGTCTAAGCCGTTGCAAATTTTCTTAAATACACCATATACTTACCACTTACCACTGATCCATGTGGTCATGAGTTGCTGGTTCCAGCTACAACTTTATGACTGTGTTGACCAATAGGAAGCTGGTGGCTGTGCTGTGTTTACCTTAGAAGATACAATATGGAGGTGGGCACCTCATAGAGTGACATGCCATGAAGATTGTTTGAAGCGAGATACTCTAAAATGGCGACCTCCTAAAGGCGAGCAGAGGAACAGTTTTGATAACTTATCTTAACGGATAATCTTTATAAATCATTAATGACGACACATTATTCATGGGGCGGTCAGAAAAGATCTTGTGATACCCAACATATGATGTCTACTTTTGTATATGTAGTGTCCTGACCCAAGGAGTTTACATAGTTATTAAAGGGTAAATCATTGTTTTGGAGAGTAAAGGATAACATTTAATAGACAAACATGATAGACAGAGTATAAAGTGAGGTTTGGGTTCATTGAAATAGTGTATCGGCCAAAATTCAGTGTCATGGATGCAATAGTTCAAGACAAAAGATCAGGAGACATATGATGAAATAGTCTAAGTTGTATCAGGGTTGGAAAAAGAAAGCATATATTCAAGGAGGTGCCATGGGGCTAGATAGTGGCCTTGGGGTACCTCCTGAGCGGAGAGGAAATAGTGGTAAGGACCGGTGAGTTCAGGGGAACTTAGCAGTTGGGTCTGTCTGCTCCCTAGCTGACCCGACCTTGGTAAGTGATACATTTATTTAGTCGGTGGGGATTTGGCCTAGAGCAACTCCTGGGTGTATCCACTTTTTAGGAGCGAACTTTGGCATCCATAACAATAATAGCAAGTTGTAATCCCTATTAGATTCAATGGGGGGAGAAGATTAATCACTAAGGTCAAGTACTTCCTAATTTGTGGTTAACCACAAGACAAAGGATCAAAGGGGTATTGTCACGATCTACTGCTTCTCAGTCGGGCTTGATAAGGCTGTTATTGCCAAACCTACCCAGCAGATCTACCAGATTCTTTTGATCTCACTAAGACAGCTGATGTCTCTTAAATTAGATGTAGTCTTTAAGAATATGAATGCAGGCTTAGCATTATAAGAAATCAGAAACTGTTTTTATTTCTGTGGACAAGGGCTCATCTATAAGGCATCATAACAGCAACTTCATTCATACAGTCATTGCGGTTATCTTCTTACCTCCTTTTTTAGATAGGAGCATATCTGTCTTCAATATATGTCTTCTTCCCTTGGCTTAGGAACATATATATATATATATATATATATATATATATATATATATATATATATACTTTAGGACATTCAACCCACCATTATCTCAACTGCCCTCAGAGACACCAATACATCTCTCTCTCTGTCAGAAAAAACTCAACTGCCAACTGCTCTCTCCCCTCTCTGACAGTTACCACCGACCACGCAACATTCTAAACCATTTAACTCCTTATACACTGGACACAATTAATCATATAGTCATCAACATAACATAACATAGCATAACATTTTACATATTAATTAACATGACATAACACATATAGGATAATCAAATTAACATAAAAGCATATTAAACAACTAAACTTTTACTGACCCCAAAGGGGTTCAGGGGAATCATGACAACTACTTCCCCCTTTTATTAGTGTAGCCTAGAGGATCATCCTGATGGATAATTCTCTAGCTACACCGTTGTTACTTGTCCTCCTGTCTAGAAAGTCTGTCCGCATTCTGATGGACTTTTCCTCGTCTATGTTGGATAGTAAAATTATAAGTCTGTAAGGCCAAGCTCCACCTCAGTAAACGGCCATTATCCCCAGCCACCTTAGATAACCAACATAGGGGATTATGGTCTGTAACCACAGTAAATTCCCTTCCATACAAGTAGTGTTGTAGCTTCTGAAGGGCCCATCCCACAGCCAAACACTCCTTTTGAACTGCTGCCTTTGCCACCTCCCTGGGTAGCAGCTTTTGGCTGAGGTATGCAATAGGGTGCTCACATCCCTGCTCATCCTTCTGACACAACACAGCCCCCAGTCTATATGTGGAAGCATCCGTTTGTACAATAAAGGGCTGTTGATTGTCTGGAGCAGCTAATACAGGGGAGCAGGTGAGAACATCCTTCAAGGCCTGGAAGGCAACTTCACAAGCAGAGGTCCAGACCACCAACTTGGGCATCCTCTTCTTTGTCAAGTCAGTCAGAGGCTTGGCCATGGCACTGTACAAAGGAATAAACTTTCTATAATATCCTGTGGTCCCCAGGAAAGCCATTACCTGCTTCTTAGTTTGGGGGGTGGGCCATGCAGCTATCCCCTCAACCTTGGCTGGTACTGGCCTAATCTGCCCACTGCCCACCCAATGGCCTAAATACTGCACTTCAGCCCTGGCCCACTGACATTTGTCTGGGCGAATAGTCAATCTGTCCTCCTTTATAGTATCCAGTAAACGTTTGATATGCTGAAGGTGATCTTCCCAAGTATTACTGAATATGGCGATGTCATCCAAGTAAGCCTGAGCATACCCTTCGTGCCCCTGTAATAATTGATCTATTAACCTCTGAAAAGTTGAAGGGGCATTCTTCATCCCAAATGGCATCAACTTGAATTGGCAAAGACCAAAGGGGGTGATGAAGGCCGTCCTCTCTTTGGCTGTCTCAGCAAGGGGAATTTGCCAGTACCCCTTGGAGAGATCCAGAGTGGTGAGGTACTTGGCAGTACCTAGATGGGCCAAGAACTCGTCCATGCGTGGAATAGGGTAAGCATCAGTCTAGGTCCTGTCATTTAGCTTACGATAGTCCACACAGAAACGAGTGGTCCCATCTTTTTTAGGCACCAGTACTGCTGGGGAAGCCCACGGGCTATTGGAACGTTCAATCACCCCTAATCTTAGCATCTCCCACAGCTCATCAAAGATACTAGCCCTCACTGTCTCTGGTACCCAGTAGGAGGTTTTTTTTTAATGGTGGGCAACCTTCTGTTATGACCTCATGCACTGCTAGAGGGGTACACCCCGGGCTAGTAGAGAATAGGGCATGGTAGGGGGCCAGGGTTTCAATCAGCTGCCTTTGGTAGTCTGCACTTAAATTCACGGACTGTCTTACCACCTCCCTCTGATTGTTGAGCCCAGCTGGGGCTAACAGGTCAGGTAGGACTCCTTCTTCTGGGTCACTGCCAGTAGGCAGACAAATAGCTAGCAAATGTTGGGGTCGCCTCTGGAATTCTTTCAGCCTGTTTATGTGGGCCACTCTTGTGACCTTTCTTTCAGGGTCTACAATTACCACATATGTATGAGGGTTCAATTTCTTAGTAATAGGCTAGGGCCCTTCCCAGATTGCTTTGAGCTTATCCTGTGGATGAGGGACTAACATCAAAATATTTTGTCCTACCTCCAGTTCCCTCTCCTTGGTTCCCCTATCATAGTATTTCTTGGCTTTGGCTTGAGCCTCTTGCATGTGGTCTCTAACCAACCCAGTTAACATGACTAGTTTCTCCCTGAAAGCCAGGACATATGAGGCCACCGAAACCTGGTTTTGCCCATAGTCACCTTCCCATGCTTCTCTGATCACTTTCAAAGGTCCCCTTATCTGTCTACCATACAGGAGTTCAAAGGGAGAGAACCCCGTGGACTCCTGCGGTACTTCCCGGTAAGCAAAGAGAAGGTAGGGAAGTAGACGCTCCCAATCCTTCTCTTGTTCTTTGAAAGTAAAGAGCATTTTCTTAAGGGTACCATTAAACCACTCACAAAGACCGTTGGTCTGAGGATGATATGGGGAAGAACTCAGGTGTTTGATCCCACATAACTTCCATAACTGTTGGGTTACTTTAGCCATAAACTGGGTACCTCGGTCAGACAAGATCTCTTTAGGGAACCCCATTCGTGAGAACATCCCCAATAAAGCCTCTGTTACCTTTGTAGCTGAAATCTTAGACAAGGGAACAGCATCAGGATATCGGGTGGCATAGTCTACTATGGTCAGAATGAACTGCTTCCCAGTCCTGCTGCTTCTAGCCAAGGGTCCTATCAGGTCAATAGCCACTCTCTGGAATGGGGTATCCATTACTGGTAATGGTTGAAGAGGGACACGGGTACCCCCTCCTGGGCGGCCATATCGCTGGCAGGCATCACAGGAATTACAGTAATTAGATACATCCCTGTTCAACCACGGCTAGTAGAACACCCTAGTAAGGTGATGCCGTGTCTTCTTCACCCCCAATGTGTCCAGCTAAGGGTACCTCGTGGGCTATCTCTAGCAACCTCCCTCTAAACTTTTGGGGAACTACCATCTGCTTCTTAACCTCTCTCATCCCATTTCCCTCAGGTTCGGAGTTAATTCTGTACAGCAATCCTTCTTCCCACACATACTCATCTCCTTCAGGACCCTTCTCTCGCTTGTCAGCCCTTTGCCTAACCCCAGCCAAGGTCCCATCCTCCCATAATGCTACCTTCACTTCCTTTAAAGTAGCCCAACCCAAACCCAGTTCCCCAGCAGGTAATGGACTTACCCCAGTTTCCAGGTGACCAGCCTTAACCTCGTCGCTTGGACCATCCCTGGTAACCTTGGCAGCTTGCGATCTGGTCACAGCAGTTACATATCGGCTCTCTAGATGCCCCAAATCATTGCCCAACAAAACCTCAGCTGGGAGCCCATGCATAACTCCGACTTCACAAACTCCTTTCCCAGTGCCCCAATCCAACTGCAGACGGGCGACTGGGATGGAAATGTTTTGGCCTCCAGCCACCATGACCTCCATGGTCTTAGGAAGAATGGCTGTACGTGGTACAATTTCCGGATGGACCACGGTCACTGCAGCTCCTGTATCTCGAAATCCCCTTGCCTCCTTTCCCTGGACCAAAACCTTTTGGAAATGCTGGTTCCTGTTGCCTCCTGAACCAGTCTGCACAGCATGGATGGGGTGATAGAAGCCCACCTCTCTGGGTCTGGTCTGTGTCACTCCAGACTCATTAATGTCCACATTCCACTACCCCAGATAGTAGACTGGCTTAGTGGGGTGGCTGTCCACCCTGCGAGGCACATTGGGGCATTCTCTTTTCATATGCCCTGGTTGGTGGCAACCATAGCACTCCAAACCCCTTGTGTTCCGAGTGACATGATGAGAGCTGGTAAGTACTGTGGGTCAAGGGGCCACTCCTGTGGTTCCCCCAGGGTGACTATCACTTTGTGGAGCTGCAGGGCTAGGTCGGGTGGCTATAGGGCAATACGTTACAGATGCTGGAGTTGGAGGTCCCACTTTAGTAGCATTGCTGGGGCCCTTAACCCTTGTCTCACCTCTAGTAGCCTCAAAATGATCTGCTAGACGAGCAGCCTCCTCCCCTGTAGTGGGTTTTCAATCCTGTACCCAAACCTTTAACCTCTCAGGACAAATTGAGTAAAATTGCTCCAGCAGTATTAAGTCCATCGCTTTCTCCAGGGTAGTTACCTCCTTCCCCTTCCACCAACTGTGACAGGCATGCCTCATCTGAAAAATAACTTCAGTATAAGTGTCGCCAGCACCCCTGGTCAAGGTTCGAAATTTTTTTATATAGGTTTCTGGGTTCACCGCATATCTGGCCAACAGCACCTTTTTCACCTCCTCATACATCTGCTGACCCTTAGGGATAGCTCTGAATGCTTCACTTGCCCTTCCACTTAGTCAGCTGACCAGAAGCGTAATCCACTAGGCTTTGGGTTTTTGGTGTAGCTCACATTGCTGCTCAAAGTCCTGGAGGAACCCATCTATGTCCCCCTTTTCATCACAGAAGTGTTTAAAGCTATTATACACTGTCTTTATCATGGCTGCTGTTGTATCCCTTACTTCAATAGGACCGGATGACAGACAGGTAACTCTCTGTGGTTTCTCTCGCTGGACCTCTTGGCTGATCTGGGTCCGAAGGGCCATTAGCTGATCACCGGACAGACTTGCCAGCATCATAGCCCTCCACTTTTTAAATCTCTTACAAATTTCTTCCTCTTTATTAGAGGGTATCTCCAGAGCAAGGGCTGGATCTGGTGTGACTATTGCACCTTTCTCCTCTGTCTCCTGTCTTTCCTCCACCTGACGGAGCTCATCATTCAGCAGGAGTTCCTGGATCATCTCTGCCTTTTTGGTGGTCGCTGTTCTGTGGAGCCCTCTCTCCCGGTACAGGTCCCTGAGGCCTTCAATGGACATGCTGTCATATCTGGACATGCTGCTTGTCTTAGCTTATTGATGAAGAGATCCCACCGCTGCCACCAGATGTCATGATCTACTGCTTCTCAGTCGGGCTTGATAAGGCTGTTATTACCAAACCTACCCAGCAGATCTACCAGATTCTTTTGATCTCTTCACTAAGACAGCTGATGTCTCTTAAATTAGATGTAGTCTTTAAGAATATGAATGCAGGCTCAGCATTATAAGAAATCAGAAACTGTTTTTATTTCTGTGGACAAGGGCTCATCTATAAGGCATCATAACAGCAACTTCATTCATACAGTCATTGCGGTTATCTTCTTACCTCCCTTTTTAGATAGGAGCATATCTGTCTTCAATATATGTCTTCTTCCCTTGGCTTAGGAACATATATATATATCTATACTTTAAGACATTCAACCCAGCATTATCTCAACTGCCCTCATAGACACCAATACATCTCCCTCTCTGTCAGAAAAAACTCAACTGCCAACTGCTCTCTCCCCTCTCTGACAGTTACCACTGACCACACAACATTCTAAACCATTTAACTCCTTACACACTGGACACAATTAATTATATAGTCATCAACATAACATAGCATAGCATAACATTTTACATATAAATTAACATGACATAACAAATATAGAATAATCAAATTAACATAAAAGCATATTAAACAACTACACTTTTACTGACCCCAAAGGGGGTTCAGGGGAATCATGACAGGTATCACTTGCAAAACACTTAACACCACTTAACCCTGCTCTATTGAAACTACGTTTTACAATTGCTGTTTTAACAGCCTTGTTAGGAATACTTGATGACTTGATCAGCCCTGTGGACCTCCCATTGAACTCTATGGAGCCTCATCTCATGCTGCTATGAGTTTGAACCCGGCCCAAACTCTAGCACAGCTTTGGGACTGGTAACTACTGGGTATGGATGTATGCTACTAGAAGTGTCTACTGGTCACCCTTAAAGTGGTACTAAAACTATTTTTATTAGCCCCATGTAATATTTATACTCCCAAACACTCTATAAGTTCAAAAATTGTGCACACAAATAAAACAAATTGTCTAGAGCCCCCTAGGTTCAAAGGACCTGTTGTAAAGGGACCTAGGGGCCCAGGGCAGACAATCAGGGCTTGGGGACGAATATCACACAACCATATAAGTCAGCAAGTTACATAGTCTTTTCAAAAGTGTGTATGCCCATTAGAATAGCCATTGGGTTAGGTTGTCACATGGCTAGTGTCCATTATAGTCCAGAAAATAAACCATTATAGTCCAAAAAAAAAACATTTCATACATGGCATGTACATCTTTGGAAACACCAAAATCCATTGGTCTGAAAGAACGCAGTTGAAGAAGAATCCTTTAGGGTTTGGAAAGTTTTGGAACTACTCTACAAAGAATAGTTCCAGATATTTCCATATCTGATGCAGTCATTAGGCCTAAAAGATATAGACTGAATACTGTAAAATATTAAACAAATGTAGTTTTCTAAACATCACATTTATCTTCATCTGCTCCTTTGTCTCAAAGCTGACTTTAAGCTATAAATGTAAGGATTTAGTATGGGTACAGCAGCTGTGTTATTTAGAGAGAATAGTCTACTGGAACCCAATGTGTATACCGATGGTGGTCTTAGGTATTGGCAATAAAGAGTCATGTAGAGAAGAACGACTACTGTGAGATGTGAGGAACATGCGTAGAAGGCTTTCCATCTTCTGGTGCTGGGATGAATCTACAGCTAAATAAATAAAGATCTAAAGTCAGCTCTTAGACGTAAAGTGTATCTGATGGTATCAACACCGTTGGATGCTCCCAATAACAGAATGGCCTAAAATTTGTATAATTAATAATTTTACTTTTTATTTTTATTGTAATATAATTTACATGAATAAATATTTTGTTTTATTATTCTCTAATGGGGAATCATATGTCTTAAATGATGTACAACTCTATGTACTCATAAGTATTATTTTGTTTCACTACAGAACAAAATCATTTAGAGTATGAATCACACAAAATGGCGGCTGTAATCATCCAACCTCTTGGATTGTGGAATTTCAAGGAAATGATAATGCTCTACAATGTTTTTAGATATTGTTTGATTTTTCCGGTGGAATCGTCGCTTGACAAAGACACAGTTTATATACTATATTTAGGAACTGAAGGCCAACATGTTGTTAGATTTTGAAAATTGTGGAATTCAAATGTTCGTTGGAAGCAATCAATGGTAGTCAACAAAAGAAGACAGGGGGATTCGGCTCTATAGTACATCACCATAGCTGCCATGATGATCAACTGAAAATCAGGGAGTGTTACTATCAACATAATGGGAACAACGTAATGGAAACATCACATGATAATGGAGTTTTACTTGGAAGTAACCAGATCAAAATGACAAATACAGGGGTAAAAGGTGAGTCATATTAGGATGAATGCCAATTAGCATTATGTGTCAGTTATTAAGGAGGTCTGACAATTAGTACTTTGATATGTGAGGTCAAAGACTTGGTGCCCAAATTGTGGGTGAATTGGTCACAAAAATGGCAACATTTTTTCAAGGTGTCAAGGTAGTTCTCTAAAATTATGACAATATTTGGTAAACATGGACAAACTGCATTGACAAAGATAAGAGAAAGGGAGAAAGGTGGATGTCATACTGGGGAAAGAATTAGGAGGAAGGAAGGGAGAGGGGATAGGAGAAAGAGAGGAGTGATTTTATGAAAGAAGAAGGATAGTGGAGGGAGATAGTGTAGAGGAGCGATGGAGAGGACGAAGTTCATGAAGGAGATAGAAAGTAGTGATGGAGCGTTTTCTTCTTAAAGAAATATCCCAATATACAGTTGAGGAATGACTGAAACTTTTCTAAAAGCAACGGGTGGCCCTACTCCTGTGCATTCAAAGGCTCCTGACCAACTTCTCTCAAGAGTAAGAAGAGACTGACCGATTGGGAGTCTCGTCTGTCAGAACCGCTCCCTTGGCCTCACAACACTTTAGCATGACATTAGTTTTTGTACAACTGGAAGCAAGTCCATGGAGGCCAGAAACCCAACAGACCAACCAGTCCATGATTTTACCTATTTTGGCTCAACTTCTCAACAATGAGTAATAATTATAACTGGACATGATTTCCAACGTTGAGTACAAATGTCAAGTAGTGATATCTAAAGGCATTTTCTTTGTACTATTTTTATGTGATGTTAAAAGCATGGAAATAATGATGAAAATGAGATTACACTTTATCATTCTATAACTGTAGGTCAAAATCTAGTGCTCACCTTGTATATATAACATAATGAAAGAGCCATTACACTATCTAAGCCTATGCCATTGTTCATAAATACACCATATGGCATATCAAAATTGCTAACCACCCCCGTTGTGAGAGTTAATTAATTATAATACATTTATTAGCAAAAAGGAGCAGCTTCCTAATGATCCATGTGGTTGTGATTTATCGAGCTACACCATATGATGGTGTGGACCAATAGGAAGTTGGTGGCTGTGCTCTATTTACTTTAGAAGATGCAATATGGAGGTGTGCACCTCATACAGTGACATGCCATGAAGATCGTGAGCAAGAGAGGAAGAGGGAAAGTTTACATAACTTCTATCGATGAATAATCTTTATAAATAATTATTCACTCACAGCATGTATTTAGTGTGTTTGTGTAGGGTGCCATGGAAGTGGATGAGAGTTTTGGTGTTTGCCTGTTGTAATGGGGGCAAGTGTGCCAAGATTGGAGGATACAGTCAGATATTGTGAGGTAGTGTCAGAGCGGGTGAGGGGTCAGAGAAGGGGTTGTAGTACAGTGGAAAGGTATTGTGGGTCAAGTGCTTGCTGGTTTATGTGGGGTTTGGAGGCAGGTAGTTAAAAAAGGCAGTGTGTAGGAGGTATGGTGAGGTTGAGTGTGAGCAAGTGGTGGTCAGATAGAAGGAGAAGGGTGATCATAAGGTTGGAGGATGTGCAGAGATAAGTAGAAAAATGGTTAAGGAGTGACCACCACAGTGAGTTGGGGCTTGTGTATATTGTGAGAGGCTGACAGAAGAGTGAAAGTAGTTTTGCGGTGCTAGAGAGGTGGGTTTGTCAGTGGCAATGAGGAAATCACCAAGAACAAGTGAAGGTACGTTAGAGAAAAAAAGTGAGGGAGCCAGGTGGCAAAATGAACTAGAAATTGAGGGGGTGGTCCAGTCTCGTGAAACATCACAGCTACTCGGAGAGAGATGGGTGAGAAGAGTCGGATTGTGTGAACGTCAAAAGAAGAGAATTAGAGGGAAGGGACCGGTGGTATGCAGTGGAAAGCACAGTGAGAGAAAAGTAATATGCCCACGCCCCCACCTTGCTTCTTCTCAGTTCTAGGTGTGTCACTAAAGTGTAGGCTACCATATCAGAGTGCAGCAGGCTTGACAGAGTTAGATGGAGTGAGCCAGGTTTCAGCCAGTAGGTTAAGGGAGTTGGAAATTATTAGGTCATGGATGAAAGTAAGTTTATTGCAAATATACCTTCCAGAAGGCACAGGAGAAGGGCAAAGTAGATGGTTTGTGTCAGGTAATGGGTATTAAGCGATGAGTGTTGTGGGTGTTTCCAAAAAAGGTCAAAGAGTTATTGACCAAAATGCACATGAATTGGTCACAAAAATGGCAAAGATGATTCAATGTGTCCAGGGGAAGTCTCCAAACTAATAACAGTACATGGTTAACATGGACAAACAGAACCAATATAATGGTAGTGATGGGTATGAGAGAGAGGCGATATGGGATTAAAGAAATAGAGAGGAGTTAGGAGACAGAGAGAAATGATTTTGATAAAGTGAAAGCATGATAGAGGAGATAGTGGATGAGAGAGAGGAAGTGGGGGCTGAAGGAGAAAGAAAGTAGTTATGATGGCTTTTCTTCTTGAAGAATGGTGCAATATCCTACTACACAGTTCAAGAATGACTGAAGCTGTTAAGAAACCAATGGGTGGCCCTACTCCTTCTTAGGTACTTAATATGAATACATTGAAAGTGTTTCCGTTATTTTGGCCACCATCTATACCTACACATAATATAGAGTAAAGTAGCTAATGTTCATGTAAAAGGAAACTCCTGATATGTATTTTGAGTGAAGACCATCATTAATTATCAGTAATCACACCTCAAAACTTTTAAAGATCGATCCAAACTGGATCCCACAAGAGGAGGCATTGATAAAGGTGCATTCAGAGGCTCTTGACGAACTTTTTTAACAAGTAAAAGGACACTGATGGACTGGGAGATTAAAGTAGGATCCCCACCACCAGATCTCACTTCCGTTGGTAACACAACACTTTGGTAAACATTGCATGATAATACATAGCTATGAGGTTATATTGTTAAATAGTTACATAGTAATTGAGTTGGAAAAATATGTTTAATCCATCAAGTTCAACATTTTTAGGTCTCCTCTGATCCTTGTAATACCGTATATACTCAAGTATAAGCCGACCCGAGTATAAGCCGAGGCACCTATTTTATCACAAAATACTGGGTAAAATGAGTGACTCGAGTATAAGCCGAGGGTGGGAAATGTGCTGCCCCCTGTGTCCCTCTTGTGCCCTCTGTGTCCCCCTCTCTCTCCATTTCTCTTCTCCCCTCTCCCTTCCCTGTGTCTCTTCTCCCCTCTCCCTTCCATGTGTCTCTTCCAAACTCTCCCTTCCCTATGTCTCTTCCCCCCTCCCTTATCAACCTCCTCAACCCCACTCCTCAACCTCCATCCTTAACCTCCCTCCTCATCCTCAACCTCCATCCTCATCCTCAACCTCCCTCCTCAACCTCCCTCCTCATACTCAACCTCCCTCCTCATCCTCAACCTCCTCCTCAACCTCCCTCCTCATCGTCAACCCCCTCCTCAACCCCCCATCCTCAACCCCATGCTCAACCCCCCTCCTCCACCTCAACCCCCCTCCTCAACCCATCCTACTCATCCTCAACCTCCCTCCTCAACCCCCCCATCCTCAACCCCCTACTCAAGCCCCCCATCCTCATCCTCCCTCCTCAACCCCCCCATCCTCATCCTCAACCCCCCATCCTCAACCCCCTACTCAAGCCCCCCCTTTCTCATCCTCCCTCCTCAACCCCCCCATCCTCATCCTCAACCCCCCATCCTAATCCTCTCTCCTCAACCCGCATCCTCAACCCCCTCCTCAACCCCTCCTCCTAATCCTCAACCTCCCTCCTCATCCTCAACATCCCTCCTCATCCTCAATCTCCCTCTTCATGCTCCCTCCTCATCCTTAACCCCCCTTCTCAACCTCCCTCCTCAACCCCTCCATTCTCAACCCCCTCCTCAACCATCCTCCTCAACCCCCCATCCTCAACCCCCTCCTCAACCCCCCCATCCTCATCCTTAACCCCCATCCTCAACCTCCCTCCTCAACCTCAACCACCCTCCTCAACCTCAACCCCCCTCAACCCCAACCCACCTCCTCAACCTCAACCCCCCTCAACCTCCCCCCTCAATCCCCCCCAACCCCCCTCCTCAACCCCCCTCCTCAACCCCCCTCCTCAACCTAAACCCTCCTCCTACACCTAAACCCCCCTAAATACCTCCCGCTCTCCCCTCACTTACCTGCTTGTGCTCCAGCCTCCGGCACCCGGTATATGCTAATGACGCGGTGCGCATGTGACATCACATGCGCGCCGGTGCCGGGAAAAGGAGCGGAGGCCGGAGCACAAGCAGTTAAGTTCTTTGTGGTGGAATCTTTTTTTCTTCTAACCTCAACAATCATTCTCCTGTCAGTTGAAAACTTCTTGGCAACAAAAAGTTCCACTGACAAAGCCTTATGTTGTCCCTGGATATATTTATATAAGGTAATAATATAAACCAAACTGCTTAATGTCCAATGCATGCTGGGTAGTATGCATGTCTACAGCTAAACATACAATAGTGACAATAACAATCTGTTGGGAAGAATATTGCTATGTATATATAGCCCATGATTATTTAGCTTATGGTGAGCAAAAGAGTGATATCAGACTCCACCATACACAGTACTGTAAATAAATATTACATTTGTGTTCACATTGGATGTCTAAATATAAGTTAAAAAAAAATATTTTCTGCTCAGAATTCCCAGAAATAGAGTTATTGCACTACACTCTGGGAAACATGGCAGGGCCATGCAAATAAGCCCACAGTGCATTATCCATCTGTAATCCAATACCACTTTATACATGGCTCCTTTTAGGCATTTGCTGTATTACACTTCATAGAATAGGAAGGATACCAACAGACAGTGCCTGTTTTGATCTATTGGATCTCATTTGTTTGAGGCGGTTTCAATCTATTGGATCTCATCAGTGTGGCACTGTTTCGATCTGTTAGATCTCATCAGTGTTGCGTTGTTTAGATCTGTTGGCTCTCATCACTGTGGCTCTGTTTTGATCTGTTAAATCTCATCAGTGTGGCTCTGTTTCAATCTATTGGATATCATCAGTGTGGCATTGTTTTGATCTATTGGATCTCATCAGTGTGGCGCTGTTTAGATCTATTGGATCACATCAGTGTGGCAGTGTTTCGATCTGTTAGATCTCATCAATGTGGCGCTCTTTTGATCTATTGGCTCTCATCAGTGTGGCACTGTTTCAATTTGTTAGATCTCATCAGTGTGACAGTGTTTCAATCTATTGGCTCTCATCTGTGTGGCACTGTTTCAATCTATTGGCTCTCATCAGTGTGGCATTGTTTCGATCTATTGTATCTCATCTGTTTGGCACTGTTTCAACCTATTTGCTCTCATCAATGTGGCATTGTTTCGATCTATTGGCTCTTATCAGTGTGGCATTGTTTCGATCTATTGGCTCTCCTGAGTGTGGCATTGTTTTGATCTATCGGCTCTTATCCGTGTGGACCTGTTTCAATCAATTGGATTTCATCTGGCGCTGTTTCAATCTATTGGCTCTCATCGTCTCTCACCTGTGTATCGCTGTTTCGATCTACGGGCTCTCATCAGTGTGGCACTGTTTTGATCTATTGGCTCTCATGAGTGTTTCATTATTTCGATCTATTGGCTCTCATCAGTGTGGTGTTGTTCTGATCGATTGGACCTCATCTGTTTGACACTGTTTCTGTTTATTGGACTTCATCAGTGTGATGCTGGTTCCTAACTTGTGCTTTAGATTTTGTTTTGAAGACTATTAGCCACAACATTATTTAGCTTATGGTGGGTCTAGCACATTAAATAAATAGTGTGGGTATGTCCATTAACTCCTCCATAATCCATTCTATAAAGTGAGAATAATTCTAAACTGAGCCATGTACAAAGTGGTATTTGGACGACAGAGCGAAAATCGATTGTGCGCTCATTTGCATATTCCCACCCAGTTCCCCAGAGTGCAGTACAATAACTGTATTCATGGAAATTCGAAGCAGAAAATCATTTTTTAAACTTATTATTAGACATTGTACTATGCACATAAATATATATTTAATTACTTATTTGGATTCTTATTTGTAATGAATATAATTATCACGGCTTCTGACATGTATCAGATGTGGAAATATATTAAGCAATACAACCATACAGAGGAAGTCACAGAAAGAGGAAGCGTCTCGGAGAATTTATGTTTAACGAATTATATTTAAATTTTACTCATACATTGTAAAAAATAGAATGGGAAAGAGAAGTGTATAAAAATGTGAAAAATCACAAAAAGCTGTAAAAGTATTTTGTTTATAGGAATTTTACAAGCCCGCCCATGATTTTAGGCATGTGAGTGTATATATCCTGTGTGATTGTCCTTGTTTTCAAACTTTGATCATTTTTGAAAGAGGAGGATTATTAACATCAGTTAAGTCCTGCTTATGTCCATACATAAACATGTAGTAGATCTCTATGCAGTAAAGTAGAAGAGTCAGTGGGATATTTAATGCATCTATCATGGAGAAGTGGTTAAAGAAAACACTACTGTCTGTTGATTGTGCCCTCAAGATTAGCAAAGATTGTAAAAACCACTTAAGTGGACCCAGCTTATAAGCAAATTATTTTTTTATGATAATTTAAATAAAAAAAAAAAAATATTATTAAAATACTTACCTAATAGAATAAACTGTACACACAGGGGTTAAAAAAGGTATGTTTCTAAAGAAAAATCATCATAAGGATCCTTTAAAAACACACTCAGTGGTACCTTATCTTTCCCTTGATAAATATGTTTGTATTCGGGGAAATGCGCATCAGGTTTTTCCTTGCCCAACACAATACGGACAATTATCTGTTTATTTCACAATGCCGACCCGTGCAGTGATTATTACGGCCAGTGTGCATGGACGCCCATCAAATGGCAAATCTGAAGGGTGAAGAAAGTGGTTGATTTAAAGTGATATTTTTCTATCTGTTCAAATGTTATGCAGAAATCAAGCTTTAAGCACATGGATTGGTAGGATGCCCACTCAGTTAATGCGTTGGAAAATATAGGGTCTTTTGGTTAGTCTTAATATGTGGTCTATCATTAACATAGTGCTCTCATAGTATAAGGTTGTATGCTGTCACCTTATTTCTTCAACGTATATGTGTAATACTTCATGTGAATGCTTTACTTGAAAAATCCAATGACAGAATTAAAATTGTTGGCAGAAATATCAACAATCTCAGATACGAGGCTTATAATACTCTGATGGTTGAAGGAGATGAAGAACTAAAAGGCCTAAACATTAAAATGATGTAGATCATGCCAAACCGTAACCTCAGTTCCTGGCACATATGAGAAGAAGTGGAATCAGGGACAGATTTTATTTTCCTGGGATGCAAAATCTCTTTAGATGGTGAATATAGCCATGAAATTAAAATACGTTTGCTTCTGGGGAGGAAAAGTACGGCAAGTCTGGATAAGCTATTAAAAAGTAAAGCTGTTACACTATCAACAAACGTCTTAATAGGGTTTCCAGTAGTAACATGTGCATGTGAGAGCTGGACCATAATGAAGTCTTAGCACCATAGAGTTGATGCCTTTTAACTTCTCATAGTTCCTTGGACTGCAAGAAGATCTAATCAATAAACACTACAGGAAATGAAGACAAACTGTTCAGGTTTGATCATGAGGCTAAAACTAAAATATTTTGGCCATATCATGAGAAGACAGGATTCACTAGACAAGACTGATGATGGAAAAGATGGAAGGCATGCGAAGAAAGGGACCACAGATGCAGAGATGGATTGTGGATATCATTGAAGCAATGAACAAGACTTTGAGGAAGTTCAGAGGCTCGGCATCCCACTGATGTGCCTGGCATGCTAGGGTCATGGAGAGTTGACTAAACAACAGCAAACTTTGTAGTTTTTATGTATGACTATAAAGAAAAACCTTCTGGATCTCTACCTTGTCGTGGTAAAGACTTGTGAGATATACTAGATAGGGTCACCCAAGATGGGCAGATCATAGCAGAGAGGTCAGACAAATATTGGTCTGTTGGAAAGGAACTAGCAATCCACTCCAATATCTTTGCCAAGAAAACCTTATGGATAAGGATGATCAGAGATATAACGCTTGTGCCGGGCATGCTGAGATCCATAGGGTCACGTAGAGTCGGACACAACTCCGCGTTTCATATTTGCTTTGAGCACAGTCAGGTTTTTTATTATATCTTACACGTGACAATTACCAAATGGAGTGGTTCTTGAAGCCAATGAGAATGGGAAGTAGATATTTACATAATCCCATACAGAGAGACCTATAAGTATCATATGTTATATCACCTCATTATATTATACAATACAAATATCATCAAGAAAAGATTTGGATAAACGTAAATACACAAAGGAGATCCGTATGAAGAAATTGAGATATATTATTATTGTATTATTGCACAAAACTGACCCAACAAAAGCTTCTAATATGGAAACATATCTGTAATGTAAAATATCCTTCAGAACCAAAATAAGTTTAGATGGAAAGTGCCCAGTATGGTACGTGCCGGCGCTGGCATTGAGTTGGGTCACCGGTGCAGCTCACTGTAGGTGTCCTGGGATTGGAACCTCAGACCTATTGGAGATAAACATAGCTGGGTAAGTGACTGTCCCTTTAATACACTTCTATGTTCCTCTAGGTAACTATTTCAGTTCTTAACCAATATGGTGGTCAGTGGTCTGGGACATCTTAATATATTTAGGTGACCATGTCGCATGCTATATGTTATTGGTTTGGTTAGCTGCTTACATGGAGATGGAGAACTCACCGTATAGGAGGATTCATCTGTTACAGCATTACCCTGGATGAGGGTGAAGAGGAAGGACATTACCGGTCATTAAACAAGTATGGACTACAGATATAGAATTAAACTGACATACAAATGTATTTATAAATCAAACTGTTAGTTTATACTATTTATTCACATTTTATAGAGCTTTTATAGACAGGGCTTTCACCTGATAAATGGTTTATGGTAATATAGGTGTCACAGTATGGGTTGGTGGGTTACTGACTATAGAGGTTTATACAAACAGGTACACGAGGGACCCCCTTCTAGATCACTGCCATGTTGTTGGGAGGTTTTGGGACCTCAATGAAGTTGTGAGCTATATCATGTAGGGTCATCCAAGATGGCAGGTCATAGCTATGACAAATCATGGTCTGCTTAGGAGGAACTGGCAACCAATCCCAGTATCTTTGCCAAGATAATGGTATGGATAAGCACAACCAGAGACATAACGATCATGGTGTGCTGTGGTCCATAGGGTCACAGAGAGTCGAACAAGACTGAACAACAAGAGGAACACTGCCCATGAGCACACAGTTTATTGTAGGGTACTCAATAGGTAGACCTAAATATGAATCAGTACCTCTGGTCCATTTGTACCAAAGCTAAATACCATTATTACATGTTCTGTACATCCATAGCTTCTTTATCCTTAAAGGACCAATTCATTGGCCTTCTAAAGGACTATCTAACGAATTAGGTAGGTCTTGATTTAAAAAAAAAAACCTTATGAAGGTTTTACTGTACATTTAAACAATGTATTACTTTTTGGATCATGCCCTAGGTTGTATAAGCTTCAGATGTCTCCACTCTATGGATCATGTATGGTGTAATGAGTGGGACCTACTCATGGTGAACACAACTGAGACCATTCTCTAAAACCCCCATTAGTAGCAGACAGTGGTGTAACATGACCTGCTAGCAATGTACACAAATACACTTTCTAGCCACCTCCCACTGCAGGTGCAATATGTCTGTTTTGAGGGCTTCCCCAACTAGGTGGCTCTCACTCCAGGAACAATATATTTTATTGTGGGTGGGGGTAGGATTAAAAAAGTATAATAACATGTTTATATGCACATTAAAAGGTATGTAAGGGGTTTTCTCTTATCAGGCCCCACCCTTAAAAATAATAAAGTGTGAAAGTCAATGTCAATATCTAACTCTTAAAAATGAGGGGAAAGAAGCAGTCAATCAGATATAACTATTCATCTTGAGATATCAGTAAACTTTGGTTAAAATGTGTATTTCATTTGAAATATTCTATTTTCAAGAACTGCACTTAATATTTGGACGTAAAACCTAAATTAGTGCTGCTTATTTATGACTTTTAAATGCACTTTTATGTGTTTAGTGTCACCCAATACACTCAAGGTAGAGTTATGATGCTTAGTGTAATCCAAGACACTCAAGGTAGATATATGGTGCTTAGTGTCACCCAAGACACTCAATGTAGAGTTATGGTGCTTAGTGTCACCCAAGACAATCAAGGTAGACATATGGTGCTTACTGTCATCCAAGACACTCAAGGTAGATTTATAGTGCTTAGTGTCACCCAAGACAATCAAGGTAGATTTATGGGGCTTAGTGTAATCCAAGACACTCATGGTAGACATATGGTGCTTAGTGTCACCCAAGACACTTAAGGTAGAGTTATAATTCTTAGTGTTACTCATGACACTCAAGGTAGAGTTATAGTGCTTAGTGTAACCCAAGACACTCAAGGTAGAGTTATGGTGCTTAGTGACATCCAAGACACTCAAGGTAAAAATCTGGTGCTTAGTTTCACCCAATACACTCAAGGTAGAGTTATATTGCTTAGTGTCACCTAAGACACTCAAGGTAGTTATGGTGCTTAGTGTCCCACAATACACTCAAGGTAGAGTTATAGTGCGTAGTGTCACCCAAGACACTCAAGGTAGAGTTCTGGTGCTTATTGTCATGCAAGTCACTCAAGGTAGAAATATGGTGCTTAGTGTCAACCAAGACACTCAAGGAAGAGTTATGGTGCTTATTGTCACCCAAGTCACTCAAGGTAGAAATATGGTGCTTAGTGTCACCCAAGAAACTCAAAGTAGAGTTATGGTGCCTAGTGTCATCCAAGGCACTCAAGATAAAAATATGGTGCTTAGTTTCACCCAAGAAACTTAAGGTAGAATTATACTGCTTAGTATCACCCAAGATACTCAAGGTAGAGTTATGGTGCTTACTGTCATCCAAGATAATCAAGGTAGAAAAATGGTGCTTAGTGTCATCCAAGACATTCTAGGTTGAGTAATATATACTTTCATAATACCAACCATTGTATTATCCAGGACATTGTCATACAATGTGACTGGTGTCTGTCCATCAGCCGGTGGTCCTAAGAGTTTAACACAAACATTAAACAACAAACAATATTAAAACAAATACTAAGAAGAGGACCAAAAATCCATATTCATTGTTTGTTTTATATCAAATGTACTTTATCTTAAAAGCAGGGCAGCAGCCATGGGAATGAGTGATGGAGAGAGGAGCAGCTATCAGCAGGGGTCTTGGGGGTAGGGTAGCAGCCATGGGCAGGGATCTTATAGAGGGGAGCACCTATTGGAAGGATCTTGAGGAGAGGGGAGCAGCCATTGCAAGTGAGTTGGGGAGCGGAGTAGCCTAAGGATGGAGAGCTATAGAGCAACAGACATAGGAAGCAGTCTCGGGGAGGGGAGTAACAATATGAATGTGTCTTGGGGAGGGGAGCAATTATTGAAATTGGTCTTGCTGAGAGGAGCAGTAATGGGAAGGGGTCTCAGGGATGGAAGGGTAGAAGCATGAGATGGGGTCAGGAGGGAAGTAATTATTGGAGGAGGTCTTATAGATGGGAGGTGAGCAGCCATGGAAAGGGGCCTTGTGGTTTCTTTTCTACTGTATCTAATAATCATACTTTGTTAGATGTTTATATACAATTATATACATAGAAATGATATACATAATCATACAAGTATGTAAATATACACAAAGCCCCAATCTATTTTCAGTATGTCTATCTCTTGTGTATTTATTCCGTCCTTCAGCAGCCTCCCCTACTCTCCATCATCCCAACTCTTATAGTATACTCACCTTTATGTCCTCTTCTCACAGGCAGAATGTTTCTCTTGTACAAGAGGAAACCGATTATCAGGAAAATTGCCAAGATGGTCCCACAGACAATGGCGGCTGTAGCTGCGGCACACGGATCAGAGACATCTGTGATAGACGGGATATCTGTGATAGAAGGAACGTGTTGTATGTTTACTAGTTTATTCCACATCGTTTTTTAGACTTTTAATGATATTGATCATCTTTTGTCCTCTTTTTATAACAAATGTAAAAGACAAGAACAAGGTGGCTCTAGGTGTCTAAGCCGGGGTAATTTTAGATGGAAGGGTGCTTCCAGTAATTAAATATACAAAAATGAAAAGAAAAGGGTTACCTGCTGATGAAATTAGGAAATGTGCATCAGGTTGTCGTCATGCTACCCACGTTCTTACAACACTGACCGATGATTCACTATAGGACGCCGGGCAGCACACGCGAAGATCTAGCTCCCGTAGAACACACTATTAGTGCTATTCCCAGTCTGCCTACAACCCTATGCCGGACAATGTCTTCTCATTATATGACCAAGACACTATCCATACAGAGGGTATTGGCTGCTACTTAGGAGAAGCTAGAGAGCCACATAGGAGGTCCACAATAGGTATTCAACTTGGGATAACCTAATATTATATTTAATTTAGTATTTGGTACTAATCATTCATCCCAGTCTTTTTGAATTGGCTAAATCATTTTATCAATTTATGTAGCTATATTTGGCATTTTTATCACTGAATATATTTAATATCAGCACGTTTGTCACTTTAGTCACAGGTCCCTTTATATTTCTCTATATAGCAGGATTCCTTCCAAGCTATTCATACACTTTGGCACTTTTTTTCCCAATAACACCTAGCACTTTATATTCATCATTCCAGTGGTATCCAATTTATTGGTCTGTGTTTACATATTTATCCAATACCCACAGAGGTGTTTATAAATTACATAGAAAATTATTGGTAGCGTGACGTCTAGTTCCAGGATTTTATTATGGTCCAGTGTTTTTATTTATGATCAATAAATGTTACGTTTTAATGGTTACGTTTGACCCCATATTCGGTTCTAAGGAGTGCACCATTGAAAAAGGGATTCCCTTTTATTTCCTTCTCATTTTTGCTCTTTTTATAACATATTAAAAACTTGATATAACCTTAGAATCCCTGAGACACTCTGCGTGGTATAATATTATATGATACTATGCTATTAAGTAAGCAGCAGTTATGATTCATTATTGTGGGGTAAGAGTTGACATTTTGCACAAAGTTGACCTAGCTCCACACCCACATAACACATGTCTCATGCTGCTAATAAGAAGACAGTGATATGCTTGGTGTCAGAGCAGCCTGAGACATTGGTAATGTGAAGCTCCATGTGGGCCCTTCTCCACTAAAAAAAGTCGACCCTTTTTCTGAGCTCCATCAGTCTCATGTTCATCCATCTCCTCCTCTGCAGCTCCCTTCTTCATGTGACTTCAATATTTCCAAGCAATAGAGTCTAGTATTTTAGCTACACGGATATTTTAGATTTAACAATAACAGTTTGCAATTGTTGTTATGGTCTACACCCATTCTTAATCATTATTCTCATAATTGCTGGAGATGACTCCCCGTTCCCAGGCCCCTTAGTCATTGCCACCAGATGTTGGCCACACACAGTTACAGGGCAGCAAAACCTAAGACACCTAAAATCCATCACCTTTCAAACCAATACATGCTCCATTTACAATAAACTCACTACCAATTATGACCTATTTATTTCTAACTCATTACATTAATTGACTATGACAGAAACATGTCTCAATCTAACAGATACTGCCCCCTCTGGCACTCTCATATTATGGCTTTATCTTCAGCCTCACCCCTTGGCCTGGGAAAAAGCATGGTGCAGGTGTGTGCATATTAATTTCCTCCCAATCTGCATTTCACTTCATACGCCACTTCCCAACCGCACCCCCCCCCCCAAAGAAAAAGGCCTTTCAGTTGGCTGCCACAACTCCTAATCTGTAACCTCACCACACCTTCCATTCACTGCACTTCTTCAATAACCTTTAACAGAACCTACAGAAACCTCAACTGGAGAAGTAACTTTCAAACCACTCCAGTAACCTTGCTTAGAAAACCTTATGGACAAGTACAACCAGAGACATAAACATATGGCACCGGAAAATGAGCTCCTCTTGTCAGAAGGAACCTACCACATTACTCAGGAAGAGTAGGGGGTGAGTACAAGTAGCACCAGATCTAATGAGGGAAAAGGAAAGTCCACTGCTACAAGGAAAAAAGTCAGCATTGGAACCTGGAATATAAGAACTATGAACCAAGGAACCTAGATGTGGTCAAGAATAAGATGACATGGTTAAATATCCTGATAATTAGGTAAATTAAATGGACTGGAATAAGACATTTCACATCAGACAACCACTAGATCTTCTACTGTGGTCAAGAATTCCATGGAAGAAATGGAATGCCGAAGAGACTGGAATTGTCTGGTTCTATGAAGTAGGTCAGAGATTAGTTAAATTCTGTCAAGATAATTCTCTGGTCGTAGCAAACACCCTCTTCCAATAGCCTCTGAGACTACTCTACACATGGACATCACCAGAAGGACAATATAGAAATCATATTGACTATATACTTTGTAGCCAAAGATGGAGGAACTCTACACAATCAGCAAAAACAAGACCTGGAGCTTACTGCGGCTCAGACCATGAGCTTCTTATTGTAAAGTTCAAAATTAAACTGAAGAAAAGAGGGAAAATCATCAGACCAAGAAGATACAAATTAAATAATATCCCTTGTGAATATGCAGTGGAATTAAAGAATGGATTTAAGGGACGAGACATGAAAGATAAAATGCCTTAAGAACTAGACATGGACGATACAATGCCTGAAGAACTTTAAACCAGGAAACAGCAACAATGAATATCCCCAAAAGAAAAAAACTAAGAAGGCAAACTGGCTATATGAAGAGGCTTTGAAAGTAGCTGAGGAAAGAAGGAAAGTGAAAGGTAGTGGAGATAAGAAAAGATTTGTCCAACTGAATGCAGAATTTCAGAGGATAGCAAGAAGAGACAAGGAGACATTGTACAATGAGCGATGTAAGGAGATCGAAGTGGATAAAAAAATGGGTAAATCAAGAGATCTCTTCAAGAAAAATGGGGTAATCCAAGAAACCTTTCATGCCAAAATGATAAAAGCCAAAAATGACAGGAACTTAACAGTAGAAGATCAGATAAAGAAGAGGTGCCAGGAATACACTGAAGATCTGTACAGGAAGGATCTTAACAGTAGTGGTGACTTCAATAGTTTATCCAATGAGCTTGAGCCTGGCATCTTGAAGGGCGAAATGAGACGGGCCCTAGGATGTCTTGCTGATAATAAGTCTGCAGGAGGCGATGGAATCCCAACTGAACTGTTCCAAATTCTACAAGAAGATGCTGTGAAAGTGTTGCTTGCCTTATGACAAACACAATGTAAAAACTCAACAATGGTATAAACAATGAT
This sequence comes from Discoglossus pictus, assembly GCA_027410445.1. Classification (NCBI taxonomy): domain Eukaryota; kingdom Metazoa; phylum Chordata; class Amphibia; order Anura; family Alytidae; genus Discoglossus; species Discoglossus pictus. Next base: position 6,142,436 of record CM050170.1, read on the forward strand.
ACTACTCTGATGGCTGAAAGTGAGGAGGAACGAAAGGACATTTTGATTAGGGTAAAAGAGGAGAGTGCAAAAGCTGGCCTGGACCGGAAATTACGTGCTAAGCCGCGAAGGTCGGCTGTGAGCGGGTGAAGATGGCGTTTGCAGGCAAGTGAGAGGCAGAGATGAAGAGCCGTGGTGACTGAATAAGACTGTGCAGTTTCCGCAGCCCGCACGGGTATCGCAGAGAAAGAGAGTGTGTCCCTGAGACCGAGGGAAGCGGACCTGTCACTAGAGAAGCGTCCAACAAGCAGCACCACCAGCACTAGCTCAGAAGGAGCGCTCTAGGAAGACTGCGGCTGGAGGTACTGGAGCAGGACTGTCTGTGCACAGCTTGAGTGGCCGGCGCTACACCAGCATAAAGTCCATGCAATGAAGAAAAGCAAGTCTTCGGAGAGCTAAGTAAAACTTATTTGCTCTGCCTCCTAATAAAATGAAAATGAATCTAATGCAGTAGCAGTAAATCTACCCCTTATTATAAGAAAGACAATGGTTTACAAATCTCATAAGGTCAATAAAGAAAGCAAGACCTGTAGTAAAATGCTGAAGGCAGTATTATAATGGTCCCTTTTTTTCCATTTGTATATACAAAACCAAGAAAAGGAATAAAATTGAAAGGACATTTACTTTAATAACAAATTTCCCTGCAAAGTTCAATAAGTGGACATTGGAAGGCAGGCGATTAGAAACCCACTAAGCAGCTTTGATCTCTTAAAGAGGACATTTTATTGAAAAGGTTTGTTAAGATCCTAAGGTGGACACTTATAATAAGCAATACAAATACTCATTAAAAGTCCAATAAACAGGACTCATCTATAAGTGTCAAAAATATTTGTTAACATCAAATTCTAATTGATATAGAGGAAGGAGGGGAAAGGAGGAAACAAAGGAAAGACGGTGAATAAACACACCATATAAATTTAACAAAATGGCTACGAAAACTAAAGCGAAAGGGCGGAAAAGCCCTATCCTACAACCATCCTCCTTTTTTTCCCCTAAGAACCCTACAAATCCGACGCAAAAACAAACCCTGAAAGAAGGGCTGGACCAAAGTATAGTCCTCCCCCCCGTAAATCCAATAAATAGAGAATCTGAGAATCAGGAGGAGAACCTTCTTACTACAGGGAAAATTAAGGAAATCTTAAAGAACTTTCAAACAGAATTTTTTGCAGAGATTAAGGCTCACATTATGGAAAATTCCAAATTAATAATGGAAGTGAATAAGAGATCTGCAGACTTGGAAACTAAATTTGACAAGCTAATTTTGGATCATAACATGTTATTGGAACAAACATCAAAAATGGCCACACAAATTAAAATTTTGAACGAGCAAACAAATAAACTGGAAGATAAATCACGGAAAAATAATCTCCTTATAAGAGGAATATCGGAAACTATAAAAAAAGAAGAGCTTCCCACATATCTTGGGGAACTATTTTCCAATATCACCCCTATTTATTCACAATTGGACCAGAAATTTGACACAGTTTTTACAGAATCCCTTTACCAGTACACCTACAAAATAAGAGTCCTAGAGATGTGATCGTCAGAATGCACCATCTACCTACAAAGGAAGCAATTTCCAAAGCGAGCAATACAAAAAAGACATTTGATTCACCATATGAAACGATACAAATTTTTTCAGATTTTTCAAAAGGGACAATTAGCAAAAGGAAGGAATTTACCCTGATAACACAAGCACTAAGAAAATGTAATCTTATTTACAAATGGACCTTCCCAGTAGGATTATTAGTTCTACAAGGATCCACATGGCATAAGATCAATTCCACGGAAGAAGGAGAAGTTTTTTTGAACAATCTAAATTTGAAAGCTCATGAATTAAAGGATTCTTCAATAAAGCTGCAATTATCAACGACGGATTGGCAGAAGAAGAAATAAACATTGTTATAAGAAAGACACAGATGGACATTAAATTAGGTGTTCACTGGTGCTAACTAAAGTAGAGTTTATTTAGGAAAAACATAAGAGACTTATAGCATTACAATAAGACCTAGAACTGTTAAACATCAAGACAGGGTAGAATAATATAAGGCCTTACTGCTTATGGTTAGGGGAGAGGAGAGGAGAAAGAGAGGAAGGGGAAGTAGAATGGGAGGGAAGAAGGCTAGAGGAGAAGGAGAACTAAAATACTACATATAAGTTATGGCATAAAGGAAAACAGTAAACAGGAGTAAAATCCATTAAGCAATCCCAAAATTTGTAATAATGTAAAAGATTTATAATAAGATACACTCCTTGTCTCTTTATCCTCCCCTTTCCTCTAATTTTAGGATTAATAATAGAAATAATACGCAGATTTAGACAGATAAATAATTGTCTAAGATAGGGAAAGGTTATAGCCATCTTCACACTATACCGCAAACCATTTCTGAACAATGGCTGAACCCCTGCGGAACAGTAATGGTGAAAGGCTGTATCACAGCCCCATCTGTTCCAATAGTATGAATGTATGTATGAAAGTAAGTATGAATGTTAGAAAAGGAGTTTTTGGTCCCAAGATTAAAAATATAAATGATAAAGGAAACGAGGTTAGCCAAATATTTGACCCCCAAGGTATATGGGTCTAAAGGTTTTAAGTTGGAATGTTAGAGGATTAAATTCCCCAAGTAAAAGGAAAACGGTGTTTAGACATTGTAAAATAGAGAAGGCAGATCTAATTTTTCTTCAGGAAACACACTGGGGGAAACTTAATATACCGGGCTTCGCAATAGGATGTTATGACCACAGACTCGACTCAGTGTGTGGGAAAAAAAAGAGAGGTGTATCAATGCTCTTTTCCAATGAGCTAGAAATAGTAGAAGTAATGTCAATTATAGACCCTGAAGGACGTTACATTTTATGGAACGGCCAAATGAATAATCAGAAAATTACACTGATCAATATTTATGCTCCTAATGAGAAGCAAGGTAAATTTTTAAAACAAATAGGCAATTTAATTAAGAAATATGCACAAGGCCCACTCATTATTGCAGGGGATTTTAATATGGTTCTCAACACAAATTTAGATAGATCTAAAAAATTGGTGGACAAAAATTTAAAAAGAGTTAGCAAAGTAACTCAAACATTTACTGAATGGATTATTAAAAACAATTTATTTGACTCCTGGCGAGTTCAACACCCAAATCAAAAATAATTTTCTTTTTACTCAACCCCACATAATATAAATTCACGGATTGATTTAATTTTAGTAGACTCTCGAATAATAGATAAAATTTCACACACAGAAATAGGCAAGATCGCTATATCAGATCATGCCTACACTATAGTAATAGTTGAAATTAATAAAGTAAAATTAGATAGACCACAATGGAAAATGGATGATTCCTTGTTAAAAATGGAAAAGAATAAAGAATTTTTAAAGAAGGAAATATCACAATTTTTTGATATCAATAGTGACACCGTCTCATCTTATTGCACGTTTTGGAACAGACAAAAAGCTTTTACACAAGGTTTGATGATCAAACTTAAATCACAATTGATCAAACAGAGAGGTACACCATTAAAAAAAATTATATATAGAGTTAAACAAATTGGAATCTAAATTTTTTTTGGACGCACAACCACATATTATGGCAGAGATTAAAATAATACGAAACAGAATAAATAAGATTAATCAGCAAATATCAGATAGCGCATTATGGCGCTTTCAACAGATATATCATCATCAAAACAACAGAAACAGTAAATTATTGGCTACCCAAGTTAAAAAAAAAAGGAAAAAAACAGAATAGTAGTCTTAAAAGATAAAGGTAGGTATATCTCCTCACCCAAAGAAATTGGCCAAGCCTTTTTTAATTATTATCAAGACTTGTATAATTTGGAAAAAGATACTAGTTTTTGTAAACCATTAGTAGAAGAAATTCAATCATTCTTGGATGGTATTCAATTACCTAAATTAACAGAAGGTGACCGAAAAGAACTGAACGAACCAATTACTATCCAAGAAGTTCTCCAAGTAATTAAACAACTGAAACCTTATACCACTCCAGGACCAGATGGATACACTAATTGTTTTTATAAAACTTTCGATCAAATATTAAGTCCTCACTTAACAGACACTTTTAATGAAATTAAGAGCACAGGAGCAATACCAAGGGAAATGATAAAAGTTGCACTTATAATGATTCCTAAACACAAGTTAGACCCACAGTATTGCGCTAACTATAGACCCATTTCACTATTAAACGCAGATATTAAACTGTATGCGAAAATTCTGGCCCTTAGAATCCAGAAGTTCATAGAAAAATTAATAGCAATAGACCAAATGGGATTTGTGTCAGGCAGACAAGGATCTGAGAATATTAGAAAGATTATGAATTTAAGTGAAATCGCGAGAGCCAAAGGTACTCCCACCCTATTCTTGTCCTTAGATGCCGAAAAAGCGTTTGACAGAGTCGGGTGGGACTACATGCGTTTAACGTTTTCTAAATTTGGGTTTGGGGAATTTGGCGCCAAAGCGATTGGGGCCTTATATAGTTCCCCTTCAGCAGAAATAACAGGTTGGGGAGGTAGGACAAATTCGTTCAGAATATCTAATGGAACTAGACAGGGCTGCCCTCTCTCTCCCACCTTATTTGCGCTGATGATAGAACCATTAGTGGAAGCTATTAGATCATGTCCACAGATCTTCGGGATTAGGGTGGGAGAGAGGGAGTATAAAACTAGTCTATATGCAGATGATGTAGTCTTGTCACTTACCCGTCCAGATGAATCACTTTATCAATTATCAAAAGTATTCCAATTGTACAGTAAAGTTTCTTACTACAAATTGAATTATAAGAAATCAGAAACTCTTTTTTTTTACTTTTCAGCAAGTTTGTTGTCTCAACTGAATACTATATACCCTTACGACTGGAATTCAAAATCATTTAAACATCTTGGAATTGTATTTTTGGGAAAATTACAAGAAATGGTGGATAAGAATTACAAAGAGCTATATGTTTGGTGTCAAAATATTATAGATAATTGGAGTAAAAAAAGATTTTCCTTTTCGGGAAGAATCGCAGTTGTAAAAATGATGATTCTTCCAAGAGTCACCTATATTTTGAGATGCATCCCATTTAAGATCCCTAGACGTTGGTTAAAAAAACTTCAAAGTATGATTGATTTTTATATACACCACTCCAAATATATAAGGCTGAAAAAAACAACCATGGGAAGAACTTTTTTAAAGGGAGGAATATCATACCCTTTATTACATCCCTACCAAGAAGCTAACGGTATAGTACAGGGGTTAAAGTGGCTGGAAACAGCAGATAAACTCCCTTGGATGCAAATAGAACAAGCATTAATCCAAAATTGGCATTTATCAGCTTTGGTATTTAGAGAAAAACTCCCTTATAAGGATCTGGTGACTGGATCACTGGTGGTAAAAGAAATTCTAAAAAATTGGAGACGGATTAATAAGAAAAATAAGCTGATCCAGGAGGGCAGCTTAATGACCCCAGTAAAAGCTTTCCTACATATAAATATGGAAGGCATTATAAATGACTGGAATAGCAAAGGGCCGGTTCGGGTTAAAGACACGTTAATCGAAGGAGCTATTGCTTCCTTTGATCAGATAAAAAATAAGTTTAACATTGCAGTAGAGGGATGGCTAACGTATGAAGCTTATAGAACCGTTTGCCGCCAATTTAGCATTCCTCTACAAATCGGCAAAGAATTAAACTCTATAGAAAAAATTATTCTCAAATCAGAAAAAAAACATCTAATATCCAAATGTTTTAATATCACCAGATCCTTTGGAGAACAGCCTAAAACCAAGGGTATGTGTCAATGGGAGAATACCTTAAATTTAGCATTAGAGGTAAAAGACTGGGACACAACTTTAAAATTAACAAATAGATTTATTAAACAAACAACATACAGAGAAAGTTTTTTTAAAATAATTAACAACTGGTATTTTACACCTGTTAAAATTGCACAGATTTCCCATATCCCTTTGGAAATAATGTGTTGGAGAGATTGCGGTAATACTGCTCATTTATTACATATTTTATGGGAATGCCCGAAATTAAAGTTTTTTTGGGAAAGTTGTTATGATTTTTTGTCTGGTATTGTGGGAAGTCAATTTCCTTTCAGGGCAGAATGCCCTGAAATATCGTTATGGAGAAAAAAGCTTTCGCCATTTTGACTTTTTCAATAGCAAAATACATATTAATTTCTAATTGGAAATCAAAAACTGCTCCAATTTTTGCTGATACTGTTTGGAAAATAAAACACATCCGAGAATTGGAAAAAAAATATATACAAAAAGGTTTTACCAATGTTGACCCACTAAAATGGAAAGCATGGGACCAAAAACAGGGTATATCTGTTAATATCAAACTCTAGAAGGGCTGGATGTGGTTTGAAAGAGAGAGAATGGAAATGTATTTAATGTATGTATTTTTTTTTTTTTTTGTAAATACCTTATTGATGCTATTTTAGTATGTTAAATTTGTTTTTTGCAAGTAAAAAAAAAAAAGAAAAAAAAAAAAAAGAAGATGAAGATCATGGCAAACGGCAATCTTACTTCCTGGAAATAGATGGAGAAGAAGTGGAGGTAGTCACAGATTTTATTTTCCTGGGATCTAAGATCTCTTTAGATGGTGACTGCAGCCATAAAATTGAAAGAAGTTTGCTTCTGGGGAGTAGAGCTATGGCAAGCTTGGACAAGTTAGTAAAAAGTAAAGATATTACACTAGTTAGAACTATGGTATTCCCATTAGTAACATATGGATGTGAGAGCTGGACCATAAAGAAGTCTGAGCACTGTAGAATTGACGCCTTTAAATTGTGGTGTTGAGAAAAGCTGTTTAGAGTCCCTTGGACTGCAAGAAGATCCAATAAATCAGTACTCCAGGAAATTAAGACAAACTGGTCACTAGAAGGTATGATAATGAGGCTGAAGCTAAAATATTTTGGTCATATAATGAGAAGACAGGATTCCTTAGAGAAGACTCTGATGGTGAGAAAGATTGAAGGCACAAGAAGAAGGGGACAACAGAGGTAAGGATGTATAGATTATTTAATTGAAGTAATGAACATGAACTTAATGGAGTTGAGAGGGGCGGTGACTGACAAATGTGCTGCGGTCCATGGGGTCATGGATAGTCGCACGTAACTGAATGACTAAAATACAACAACAGAAACCTCCAATCATTTCACTCACAACAATTTGCAAAGGGGAACTTGTGAGCTTGCGAACATTTTCAGTATCAAGTGCAATTCTAGTAGAAGCCTAGGAGTTTAAATAAAAGGAGGGCCTTCAAAAAAAAGGGAGGGCAGATTTATAGTGCAAAGGAGGAAAACTTTATATAAATATATTATATTATATTCTTTATTTTTCCCACTGAAATTTCGTAGACAATAATAATAATTATGAGTCAGTCCAGTGGCAACCTTATTCAGTGTACATCCTGTCAAATGTATGCACTACTGGAACATATGATCCAGGGTCCATACCTCTGTGACAGGTGTGAGCATGTTGCCTCTTTGGAAGCTCAAATTGAAGATCTGGAGAGGAGAATTGCAGCACTTAGTGATATTGCTCCACTGGAAAGGGAATTGGTGCTCACGGAGCACAGTTTAGCTGGGCCTAGTATGGAGGGAGGAGCTGGGGCTAGTGAGGATGGCCAGGGAGGTAGCTGGGTTACAGTTACAAGGGGAAGCAGGGGGAACAGGAGGAGGCAGGCCAGTTCTGAGTTGTCAAACACCAACAGATTTGCCAGATTGAGTGAAACTGTTGGCGATGTCCATTCAGGAATGGCAATGCCAGATAGAGCTGTTCCCTCTAACAGCCGGGCGAACAGCTCTACTGGAGAAGAGGGAGGGCAGAATTGGCAGAACAACAGACATGTTTTGGTGGTCGGGGACTCTATTATTAGGAAGGTAGACAGGGTAATTTGTCACCCAGATCCCAGCAATCGAACAGTTTGCTGTCTCCCGGGTGCTCGGGTTCGGCATGTTGTGGATCGGGTGGATAAATTATTGGGAGTGGCTGGTAATGAACCGGCGGTCTTGGTACACATTGGTACCAATGACAAAGTTAGTGGAAGATGGAGCGTCCTAAAGAATGATTTTAGAGAATTAGGGAATAAGCTTAAAGCAAGGACCTCCAAGGTAGTATTTTCTGAGATACTACCAGTGCCACGTGCTAGCCCAGGGAGGCAGAAGGAGCTTAGGGAGGTTAATGCGTGGCTAAAAAAGTGGTGCAGTGCAGAGGGTTTTGGGTTTTTAGAGCACTGGGCTGGCTTCTCACTTGGGTACAATCTCTATAGCCGGGATGGATTGCACCTTAATGATGAGGGCGCTTTTGTGCTAGGGAATAGGATGGTAGAACGGCTGGGGGAGTTTTTAAACTTGTAGGTGGGGGGGAGGGACTATATAGAAGTATTGGGGTAAATAGGGTAGAGAGGGAAAGGGATGAATTATTTACCCATGGGGGAGGAGAAGGGGGGAGGGTTACAATAGAAAGTAGGGAGATATTAATAGGGGCCTCAAATACAGTGGCAGGCACTTCACATCAGCAGAGCCATAGCAACATAAAATGTATGATTGCAAACGCAAGAAGTTTGCCTGGGAAAATGGATGAGCTAGAAATATTAGCAGTACAAGAAAAATGGGGCTTAATAGGCATTACGGAAACATGGTGGGATGAATCTCATGACTGGACTGTTAATCTGGATGGTTATAACCTATTTAGGAAAGATAGGGGAAATGGTAAAAGAGGAGGAGGGATCTGTCTTTATGTTAAGCCTGAATTTAAGCCTATAGTTAGAGAAGATATTTATGCTGGCACTAACGGCATCATTGAATCCTTGTGGGTTGAGCTAAATCGTGGAGGAGCTAATTCTAAATGCATATTGGTGGGAGTATGCTATAAACCCCCAAATATAGCTGAAAGTGAGGAAATACAATTATTGTTACAGATTGGAAATGCAGCTAAGCATGGGCAAGTTCTAATAATGGGAGACTTTAATTACCCTGATATAAACTGGATAAACGAGACCAGCAGCTCAGCTAAGGGGAGCAGGTTCTTGAGTACACTCAGGGATCATTATCTAGCCCAGGTAATACAAGAACCTACTAGAAATGGGGCCATCTTGGATTTAGTCATCACAAGTAATATTGATATAATATCAAATGTAAAAATAGGGGAACCCTTGGGGAACAGTGATCACAACACAGTCTCATTTGAGATTGAATACAAAAAACAGAGTTGTAAGGGGCCAACAAAAACTCTTAATTTTAAAAGGGCTAACTTTAATGGGCTACGGGCAGCAATACAACATATAGACTGGGACAAAGAACTTACAGGGAAGAATACTGAAAATAAATGGACAACATTCAAATCCTTACTAAATAAACATACTCATCGGCATGTACCATGTGGAAATAAAATAAATAGGAGTAAATCACATCCCATGTGGCTTAACAATGACTTAAAGATCATGATGAGGAAAAAGAAATATGCATTTAAATTATACAAGAAGGAGGGAACAGAGGCATCTTTATGTGACTATAAGGAAATCAACAAGGCTTGCAAAAGGGCTATTAGACTGGCTAAAATAGAAAATGAGAAGTCAGTTGCAATGGAAAGTAAGACTAACCCTAAAATATTTTATAAATATATTAATGGGAAGAAGGCCAGGAAGGAATCGATAGGACCATTACAATGTGACACAGGCCATCTGATAATTAGTGACCAGGAAAAGGCAGATGAGCTAAATAGGTTCTTTTGCGTCGGTTTACACAAGGGAGGTACCAGTGGTTGGGACACTGCAACATAATGGGGCTACACTACCTTCACTAAATAATTGGTTAACGCAGGAAGAAATACAAAAGAGGTTGGAGAAAATAAATGTTAATAAAGCCCCAGGTCCTGATGGAATACATCCAAGGGTACTGAGGGAGCTGGGTTCTGTAATAGCCAAACCATTATATCTAATCTTTAAAGACTCGCTCACTACAGGGTCTCTACCAGATGACTGGAGAAAAGCAGAGGTGATACCTATATTTAAGAAGGGATCTAGAGCAAATCCGGGGAATTATAGACCAGTGAGCCTCACTTCTGTAGTTGGGAAGCTTTTAGAAGGGTTAATAAGGGACAGAATACAAGAATATGTCTATTTGAACAGGATCATAGGTAGCAGTCAACATGGATTTATGAAGGAAAGGTCGTGTCAGACCAATCTAATTAGTTTTTATGAGGAGGTTAGTAGGAACTTGGATCAGGGCAACTCAGTGGATGTAGTCTTTTTAGATTTTTCAAAGGCATTTGATACAGTGCCACATGGAAGACTAGTGAGCAAACTAAGGGATACAGGAATTGCAGTAAATATCTGCTCATGGATCGAGAGCTGGCTAAAAGACAGGAAGCAAAGGGTTGTTGTAAATGGAACATACTCCGATTGGTCTAATGTGATAAGTGGGGTTCCTCAGGGCTCAGTATTGGGTCCTCTCCTTTTTAACATATTTATTAATGACATTGAAGTAGGACTCGAATGTAGTGTCTCCATTTTTGCTGATGACACTAAGTTGTGCAAGGTAATAAAATCAGATAATGATGTACTTTCCCTACAAAAGGATTTGCATAAATTAGAGAAATGGGCGGCTAAATGGCAGATGAGATTTAATACAAATAAATGTAAGGTTATGCATTTGGGAAGGAACAATAGCCAAGCAATCTATAATCTTAATGGAGCAAATCTAGGGGTATCAGATATTGAAAGGGATTTGGGAGTACTAGTGGACAACCACCTAGGTAACAGTGCTCAAAGCCAAGCAGCTGCTGCAAAGGCAAATAAAATATTAGCATGTATTAGGAAGGGTATAGAAGCCAGGGAAGAAGATATAATTCTGCCACTATACAAATCTCTAGTACGCCCTCATTTGGAATATGGAGTACAATTTTGGGCACCACCTCACAAAAAAGACATTTTAGAGCTGGAAAAAGTACAGAGAAGGGCTACAAAACTAATAAGGGGAATGGAGGGGCTAAGTTATGAAGAAAGACTAGCAAAATTAAACTTATTTTCGCTAGAAAAAAGGCGTCTAAGAGGAGATATGATTACGTTATTTAAATACATCCAGGGTCAATATAAGGCTTTGTCAAGTGAACTTTTTGTAGCAAGAGATTTTCAACTGACAAGAGGACATCCGTTGAGGTTAGAGGAAAAAAGATTTCACCTTAAACAAAGAAAAGGGTTCTTCACAGTTAGGGTGGTTAAACTGTGGAATTCTCTACCAAAGGAGGTGGTGACAGCGAATTCGATAGACAACTTCAAAAAGGGGTTAGATATATTTCTGAATAAAGAGGGCATTCAAGGCTATCCTAGATAACAAGCAAGGAATATTGATCCAGGGAGAAATTTGATCGCCAGTTTCTGGGGTCAGGAAGGAATTTTGCTTTTTTTTCCCCCTTATGAGACAATTGGCAAAGTTTCAATGGGTTTTTTTTTATGTTTGCCTTCCTCTGGATCAATTAACAATAATTAACAATTAACAATAATAATAAATAGTCCAAATTAAAAAGATCAATAGAGATCTAAAAAGGTTGAACTTGATGGACTAACTCTTTATTCATTCTCCAATACTATACTATTAATAATTATTTAATCAATAATTTAATTAATAACTAATCCGCATATTGCAGATCAGAGGAGATCTTAACAGGTTGAACTTGATGGACTGAAAGTCTTTTTTCAACCTTAATTACTATGTAACTATGTAACTATGTAACCCGTTCTCTGCCCCCTCACCTCTCTAATCTGCCCTGATATTGTGACTTTACAGCACAACAAAATACTAACCCCTTGACAATCTTGCTCACACAACTACAGGCTGACCCCTCACTCTTGTGCACAACCCTGGCACAATATACAAACAATCTACATAAAGAGGGGCTCCCAACTGCTGAATAACTATGGAGGAAAACTCACAACTCAGAAGAATTCCTGATTACAAGTTTAATGTGTGCTCCAACTTCTCTGCCCTCAATCTTGCCAAACACTACTTTACATTGCTAATATCAACTTGGTCCTCCAACCACAACTATTATCTCTACATTCAACACTCTCCTCTGCCCACCCCACCTCTTGCCCTCCCTGTCTCACAGCTGAACACTTTGCCAACCACTTAAAAAATACAATTCATAATATCTGAAACCAACTCTCTTCTCAACGTGGCTCAAACACTCGCTCCTCTCAACAAACTGATTACATCCAGCCTTTACTCTTCCCTAATCCCACGACTAGACTGGACTCTTGACCCTGTATCTGAGAATGAAGTATCTGTTCTTCTATCAACCTGCCACCTTACAACTTGCCACTTGATCGTATCGCATCACAGCTTATTCCTCCCCTCCCTACCACACTCATCCCAGCTCTCTTCAACCTTTTCCATCATCTTTAAAACAAGCCAAAATTATACCCATTTTTAATAAACTCTCATCTGACTAGCTTCTCCATCTAAATATCACACTACCTCTCTACTTCTCTTGGCTTCAAAACTACTTGAGTGACTCATCTACAACAACCAAAACCAATTCCTTTTCTCCAACCCACTTCTTGACTCTTTCCAATCTGCCTTCCAGACACAAAACTCCACAGAGACAACTTTCACAAAAGTCACTAATGCTCTCTGCCAAGTCAAAGGATCACTACTTTATATTAATTCTCCTGGATCTCTCTGCTGCTTTCGGAACAGATGAACACCCTCTTCATATCCAAGTTATCTTCTCCCTTGGCATCCATGACACAACTCTCTAATGGTTTACATCTTGTCAACAAAAACAAACGTATAGTGTATCCTTTTTTGGAACCTCTTCTTCTCTGATCCCTCTGACTTTTGGCATACCCTAAAGGTTCAGTCCTAGGCCCCATCCTCTTCTCCATCGATCCATCCACCCTTGGTACACTAATATAATCATTTGGATTTCATTATCATCCATATGCAGATGTCACTCAAACCTATCTCTCAGCACAAGAATAGTGCCGCTCTTTCTAGCACAACTTGCCAACTGCCTCTCGAGACTGAACTCTTAATCTTCCCACACTCTGGTATAGTTACCATTCCTCAAATATCCCTCACCGCTTACAATGCAATCATCACTCCCACCTCTCATGCTCGGAGTCTTGGAATTCACTGGACCCTGCCTTCTTTTTCATTCCTCCTATACAACCAATAACCAAAGTCTAATCCATTCTCTCATCACCGGTTTATCAGTCACTCAACTAACGTCCCATAGTCTCAGAATCAAATGTATAATTCAGTCTCTGCTCTTGTCTCAAAATACTCCCCCAACCACCCTCTTCTCTCTGCTAATGACCTTCTTCATTTTTCCTCTCTTATCACCTCCTCTCACATCTTTAAGACTTTTTTTGAGCTCCAATATTTCTATGGGACTCCTTACCTTGTTCTGCCAGACGTTCTCCCTGCCTCAAAGCTTTCAGAAACGTACAAAAGATGCATCTGTTTACCTTCAGCTGTAACCTACACACCTAATGAATCTACAAAATGACTTACAGTGTAACACACAGCAACCTCCACTTGCATCAACCTACTGCTTTAATCACTGCCATGCTGCATTTCTCACAGCCCAGACTTATCTTTTAGATTGTGGGCTCCTCGGAGTAGGGGCCCAGCTCTGTTACACCAAGTTGTTGGTTGAATTATTTGTATTATATTTTTATTGTATTATACTTAGCTTATAATTTGTCTATATTTTTGTAATTTCCTATTTGTATCCACTTCACTGTACTCTACAATGCAAATTGGTTAATTAACATAATAGCTGAAGTACAGTATTTACTCACAGTTTACAGTCAGGCTGTAAAGTGCACTCTTACTGGCACTGACACGATTCACAGCCTCACATTCATAATGTCCTGAATCTGAATGACTGATCTTTGTGAAACTGAGAGTCCTGTTGTTTGAAAGCAAAATGGCTCCTGAGGGAAGGCTGCCTTGGTCTTTCTGCCACAGGATTCTCTCAGCATTAGCTGTCTCACATGTGAGGAGGGCTGACAGGTTTTCCACAGGTTGTGGGGTGGATGGTTTGATCACAGGTTTTGTACTCGTTCTGTGGATAAAAAACCCAAAACAGACAGTTATTGCTCATACAATGCCAGTGGATCTCAATACTCTGGAGTTATATTGTGCAGTAGAGTATGTGAACAGTAGAATCTGCAGTGGTACTGTGCAGTAGAGTATGTGGGCAGTAGAATCTGGAGTTGTACCGTGCAGTAGAGTATGTGAACAGTAGAATGTGGAGTGGTACTGTGCAGTAGAGTATGTGGGCAGTAGAATCTGGAGTTGTACCGGGCAGTAGAGTGTGTGGGCAAGATCATGAAATGATTCACTAAAATGGTCATTTTTATATCACATGTCGAAATTGGTTTTTACTTACCTCTTCCCTTGACTTCCCCCAATGGACATATACCTTAACTCATCATGATGGACACTCACTTGACATTATCTTTACTAACATCAGCACAATACTCTGGAGTGGTACTGTGTAGTAGAATATGTGGGCAAGATCTTGAAATGATTCACAAAAACGGTCATTTGTATATCACATATCAAAAGTGGCTTTCATTTAACTCTTCCCATGGCCTGTCCCAATTGATAGATCCCTTAGCTCTTTGTGATTGACACTGCCCTGACCTTATCCTTACTAACCTCTGCACAATACTATGAAGTGGTTCTGTAGAGTAGAATATGTGGGCAAGATCATTAAATGATTCACTAAAATTATCATTAGTCCTTAACTCATCATGATGGACATTCCCTTGACCTTATTTTTGCTAACCTATGCACAATACTCTGAAGTGGTACTGTGTAGTAGAGTATGTGGGCAAGATCATGAAATGATTCACTAAAATGGTAATTTTTATATCACATGTCCAAATTTGTTTTCACTTACCTCTTCCCTTGGCTTCTCCCAATGGACAAATCCCTTAACTCATCATGATGGACACTCACTTGACATTATCTTTACTAACCTCAGGGCAATACTCTGGAGTTTTACTGTGTAGTAGAATATATGGGCAAGATCTTGAAATTATTCACAAAAATGGTAATTTTTATATCACATATCAAAAGTGGCTTTCACTTAACTCTTCCTTGGCCTCTCTCAATTGATAGAGCCCTTAGCTCATTGTGATGGACACTCCCCTGACCTTATACTTACTAACCTCTGCACAATACTATGGAGTGGTTCTGTAGAGTAGAATATGTTGGTAAGTTCAGAAAAAGATTCCCTAAAATTATCATTTTTATAAAACATGTCAAAAGTGTCTTTTAATTACCTCTTTCCTTGACCTCTCACAAAGGTCAGAGTCCTTAATTCATCATGATGGACACTCCTTTGACCTTATCTTTGCTAACCTCTGCGCAATACTCTGAAGTGGTACTGTACAGTAGAGTATGTGGGCAAGATCATGAAATGATTCACTAAAATGGTCATTTTTATATCACATGCCTAAAAGTGGGTTATGTTTAGAACTTAATTTTCATTGGTCATGGAAAAGAAGAAGATATATTTAGATGTTGTTTCTAAATTAAGTAGCCAATTCAGTAATATACAGACGTATTTTATTGATTTGAGGTTAAACGTATCACATAGAGCTAAAAGTGTTATATTATTATCAGCTGATTGAAGAACATCTCCAGAACACATATAATTGTTTATTTTCTATGGACTAATTTTCTCAAGGAATAAGGTGGTATTTTTGGAAAGGTCCATATAAGCAAGAAAGACACTGTTAGCTGCCCCTGGTTTTGGGGCTTTGGTGACCACCATTTTGGGAGTGAAATCATTAAACATATGGGTCAAGCATTATTGCTGGTCTGTGATTATAGTTCCCAGAGTTTAATATCATGCAATGACCCTGAGATGGTAACATAAATACCTTCTTTATGATCCATCCATAGTTACTAAAGAAAATACCATAGTTCTAACTATGCCAGACTTTGTTGATAGTGTAATGTCGTTACCTTTTACTAGGTTGGGTATATAGATTACACCAAGCTGGTTGTTAGTTACTAGGGTATATAGATGACTCCAAGGTGGGTATGTAGATGACAGGAAACTGGGTATATAGATAACACCAAGATGATTGTTCAACAAGATGATTGTTCGTTACTAGGGTATATAGATGACACCAAGCTGGGTATATAAATGACACCAAGCTGATTGTTGGTTACTAGGGTGTATAGATGACACTGAACTGAGTATATAGATGACACCAAGCTGGGTATATAGATGACACCAAGATGATTGTTGTTTACTAGGGCATATACATGACACCAAGGTGGGTAGGTATAGGACGGGAAACTGGGTATATAGATGACACTGAGATGGTTGTTGGTTACCAGGGTATATAGATGACACTGAGCTGGGTATGTAGATGACACCAAGATGATTGTTGTTTACTAGGGCATATAGATGACACCAAGCTGAGTAGGTAGATAATGGTAAACTGGGTATATAGATAACACTGAGATGGTTGTTGGTTACTAGGGTATATAGATAACACAGAGATGAGTTAATAGATGACACCAAGCTGAGTATATATATGACACCAAGCTGATTTGTCAGTTACTATGGTGTATAGATGACACTGAGCTGGGGCATCTGTCTCTCCCCCTCCTCTGTGTCTCTTGCCCCCTCCCCTGTGTGTCTACCCCATTCTCTCCCACCCCTGTGTGTCTCCCCCCTCCCCTGTGTCTCTTCCCCCCTCCTCTCCCTTCTCTGTGACTCTCCCCCCTCCTCTCCCTTCCATGTGTCTTGCCCCTTTCACTCTTTTGTGTCTCTCCCCCCTCCTCCCACTCCCCTGTGCCCCCCTCCTCTCACTCCTTTGTGTCTCTCCTCCTCCCTCCTCTCACTCCCCTATCTCTCTCCTTCCTCCTCTGTGTCTCTCACCCTCTCATTCCCCTGTGTCTCTCCCCCCTCCTCTGTGTCTCTCCCCCCCTCCCCTGTATGTCTACAACCCCTCCTCTCCCACCCCTGTATGTCTCCCCCCTCCCCGTTTCTCTCCCCCCTCCTCTTCCTGCCCTGTGTCGCTCCCCACTTCTCTCCCTGCCCTGTGTCTTTCCCCCTTTCCTCTGTGTCTTCCCCCTCCTTCCCTGTGTGTCTCCCCTCCTACTCTTCTCTGTTTCCGGTGAACAATGCGCCTCAGCGGGCCGCCGCCGTGCAGTGCACCTGCGCAGCCCCCTTTGCGCAATGCGCATGCGTGGCTTATACGCATGCGAAGCCCGTTGCGCAATGCGTAGTTGTCAAACTGCGATTTGTCACAAGCGTTACAACGAATCCCAGTTTGCCAACTATTATATGTGATAGTGAAGTGGATGTTCTAAATAAATATTATATACATGTGTGAATATTCACCTTTATCTAGTTAATTCGACCTAGCCAGGAGATTGGGCTTTTTGACCATTTCCGCATATAAGATTTTAGTGTCTTATATAGGGGATATAGATAGCATTATATAGATTGTTTAATGTGGCTGTAATATTAACTCCTATATATGTAATGTGGGGTTTCGCCCTGGACAACTGTAGTTATGTCTTATGGTTTCATTTTCTATGAGGCACAGTGATAATTCATGGGCCTCTGTTTTTTCTACATTCACTTTTAGGCCAGATAATTTACAAAGTCCTCTACTTTTTTCATTAAGATTGGAATAGAAGTGATAGGTTTGGTTAGGGTACACAGGATATCATTTGCAAACAAAACTACACTTGAATTGATGTAGTCCTATTTTAACCTTGTGAATATCAGAGTTAGGTCTGGTTGATTGGGCAAAGGGTTCAATTGCTATGGCCAAGAGAAAGGGGGATAAAGGACATCCTTGTCTAGTTCCACTCTGTATATTAGTGATAACTTTCTATTTTCCTTGCCATTTTAAGGAGGTTTTGGGGGAGCTGTAGTAGGTCTTAATTAGGTTTATAATTTGACCTTTGGATCCAAATTTGGATAAAACTGAGTATAGCTAGGGCCATTCTACTGAATTGAATGCCTTTTCAAAATCTAGGGCTAATAATTATGAAGGAAACATGCCATGGGGGTCCTGAAAGATCCTGGTAGGATATTCAATGAAGGAAATACTATTTATATGTATACTTTATGTCTTCTGACACTATAGGGCAGATTCACTAAGATATCACAATGACAGCAATCGGATACAACAGTCTGCAGTTTTCACCATAAGAGATATATATTGCAGCCTTCAGAACCCTGAGAACGTTTAGTGAGTCTTGAGACCATATATATATATATATATATACATCTGTGTGTGTGCGCGTGTGTGTGGTAATCCAGGAAGGAGGAAGTACAAGGAAAAGAAGAAGTACTCACAGTAATATGTAACAATATATTTTGCAATATACAGTACTGTATGTATATATATATATATATATATATATATATATATATATATATATATATATATACAGTATATATACATAAAAAGGATACCAATTACAAAAGTAACAGAAATAAACACAAAAATAAGGACAATAAATAAATAAAAATAAAATACATTAAATAAATAAATAGAAATAAATACAAAAAAACACAAAAAAAAAGAAAAAAGCTTTTTAAAAAGATTTCACAAATAAAGTTGAGATAACAATAGATATATCTTATAAACTTTAAGCATTGAATTGTTCTGTTCAAAAGACACCTAAAAAGGACCACAAAAGTCACCTTCAGTTAGAGGGGGAAATAAAGTGGATTTTATTTTTAAATTTTTTAAATTTTTCAAGAATTTTGAAGCCCCTCCAAGAAGAATCTGCATAGATAAGAAAGCTGGATCTTTCACTGTTACATGTTTTATTTTAGATGCATTAATATTTGTGTTCATACATTTGTTAATTAAAAGAAACAAAAAAACAATGGGAAGACATTGGATTAGAACCAATGAAAATAAATGGCGAACAGTACACTTACCTTTACACCACCAAACATTGCTATAAAAGTCTGTGTACAAGTTACTGTTTCTAGAGTAGAATATATAACAGTTACAGACTCCACCTTATTATTCACAAGTTCTATGTAGGTATTTGTACGCCAGTCACCAAACATTACTAGTAGTTATTCAAATAGCTGTAGCTTTTGGAGCAAGAGGTTCTTAGTTCAAGTCCCCATCTTACCAAATGTTATTTAATTTTTTGTTTATATATATGTGTGTGTGTGTGTGTATATACCTGTCAGGATACAGCCCCTCAGGCTAGAGGCTCTTCTGTGTGTCTCTGTCCTGGCCATCATCTCAGCTTGTCTCCTACAGAGCATTGAATGCGGAAAAGAGGAAATGTCTAGACATATAAATCTGTGAAGGAAGTTGATAAGTAAATGAATTATGTGTGACTAAGTGTGTTAAAGTGACAAGCGCCCATTCTGTATAAGTGTATAAGTATAATATAATACTGGTAAACTAAAAAAAAAGAAATAGCATTTCAGATAAGAAATCTATAGGAATTTAACAAGTCTTTCCATGGTCTATGGTATGTGTCAGTACATAATATATATATGAAGGCACACAAAGAAGGGGACACTAGAAATGTAGATGTAAAGATGAGGTCATAAAAGGAACATGAGCTTTAGGGAGCTTAGAGGGGCCATAGGTGACAGATGTGCTTGGTGTCCTACAATCCAAAGGGTTGACTCTCCACAACCTCTATTAATTTACTAATGGACTTTTATAATACATATACCATGTTCCTACGTTTGAACCATAGTGGAGTAAGACAGCAATGCACATCAACAAGTTTTTTTTATATATGATAGGATGGTGTGCAGGGGCATAGGAACTGGGGGGAGGGGGATCCCTATCAGATTAAATGTGTAGGGGACACATAAAATAATTAAATTAAAATGTAATCAAGTATTACCAGAGCTTGGAGCTCTATGGAGCGCTATGGAGTGCTATGGAGCAGTATATCTCTCCCAGGAAAACTTTTGACTCCCCCCCTTTTTAACAACCCTGGGAGTATGCAATGGGTAGCCAGGCATTGCAGAAAGATTATTTGCACAAAGGTATATACAATATTGGCTGACATACTTTTTCAGGCATGTATTTTTGCCCCCAAACAGTTGACCTTTTTATGTAGTTATTTATTTTTGTTCTTCAGTGGATTATATTTTCCAGTCACTTCTACTCTTTGTTCTTTATTCTGTTATTTCTAGTCTTCACTTTTCTTGATATCACTTTATTCCTCCTCTATTTGTCTTCTGCTTCTTACTCTTCATTAATTACCTTTCCCTTATCCTTCGAAGACTGTGTGAAGAAGTGATATGATAGTGAGGTGGGAGAAAGCCTGTGTTATACAGTGATATAATAGGACATATGAAGCCTGTGTGATGAAGTGATGTGATAGAGAGTTGGGAGGAAGCCTGTTTTATACAGTGATATAATAGTGAGGAAGCCATTGATATTATAGTGAGGTTGGAGGAAGCCTGTGTTATACAGTGATTTAATAGTTAGGTGGGAGAAAGCCTGGTCATGCAGTGATATGATAGTGAAGTGGGAGAAAGCCTGTGTTATACAGTGATTAATTAGTGAGGAGTAAGGAAGCCTGATCATGCAGTGATAGTGAAGTGGGAGAAAGCCTCTAATATACAGTGATTTTTTTAGTGAGGAGTGAGGAAGACTGTGTTATACAGTGATATGACATTGAGGTAGGTTGAAGCCTGTGTTATACAGTGATAAATTAGTAAGAAGAGAGGAAGCCTGTGTTATACAGTGATATAATATGAGGGAAGAAGCCTGTGTGATGAAGTGATGTGATAGAGAGTTGGGAGGAAGCCTGTGTTATACAGTGATTTAATAGTGAGGTGGGAGGAAGCCTGTGTTATACAGTGATTTAATAGTGAGGTGGGAGGAAGCCTGTGTTATACAGTGATATAATAGTGAGGTGGGAGGAATCCTGCATTATACAGTGATATAATAGTGAGGAAGCCTGGTTATACAGTGATATGATAGTGAGGTGGGAGGAAGCATGTTGTATACAGTAATTTAATAGTAAAGAGTAAGGAAGCCTGGTTATGCAGTGATATGATTGTGAAGTGGGAGTAAGCCTGTGTTATACAGTGATTTAATAGTGAGGAGTAAGGAAGCCTGTTCATGCAGTGATATGATAGTGAAGTGGGAGAAAGCCTGTGTTACACAGTGATTTATTAGTGAGGAGTGAGGAAGCCTGTGTTATGGGAAGAGGAGGGGGCCTAGGACTGAACCTATGGGTGAGGCAAAGTAAGTAAGGAACATCTCCACAATCTCTTACAGTACACACAAAAGTCTTTATTAAGATAAATAGATCTTATAGTCACTGAGTATGAGATTATTTAAAGGTTATTTACGTAATGCTAAAAAAGTAAATTATCTGCAATAATACATACATTAAAAAAGAGGTTCTACTTATGTTTTATTCCAAATAATTGACTGATTTGATAATTAAGAAGACAATAGTTCTTTTTTTTTTTTTATCCAAACTTAATTGGACTGATACCATTAGAATAGAGGGAGGATCTGTATTGCCTCAGATCTTCCATTGGTGGTGGATAAGTACCAGTCCTTTGATATTCTAGTACATTTTGTTTATATTAAATAGTGCATAACTATTTTTGTTGTCTCTTTAAAATGTACCCCCCTCCTCCAGATATTTTGGGGCTCCTGTGCCCAAGGTGGTGTGTAACAAAGACTTTGGTCATCCATTGTTGGAATATGTTCATATACATCCCTCCGACACAGCTCCAAGATGCTGAATTATCACATGAAATACACTTTGTAACCAAATAGTGACTCATACACTTTTACAGAATGGGCATGTGTCACTTTAATACACTTAGTTACACAAGAGTCTTGTAATTAATTAACTTCCTTCACAGATGTTTGGACATTTCCTTTTTTCCTCATACAATGCTTTGTTGCAGACGCTAGATGATGTCGAGGACAGAGACACCCGGCAGAGCCTCTAGCCTGAGGGGCTGTATCCTGACAGGTAATGGAGGACTACGCTGTATACACAATGATACAAACTAATATATACACACACACACACACACACAATGATACCTTTATAAGGATAGATTGGAATAAAGTAATAAGATCAGTTCTAGGTAACACCTAGTTAATTCAAATTAATTATTGAGCAGTACAATTACAGAATAGGGATTTCTTAATTGGCATTTGTACTATATAATGAAAAGTATTTAAATAATTAAGATATAGCTAATGACACATTTTGTTCAGAAGGACTTGAACCACCAACAAACTTGGGCAGATGATGATGGTAACAAAATGAATTCTATAATTCTGTCACAGCATCTAATGTAATGACAGTGATCTAATCTGACTGATGGTACAGAACACATAAGGTGACTTTTGTGGTCCTTTAGGAATCCTTTACACAGAACAATACCTTAGTATTTTTAACTTGTTTAACATTTTTGTCATTTTTTTTTTATTTTGTGTTTTTTTATTATTATTTATTTTATTCATTTATTTTTGTTATTATTTTTTTATAGTTTTTTAATTTGTCTCTTGTCTTATTATTTATCTATTTACTTATTTTTATGTTAATATTCTTGGTTTATTGTTTTTGCTTTTTATTGCTATTATTATTATTTTTATTTTTTTGTCTTTTTAATGTATTTTTTATTTATTTACTTTGTATTAATTATTATTATTTATTTTATTTTTTTTGATTATTTTTATTATTTATGGTATTTTTGTATCCTTGTTTGCCTTTCTTCCAGCTATAGATTTAGTGGCCACTGTTTCAATCTTAAATGGAGTTAATTAATGTGGTCCTGGTTTCTAACTCCAGTTATATATTTTGGGCCTCATTCTATTAGCGGCCGCAGCCGTTGCCGGGCCGCAAGGACCGGCCGCAAGCTATTCGGCTATTCTATTCCCTTACGGCCGGGGATTCCGGCAGGCTTGCGGCCGGTGCCTTGTTATCTCTTGCGGCCGCTCGCGCCAGAGGAAAGCCTTTGATCTAAAACGGGCGCAAGAGTTTCGGCCGTAAGAAATTCCTATTTGCAATTCAATTGCTCCGGGAAACCTCTCTGCAAGGCTAAAAGCGAGCCGCAGCTTACTTGCAGGAAAGAGGTCCCGCTAGCACCAATTAAGCACATAAAATAGCTCAAATAAAGCCATCCTGCACTTTGAGAAGACTATAAAGGGATTTTAGGTGTTAGAAAAAATAGCACATAATTATTATATACTCAAATCCGTAAAATATGTTATTTTTAATATCCGTAAAATATCCATGTAAAAAGTCCAGAGTGCTTGGAGCACTTCAGACCCGCCCACGCCGCAGCCGGAAAATAAACAGTTAATTTGAACTCGGGTTTGGGCTGATGTGCAAGCTTGAGAGTGGGTTACTTTTAATCCTCATGTCCCCCAATATGATCCCTAGCATTTACAGAGCTGTACAGTGCAGGCTTGAATTTATTTTTGCGTTTTTAGATTTCACAGCTTACGGCCGGTTTCAAGATATGCGGCCGGCCGTAAGAGGAGATCCTTGCGGGGCCGTATAATAGAATCGCGAGTTAACAGAACCCCTGCAAGAAATCGCAGCCTTACGGACGATTTACGGCCGGTAATAGAATGAGGCCCTTTGTGAGCACTGTTTCCGCCTTAAATATATCTCATTATTGTGGAACTGATACCTAACTCATGCTATACATTTTTTTGTCAGCACTGTTTCGATAACTGTTACAAAGTTCCACAAATATAGATTTTGTGGGCACTGTTTCAATCTTAAATTAATCTTGTAAGTGTGGGGCTGGTTCCTAACTCATGCTATAGATTTTGTGGGCACTGTTTCAATCTTAAATTGATCTCATCAGTGTGGGGCTGGTTCCTAACTCATGCTATAGATTTTGTGGGCACTGTTTCAATCTTAAATTGATCTCATCAGTGTGGGGCTAATTCCTAACTCATGCTATAGATTTTGTGGGCACTATTTAGATCGTAAATTCATCTCATCAGTGTGGGGCTGGTTCCTAACTTGTGCTTTAGATTTGTTGGGAAGGTTATTCAGCTAGGTCTCTTCTCTATGCACTTCTGTTAATACTTCTCCTTTATCCTTGACACTATCTCATTCCTGGATTACCACACACACACAAACATAGAAGCAAGTGTATATATAGTCAAAAGACTCACAAAGGCTTCTCAGAGTGCTTAAGGCTGCAATAGATGTTTCTTATGGTGAAAATTGCAGACTATATTCATTTGCTGTCACACAGACAGAAATCCCTGGCATTCCCCCATTTAATGCACTACCAGGATCTCAATGGCATATATCCTTATTATAGGTGCCATGGAGGTCCTTATAAGACCTCCTTGGAATATATCTTAGATTTATATGCCATGGAGGGCCTTCCAGGACCTTTCTGGCATATTGATTTATGTTTTATGCAATGGAAGTCTTGAAAAGACCTCCATATCATTGGGGATCAGTGTTAGTTGCAGGACTTCCTTGACAAGGTTACCATTTAGATGCTTTAGGGGTCCTCTGTGGCATATGGTTAATATTGTGTGCCTTGGGGGTCTGTTAGGTGGTTACGTTTTAGGTGCAATGGAGGTCTGTTAAGGTCAGAGTTTATACGGTCAAACTTAAAATTATTCCATTAGCTATATATTTTGTGGGCACTGTTTCGATCCTAAATGGATCTCATTAAATTTATGTTATATGCAATGGGGGTCCTGTAAAGAGCTCCATGGTTTACAAAACTATCTATCTCTGTTGCACCTAAAACTCTGTCATGGAGTGCCATGGAGGTCCTTGACTATGATCTTTTTGACTTGGTTGATATTTAGATGCCACAGGGGTCCTCTGTGGCATACGGTTACTAGTGGGTGCCATGGGGGTCTGTTAGGGGATTAAGTTTTAGGTGCAATGGAGGTAATATGGACAGATTTAACAGTTAGGTGCAATGGGCGTCATGATAGACTTTTATTGTTTGAGTTTTAATTAGGGTTTGGGGATTAGCTGGGGAGGGTATAGATAGTTTTGCAAGTTATATACTAAATTGCACCATAAATGACTGAATAAAAGATTGTGACCAGTAGTCAAAATGACACCTCTTATTGTTATTTTTGTTTATAATTGTGTCTGCTTATAATAATATAAAGTAACTTGAAACAAAATTCCAAACTTTAATACGTGAGAAAATATAACACACCCATGAAATGGAGAGGGAAAACTATGGAAAGTCTGGACAAGTTATTAAAAAAGTAACAATATAAACTGACAAAATACCAAACTATGTCATTGAGGAATATTTGTGAGAGTTATCTGTGTTTGTATTAGAGAGACAGCTGTCTAGTGTTTATTAGGTAAATGACTCTAATGTTCCTGTCAGTGTTCCTCAGTGTGTGGATGGATCTGACCAGTGGGATTGATATTCAGCTGATCCCTCAGTATCCAAAAGTTGGACAGACGGTCACCCTGAGTGGTAATGGAGTTACTGG